>JAZDUH010000359.1:6997500-7477500 GCA_036419115.1 Scarus forsteni | reverse complement strand
CATTTCTTCTCAGCTGTTGATAAAGTTGCTGACTTGTGCCAGTCCCCCCTCCCCGCCTCCTCCCCCTCAGGATCAATAGCTGTTTATACAAATAACGTTCAGGAGTACAATGTGGCGAGCGGCGGCGGCGATGGCGATGCTGGGGGTGACTCTCTCCAAGGGCAGCGGACTCTCGGCGGCCTCTCTGCATCTTATATTAAGCACATAAAGCTTAGAGAATGGTGAGGGTGTCTGGAAGGAGCGACAGCAGAGGTTATTACATAAACACGCTCCATAATTGAATGCAGTAATTGTTTAGACGGGAAAAAAAACATAAAATTAAGGGACCTTTAGGTTGCAACACACAATTTATTAGGCTTTAATGCAACACCAAGTGCAGCAAGGCACAGGAAATTAGATCAGTTTGAGGTTAATTGACCTTTAGTCACCTTTTAAAATGTACTCTGTTTACTGTATGTCATATTTATCAGCATAAATGGAGGCTAATTACCTTTGGCTGGTCACATTTCACAGTGAAACACCATTTAGCAGGAGGGTAATGGTAATTTTATTCAGCTGGAACCATTACAATATGGACATTATGCTTTTGTGATCAGTCACATGACAAATACTTCAATGTGGAAGTAAAAGAAAAAAAATGATATGGTCCAATCTACTTTAAGTTGGACATAAACTATCGACTAAATGTGTTTTGCACAGTGTGGGTCACACAAAAGGAATGATCATACCCATTAAAGACCAAGCAGGGGTCCTTTCCAGATGTGATTCATTTATCTACACCCTGAGCAGATCTGCTCGTCCACACTTACCTCTTTACCCACAGTTCAACAGCTTAATGTTGTCCTCTTAGTAGTTCTTGACCTTATTTCTAGTAGGGATGGGACGACACACTTAAACTCATGATACGCTGCACCTCGATATGCCCGGGTCACGATACCATACGTCACGATACAATATCAGAAAAGTAAAAAAGAAAAAATATTACTGTGTAATTACAACTTATTTGTTTTTGTTTGAGTTGCACACAGGAAAACACAAGACAGGCCAAACACAAACAATAACACTCTCTCTAACCCTGGAGAGGTTAGAGAGAGTGTATGCTAATGAGCGGTAGACTCGTTTTTGCCGTCTTTGTCTTTTTTAATGAGAAAGCCAAAATACTGCCAGACAGATGACTTGTATCCAGGTGGAGCGTCCTCAATTTCAACCTCATTCGACTCCATCATTCGGCTTTTTGGAGGCAAGGTAGTTGGTGCTCATGTTTGTTGTTGTCACTTCTGGTCACATGCGCTATTACCGGACGTGACGTCTTTATTTCGCAATCCATTTTTTTCAAACTCGATGCATTTCGTCACGTACTGTATCGCGATATATTGCCAAACGATATTTAATCCCATCCCTAATTTCTAGTAGTCCCCCATTGTTAGGGACCCTGCTATGATAGTGAGATGTTTGAATGGAGGATTCTTAATAACAGACTGTGATTTATCACCGTTCATTGCATGGTCGGTACAAATAGACTAGGGATGTAATGGTAATCATTACCATGTCCTATTAAAATTACCGTTATACCGTGTTTGACTACCACAGTGCATTAATAACTCACAGTGATGTTTCTCGTTGACTGGAAAGCCTGAACTATGTATCGGTCCTCGATGAAGCAGCCTCACGGGAGGCGTGCATGCGCAGTTTGCATTGTTCGGCCTCTGAGTCTGACAGCGAAAGTTAGAGACACATGGAGACTTTTCCTCTCAAAACGGACTCTGAAGTCTGGTTGAATTTTGGATTTTACAAGGATGCCGAGGGGAAACTGATAGAAGACGGTCACCCTGTATAAACACGAAGCTGCGGCAAAAGAAAAAGACGTGCATGGTTAAAACCACCGTAACTCCTCAAGTAAATGAGCTGACCGAGCCGTAGAGGTACAAAGAGAGAGAGAGAAGATTCAGTGAGCCATACCTGAGTGAACAACAGGTGTTATCAGTATTTTCTGTCTAAATAATGTATAAATCTTGTAAAGAAAAGCATTTGTATCATTCTGGAGTGCTGTTCTTTTGCCGCTTATTCACCATATTTTGAAAAAGATTGTCTTTTTCCATCCTAGTTTGTATTTTATGGATTTAATCAATCATGATTTGGAAATATTAAAAAAGGAGATGTCGAGGAGATCTGCCAGGGAGAGGGGAGACCAGAGGAGAGTCACGAAGGGGGCTAACTGCTTCAGGGACTATCGTCAGTAAAACAAAAAATAAATAAATAAATAAAAAGGCCTGGACATGGTCTAATATAATGAGCTGTAACATGGACACAACATGTGTGAGTGTATGCAAAACAGGTAACATATATTTTTGGCTGTCTCAAAAATGATGACCATGTTCATTTACAATTGTTTATGAAGAGAATCCTGTTTAAAGTTCAAATCTGTTTTTTTTTTCTTTTCCTGTAATTACATACAGTTTAAGCAATTATTACATAATAATGACAAATACTTGCTAGACTTGGTTACTTTTATTTCTCATGAAAGAATGGTAAAAAAATGGACTCAAAAGACATTTCTTGCCAAAAAAAAACAAAAAAGCAGTGCTATGATTATAATATGAAAGGGGTTAAATGATTTCAATTCTGTGTAAAAGTACTTTTTGAACATGTTGAATTCACTGCAACAATACCGCGATAATAATGATAACCGTGATAATTTTTGGTCATAATAACCGTGATACAAAATTTTCATATCGTTACATCCCTAAAATAGACTTTGTTACATTTGGATGTTGTGTGTTAGTGAATAAGTGATTAATTGAGTAATTAAATGAGGGTCTTGGTCTCCATGCTGTCTCCTCACTGTATGCTGTCTGAGTGAATGTGTTCGTCTCACTGCATGCTGCTTCCTCACTTAAGAAGTGTACAGAGGGATACACATAGAAGTGTCTGACATTCTCTACACAGTTGTGTCTGTGTGTCTGTTCTCTATACACAGTCAGCTGTAAGACTTCTCAATTCGTGCTTTCTTTTTATAACAAGGTGTCAGACTTGCTGTCTGTGTTCATCTTCTGCATGGATGGATAGCAAACTAAGAATGGATGGAATAAGTTCATAATCAAGTAATGATTGATGATCCATGAACTGATTCATGACTTCAAATTCATGCTATCACCCCTCCACTTGTTGGACCACGGAACCGACATGAAATATTATTGAGATATTTCTGTAATCTCTGAATAATTTGACAACTTTCCCGTTGTTGTGACTGAGTGACACCCCCACTTAACTGTTCAACATTGTCATGGTTTTTAAAATTGATTTTGATGGTCTTGGTCTCGTCTCAGTCTCGATTTGTCTCGGTCTTGGTCTCGACTCGGTCCTGACTTCCAAAAGTCTTGGTCTCGGAAAGAGTCTTGAGCACAACACTAGAAACTGCGCTTTAATATCATAAATATGGTGTTTTTAAATGTGTTTTAAAATCAAATACACTTACTAATTTCTGCTGTGCTTTTTAATTTTTCAGTTTTCAGTTTTGTTTCCAGTTTTCTGAGCTCTGTATTTCATTTAATACCATTTCAAGATACAAGAATGACAATAAATAAGTTTCTTCTACTTCTGTAAATGCTTAAAGGTGCTATGAGGACAGTCTATTTGCGGCGACATTAAGACTCTGCTACCCATGAGCACGTGCGGCGACTGTCGTAATGCTGCATTCAAGTAACCTCGGAACTGGGAGTGACATCGTCTCCGAATTATTGCAGTTCCAGTTGAAGTCGGATAAAAATATGCCGATCTACCACGCTATTGTTAGCTGTTGTTAGCACGCCCTGCGTTGTTGTTCACAAATATCACATGAAGAACGTGATTATCACTGTGGCAGCATTTTTGTAAATATAAGTCTAACAATACTATGTATATAGCTGATCTAGAGCGACACACCCCAGTCAGAAGTGCAAATAAATGGATTATTACAGGAGCTAAATAACTGTCACACTGGGGGCATCCATCTTCGATTGTCAATAGGGGTCGAAATTCAGACTTCGGGGGACATTCCAGTTGCACTTTCCTCCTTGGAACCCGGAAATTCCTACTTCTGGCTACAACTGGAACGCACAAAAAGACGTCACCCAGGCCAGAGCGCCTGTTTGTTGTGGTTGTAATGAATGCAGCTCGGACCTTCCTCAGAACTCTGCATTGCTTTACAACTTCTTTTTTCAACAACTTACAGGATGCAAAGCGATGAGGTAATGTATCTCTTTCTAGTTAAGTAGCGGTAGTTTTTCATGTGTGACAACAAGCAATTTTTGGAAAACTTAGTGTCTTAGTTTTGTAGCCGGCTATATATCGCTACTTACAGCCCGGTGCTCTAAGATGTGTCTGAATAATATAAATTTGCTCTAGTTTTAATTGTCTTGTTCTTGAAGTTGAGTATCCATGCCAGTCCAGCCCTGTCCGACCCGACCGGAAAGCTAAGGAATAGCATTTATAGATAACCTATTATGATGCAATAAAACTCATCTTAAAGTGTGTATTTCGATCAGACATATATCTAAAAGTGAGACTTTTTTGTAATTACTTTGAAACTCCTCACAGTCCCTTTAAATACAAATAAAATACTTGACATCATGTCATTGTGATCCCTTTTCTCTTCCTGTTTATTGAACTTGCATCAACCACAATCCTTAAACTGAGGCACTAACCAAAAACCATACCCATGTGAACCAAAACACCTGCATCACTTCCATTCGTGTGAGCAGCAGTTTATCTAAAACAACACCTCAGATACAAAGTGCAGACATCATCTACCAGGGGAAATAATCATGTCTGTAACCCAGTTTTAAAGTCTTCAGTTTGTCATGAACAAAGTCACCTTAATCCTCGCTCGTTGGAAGATGCTATAATTACCTCCGATATGCAGCATTACCCAAAACATTTTGTAGCGACAAACAGAACATAAAAGAACAAATGTTCCCGAAATGAGAAGGAAACATGAAAAGAAGTGAAAACGCAGGAGAAATGTGAGACAGCGAGCGAGACGGAGAGGTGAAAAGAAGGACGACAAATAGAAAAGGAGGCGACACAAGTGAGCAAAAGCCGTTTTAAGGTTGTCTATAAGCTGCACCTCTACAATGGAGCGGAGTGTGTGCGCCGGGACTGAAACACACCTGAGAACAAGTGACAAGTAAGCAGTGAAGTGAGACGGCGGCCTTGTCTGAGAGCGGAGAGAGAGCATTTTTATTTTCAGTCTGGTTAGTGGAGGATTAAGGCCTGAGTAATGTTCGAACTCTCTCTAAGTGTCTCCTGCTGCTGTTTTTGTTCTTACAATGATCAGTGTATCATCTCCGTTTAAGCAATCATCCTTTTAGCTCTCAGACGTTTCATTTACGGAGCAGTATGTGATACACGGCGCTGGGCTTAACACGTCAGAGTGTCTTTCTACAACAAATCATATCAAACATCAGGAGAGCATTAGACGGTGCCTTTTCCAACAGGCAGCAAAGCCTTGAACACATCCATACATCCACTGTCTATATACTGCATTTCCTTTTCAGGGTTGCAGAGGCGGGAGCCCAGCTGCATTTGGTGAGCAGCAGGTACTCTCTGAACCAGTAACCAGCCAAGCACAGGGCCACATAGAGAGACAAACAAACATTCACACTCACACTCATACCCAAGGCAATTCTGGAGTCACCAATCAACCTGATGGACATGTTATTGTTCTGTGTGAGGAAGCCTACGTGCCCGGAAAGAACCCACACATGCACAGGGAGAACATGGAAACTCCACACTCCTTGATCGAATGCATGTGCACTACCTGCTGCACCACTGTGCCACCCTTGGACATATCCATATTGTTAAAAATAGAGTTCAGAAGTGGGCTGCAGAATTACATTAGCCCGAACATTAGCCACAGTGACAGAGATCAGTTCTGTATGCATACAGAAATAGTTTGCTTGGAAGCTAATGTTGAACATGGGGCTAGGGCTGGGTATTTCCAGCAACCTCATAATACAATGCGTATCCCAAAACACCTTAATTGTGGACATTTATGACACCATTAACAGGTATCATGACAACTTTTTGTTTCTCTTGGTAAGTACAAAAAGAACACGCACATCGCTGTCAAGTTTTGGATTTGAAAAGAAGGGATATTTCCCAGCGCCCACTGCACGCCGTCCCACCATCCCATCCAAGCTCCAGTATCTCTTACATTTTAAGACTGGTGTAAAGGAATACGTTCTCGTTCGCAGCTATCCATCTCATTTCTTGTACTTTGTTCCAGTTGTTGACTCTAATCTCCCGACAACTGCCACCCAGTCTACGGCAGATGGTGGTTCTAGCGAGGCTCCTTCTTCTTTTTTGGTTTTACGGCAGTTGGCATTAATAATTTCGGTGCATTACCGCCTCATGCATGCGACAAGGCTATTGACAGAGTTCAGTGTGCAGAGACAGACGAATGTTTTTTTGTTTATTTTTTTATGAGACGGGAAATTTACGGGAAAATACTAATACGGGAGGACAGTGGGAAAGAGCGATAAAATATGGTAGTGTCCCAGCCAAAACAGGGCACTTGACAGCTATGCAAGCACAAAAACACGTCTATATCAAGACATTTCAATTTCAGGACCTCAAAGAACTAAGGAGTATAAGTTCGACTTTGTAACATGTGCAGCATCATGTAGTTTGGCAGGGTCTAATATGTTCATATCTGCAATTAACTTTTGGAGGGTCATTTTTTTTGCCAGCGTTTGATTCAATGTTTGCTTGTGAACTCATAAACAAATGAATTAAGTAGGGAATGGTACGATTAGATTATTGATAAAAGTGCCATATGAATCAGGTTTCAACAGTTTTCACCAATCACTCTAAAGGTTATCCATGGATTCTGATGACATTTTATATTGGTCATAGAACAAAGAAGTACTGAATACATTTTTGGCAACTTCACTACAAACTAAACCGGTTCTCGATCGACTTTGAAATATCTTCAGGAAATGATCATCAATCATTCATTTCATTCCCAACTCCTGCTTATCTACTTATTGCAATGTTATGTCCTCTTTTTCATTCAATAGGCATTTGTTTCTTCTCAATGGTAGTTTTCACAGTTTTAGTTTTGTTGTTTATAAATTCCAGTTTATTAAATCATTTCTGTCAAATAAAAATTGCTTTACAAATAACGTTAAATTGATTGCTGGCACAAGAAGTGGTTAGATTTTGGCTGTGATTTAACTAGAAATGCTAAACCAGGAACTTTCTGAATAATTCATCAACACTGCAAGATAATGCATTTTTCCACATTTTTGCTCAAAGCTTAAAAAGGATTTGGATTAAGTAATTGGGAAATATTGGGGAGAAGTGATACAATTTTGAACATAATTGGAAAAGGGAATTTGTAACATAGCAAGAAGAGGCAGTTTTCTACAGATCTGTAATAACTTAAACAGTTCTCAAAGGATTTTGTTGATCTTGTTGGAAATGTCGGTCCTGACACAAAAGAGAAGTAATAATATTTTGGTGGTGATCCGAATGGGGTTGCAGATTCTGGAACTTATTTTAACTTTTTTTGTGGGGTTTCTTTTTTTTTTTGGACACTGCAAGACAGGGCAGTTTTCCACATTTTGGCTAATAATTTAAAAAAGAACTCAAGACTTCAAAAATATTTCTTAAGTATGTTGGTAATGGCACATGAAAGAAGTATTTGGATTTTGGTAAGGGTCTGAGACTGGACGCTGATCAAGGATATTTCTTATAGGATATATTAAAAATGTGAAAAAAGGAAACTTCAGAAATATTGGAGCACCACTACTTTTTTATGAAACTTGCAAAGGGTGAATAAATTTTAAATGAGGAAAAACAGGAACTTCTCTATATTTCAGTATTGACCTGTTATAAAATGAAATCACCCAGCCCCTCAATGCAAGTTATTCATAAAGGTTGGGAAAATAATGTAGTTAACCCTCTGTCTTTTTAATGTCATTTTAAAGCACGTATTTCTCAGCTTGTGTGCAGAGAATTTGTAAAGTCTTTACTTATAATTTACTTCCGTTAAGGTAGAAAACTTAATGAATTCCAATAAATGATTCAAATGTAATAAAAGAACTTCATTCCTGCATGCTGAACCTTTGCTATTCAGCAGAAAGGTTTGGCATTCCTCAACAAAACCTCCCACACACTCTCTCTGACATATTTTCCAGTTCAGCAGATAGAAAACAATTCCACCTGCGTGAGAACTCTTTTTCCACCTTTACCACAGCACCACCTCCTCCACCTCCACCTCCTCCTCCTCCTCCTCATCTGCTCCCCCCCTCCTGTTTCGTTTTCACAGTTCAAGCACATCAGCAGGCTGCCGAGAAACAACCCTGGGGTTTTTCGGCACTGCACTCAATATTTCCTCATCAGAAAGAAGTGGCAGGAGAGCGGGGAAAGTGCAACAACGACGCGGGCTCACATTAATGACTGCTCGCTGGAGTCACATCTCCCACTTCCAGACTCAGACCTCGGTTAGCCGCTTGTTTGCCAGTTAAAGGTGTTCCTCCTGTGGCGCTCCTGCAGGAAACGTGATTAATTAATGGGATTGATTGAGTAGCGATTCTCCGCACCTTCGCAAGGTCACAATGCGGAGTTGATGGATAGGAATTGGCAAGCAATGCACTTCTGAAATAGTGGAGATGCTTGGATGATTCAATAGGCCGTAAAGGTGGGAGCAGGGTCTGCGCGGTAGTTTGGCCTGGAAATATATCAAGATTTTAAGATGTATTGATACTTTTTTTAAGAAGACAGAAGGTTAAAGACAACCATACATATCAATGTGTTAAAGAAGACTCCTAAAAAGTGTCTTGTGGGGGAAGGTTAAGTATTTTGACCATGAATCCATCAAACTGAAACCTGCTTGATAATAAAGCACCAAAAACAGCCAGAATTGGAGAATTGATTGTTTTTTACCAGGTATGTCAGCTTTAATGGATAAAAAGACCTAATATTAAGGTCAGAAATGATTGCAACACATGTTTAATCACTTTACTTGAGAACTTAATTAATGTTGCCCTCGGTTTAAAAGGCCAAATTGCTACAAATTAAGGGATACTCTTAAAAAAAGATAAGCAGAACTATTTTGATTTGCCTAAACAAGGATTATTTATTTTTATGAGACTGAATATCAGTATTTTGAATCTCAAAACAAAGCAGAGCAAAATTGAATGAGCTAAGAATGAAGTTAAAATAAATTAAACACAATTAAATAGAATGCAGCTTTTTTTCTTTCTTTCTTTTCTTTTGCACTTGTAAGTCTTTTAACAGAAACAATCTCAACTATTCATGCTTCAATTTTACATTTAACCACATTTAAACAGCGTGCATTAATGTGGAAACTTCGTGACTCCATTTTATCCTTTTCTTCTTCTATTGTGTTATATTGTTTTTCTGATCTGTTTAATCTATCATTGGGCATTTTGTTTCTTTGTTCTATGAAAGATGCCGCTTCAATAAACTTTACTTACTTTAGAAGACAATAAGACAAATCTAACATGTATTTCCCATTAAATTTGTGAAGCATTTTTGCCTGTTAATGATGTCACATGGCAGATTTTTGGTCTTAAAGGAACACTACACCCAAACAACCAAAGGAATGCGCACTCTGCAATAACTAGGAGCGTAGAACAAGAAATCCCACATTCTGCTGTGAGCGACGGAGCTGTGGACAGACACAAGAGGGGTCATCAGAATGTGGGATTTCTTGTGTTCTTGTTTCTTGTTCTATGCTCCTAGTTATTGCAGAGTGCGCGTTCCTTTGGTTTGGTCAGCCGCGGCTCCCGTAGGCACCAGTAAGTGTATCATAGAAATGCCAAGTAGTACTGTTTAGGCCATAAACATGTGCTAAATGATGTTGTTTCGAGTAAATGGTTGACGTTACCCGCTCAGGACACTTGGATTACAGCGCACGAGCAGTATGGAGGAATGTTGCCGACTTTTTGTGGACTTTTAAGGACACTGTTCGTTCGGGCTCTTATCTAAGTCATGATATCAATGTCAGTGGACAGCGAGGATCCCCACAGATCTCCGGCTGCATCCTAGATGTTCCAAAACTACTCCACAGTGTTGTTCAGCATGAGGGTGAGTAGAAAATGAGGCCAAATTGTTGTTTGGGTGTAGTGTTCCTTTAAAGGAAAAGTTTTGGATTTCATAAATTAGGTTATACAAGGTACACAACACTGAACATTAGCCACAGTGACAGAGATCAGTTTTGTGACTGTACAGAAATAGTCAGCATGGAAGCTAAAGATACAAACTGCTTAAAATGGGGTCACCATCTTTATGTTACTTAAAAATTTTCAGATGGAAAAAAAGAGTACCGAAACCAGATTTTGGGGATAGCTTGGTATGTCTAATTTCAGCAACTTACTTTTCCACTGCTAAGCTACATTGTTACAGCACAGCTTTGAAACAAGACACTACCGAAGTGCCCTATTTCACATTTTGTCAATAAGTCAAAACATTAAAAATGTATTATTAATCAAAATTTCAGGAAATATTAGTGGAATATGGTGGTTAATGGCATATGGATTATTTTCCAAGATTTTTTAAAAGTTTTCATATTTTCTATCAATGTCAGAAATGCCTTGGGTGGAGGTTTATGGTCTCACAGCATGTATGGCTGCTTGTTTCAGGTTAAAAACAAATAAAACAGCCCTTTTTTTGCTTTCACTTGTTAGTCCAGGTCTACTCACTTGTCTAAACGGCACAGATGTGTTATAGCAGATGTGCTCATTTTTTTGTGGAAGAGTGAAGATAATCAAGGAACTGTATTTTTAAAGCTAAGAATCAATGAAATATCAGATTTTTTTGTTTTTTTTTCTCAAAGACACCATAAACAATAGTACAGAACATTTTTAAATCCTCTATATCAGTGCTAGAACTTCTTGTGTGCAATACAGACAATGTGTTTGGGCTTGGTTTGGATATCATGCCTTGTATGAGTCATGTTATTTTTTCTTTGCTTGGTTCTGTCAAGGAAGTTCTGTTTTTGACATTGTTTGTCCATCTGCCTGTCTATCTATCTGTCTGTCTGTATGTCAGGACTATAACTCAAGAAGTTCTCAACAGACTCAGGTGACATTTTCAGGGAATGTTGGACATGGCACAAGGAAGATAACTACCTCTGGTGAGAAAGTCAGGAAGGTTTCGCAGAGATGTGTGCTCTCAAAGATCTTCTAGGTTTCTTTGTTTTTGTTTTCATCATGGCACTAAACAGTCACCACTACCTTTAGATTTCCGCTAGAATAACATCAAATGTTTCAATTCTGGTACTCTTGATTCTCCAAGAAAAAAAAACAAATTATTAAAATGCATTTTCTTAAAGCTGAAAAATATCAGAATATGACTTCGGCTCATATTTCCCAGTTAAAATTACAAAGCAAACAAAAGCCCTGCTCTTTTCCAATTCCACCCACTGCAACATATGCCACCAGTGGGTTTTTTGTCATTTGTAAAGAGCTTTTTGTATTTTAGGAGGAAAATATGACTGAATGTCCTGAATTTCTTAAAAAATCGATGACTAAAATAATGAAGACTTCATCACCTGAGAGAAACTGTGAGGAGAATCTGTTTCCAGCGGCATAAAGACTCTGCTACCCATGAGCATGCGTGGCGACTGTCGTAATGCTGCGTTCCAGTAACCTCAGAACTGGGAGTGACATCATCTCCGACTTATCGGCGTTCCAGTTGAAGTCGGAAAAAAACATGCCGAACTACCAGGCTATTGTTAGCTGTTGTTAGCACGCCCTGCGTTATTGTTCACAAATATCACATGAAGAATGTGATTATCACTATTCTTCAGCATTTTTGTAAATATAAGTCTAACAATACTATGTATACAGCTGATCTAGAGTGACACACCCCAGTCAGAAGTGCAAATAAATTGATTATTACAGGACCTAAATAACCGTTCACACTGGGGGGCATCCATCTTCGATTGTAAACTCAGGTTTGGCGAGGTTTCACCGAGTTCCCAGTAGGAAATTCAGACTTCGGGGGACATTCCAGTTGCAGTTTCCTACTTGGACCTCGGAAATTCCTACTTCTGACTACAACTGGAACGCACCAAAAGATGTGCCCAAGCCAAAGCGTCTGTTTGTTGTGATGCTAATGAATGCAGCTCGGACCTTCCTCAGAACTCTGCATTGCTTTACAACTTCTTTTTTCAACAACTTACAGGATGCAAAGCGATGAGGTAATGTATCTCTTTCTAGTTACGTAGCGGTAGTTTTTGATGTATGACAACAAGCAAATTTTGGAAAACTTAGTATCGTAGTTTTGTAGCCGGTGATATGACGCAACTTACAGCCCGGTGCTCTAAAATGTGTCCAAATAATATAAATTTGCTCTTGTTTTAATTGTCTTGTTCCTGAAGTTGAGTATCCAGGCCACTCAGCCCTGTCCAACCCAACCAAGAAGCTAAGGAATAGCATTTATAGATAACCTATTTTGATGCTATAAAACTCATCTCAAAGTGTGTATTTCCTTCTGGCATATATCTAAAAGTGAGACTTTTTTGTAATTACTTAGACACTCCTCACAGTCCCTTTAAAGCACATAATGCATCACCATTGGAAATTAGCCGCGTGTGCTAAATGTGTGAATGCAAACAGGTAAATTTTTCACTCAGACTTTACTTGGGTAATTTCCTTGCACTCTCCCTTATATTTTATCTGCTTAGGTCCAAGTGGGCTCATCTCTGAATACTGCTGTAAATTAAGAGGGTAGTTCACTGAGATGAGAGGGGAGGCCTGATGAGGTCATCATGTGCAACCAGTGTGAACCAGTAAAACAGAGACTTTACAGGACGGATAAAAACAACTGCTGTTTTGAGAAAGTTTATCTGTTGTTAGGAGAGTAACAAAAACTCAAATGTGAGTCTGGATATGTAAAGTGTTGACTTCACTGCTGATCATCAAAGTCATGCAAAACATCTGCTACAAAACCACCACTGAGTCTCCCACACACAAAGAGCTGCTGTTGGATACAGAGCTAAAACACTGCAGCTTTATTTCTTTGGCATAATCATCATGCACAAAGTGATGCTGCTTCATATTGACTTCTGTGTGCTTCACTGCTCCTGACTTCGTAATTAATGCTGCTGATACACATCAACTTTTAAAAGCCTTTTTCTCGCGGCTCAGGATTTGAAAAAACACTTAGGCTAACATATGACTTTTTTCCATTTCTGACTCCAAAAAAATAATACGCTCCAACATTACTTTTTGGGCGTGAAATAGGCCCAAAAACATGCTAGTGCAGACGGTTTGGTCATATTTGGCTTAAAAATGGACTTACAAGCCTTTTTCTCTTGGCTCAGGATTGGACAAAACACTAAAGCTAACATATAAATTGTGATATAATTTGTTTGTTGGCTCTCATACTACACTGACATCCACTGCGCATATTTAACATCGTGCGCTGCCTGTCTGTGTCCCCCTGCTGCCACCACTTCTACCCCATCCAGCAGTACATAAACTATGATTCATTTACATCGAGACTTGGAAGAGGGAATGACGTCATATCTGAGTTATCAGCATTCCAGTTACAAAGTCAGAAAATACACTTGTCGATCCACCAGGCTATTGTTAGCACGCCCAGAGCTGTAGTTTGAACAAACCACATGAAGAATGTAAATAACACAATTGCAGTATTTCTATAAACAAACACTGAACTATGTATATGGTTGATCTGGTATGACAAACACGAGTCCGAAATGTTAATAAATGGAATATTACAGGAGTTTAATAACTGTTTACACTGGAAGAAGCCCTCTTTGATTACCAGCTTCGGGGTGGTGAGAATTCCACGACTTCCAAGTAAGAAATTCCAACCACCAGATAAAATTTCCCGCTCTGAACTCAGAAATCCCGACTTCCCAGTACAACTGGAAGGCAGCAATACTTTCTGCTGAGAGTAGCAAATGTGAACGACCATGCCAGTGAATTACCTGGACAGTATCCTGATAATACCAGGGCTGCATGTGTGAAAAGGGATTTAGACTCTGCTTCTATGCTGTTCAGACCTACATGGGAGAGGAGTAGGAAGTACTGCCACCATGAAAACAAAGGAGCAGAGAACAATGTTGTGATGAGAGAACATGCAGCGAAAGCCTGTAAATCCATAAGGACGCTGAGCAGATAAAGGTACAAGAACAAAAGCAAAAGTCTAAACTGTGCATGAAACACCTTCAAAGACTTTTACGGTATCGACTCCACCTGAAAAGTGAGCCGGCATCCTCGCGTTTCACAGGCACGAGCTCAAACGCATCACCGCTTAAGTCGAAAAGCGGGCGCACCATTCATAAAACATTAGGGCTGCTTTTATTTATTTAATTATTGAACACGCTTCCCCCCCCCTTTCACAAGAAAGGGATCCGAGGCCTCGAGGAACGCGGGGGAGCGGTTTCAGGCTTTGTTGAGGGGAGAAGGCGAGGGGAGTGAACAGATGGGAGAGAGAGGAGAGATAGCTAGAACTCGAAACGGCACGTCGAGAGAATTCTGCTTCGACTTCTGCAGTTAAAAAAAAAACTTCCCTCTCTTGTGCCGCGCTTTTGAGGCTTCTCAATATTCCTCTCTGAAACCAAAGAGCTGCGGTCTGCAGGGTTTTGAATATGCAAACTAAATTGGGCCTCGTTTTAACCCTGATTTGTCATTTAAATTTCATAACAGCCCCCCTACATTATGTTTAAAAAGGATTTCTCATGCATGCTTTAATTTGAAGTCTAAGAAACACTCCAGTTCGACCCTTATATTTCCATAAACTGATAAAAAAGAACTTTCCGAATGATTATTTAAGCTGACTTGCTTCCGCAGCAGATTCATTTACAGCTCTTTTTTGACAGCTACATTCTTCACATTGACCCCTCCACAAGCGTCGTCATTGACATCGCTTTCCGTTTCAAGTGGTGCTGATAGCAGACGTGACCGAATGTAATGCTAATGATGATTGTGTAGGCTGCGGGACGCGTGTGAGCATGTGTGTGTGTGTGTGTGTGTGAGAGAGGTCCAGTCTGGGAGATGGCGGCCCACTTTCAGTAACTGATGAGAGAGGGAAAATAGAACGCTTGATTACCCATGACACCGCTCGCACGCCGCTCTCCTGCCAATGAAGGTTACAGGGGCTCTGAACACCAGTGGTCCAATATAGAAGGACACAATTATGGTCCAGTTTTCAGCCCTCGAGTGACGAGGCTTTAAGATTAGATATATGTGTTTATAATTATCAGGCTTTGTTGAAAACTGGGCTCTGATTGGTCGATGGCTGTATCTATGGCATGTTTTTTTAAACGGCTAGACAGCTGGTGTAATAATGTATTCACCTGTCACTTTATTATATGGACTTGTTCATTCACTTAAATAGCTCATCAGCTAATCGCATGGCAGCAACTCAGTGCACATAGGCATGTAGACTGGTGCTGTCCAGTGTTAATTTTGTTTTGTTTGTTGACAAAAACTAGAAGGCGACTAATAAAAAGAAGTGCACATGGACAAAAACTCAACTTAAATTAACTGACATTTTCATCAACAGGTAAAACTAGACTACAATGTTTGACAGACTTAATCCAATCAGACCTAATTTGGTCATGTAGAAAGTAGAGACAAGTTAGGAATATATCCAATCACAGCTACTTTGGTTGTGTGGTGGTGGGATAAGTTGTGGAGTGATCCAATCAGAGCTGCTCTCTTTATGAATTGATATATTCATGTAGAGCAGGTTCACTGTTTGTTGTCAGTGCTGGTGTTGTAACTGAGATGCTCTGCCAGGTAGCCTAAATAAAGGTGACTGCATTTCACACAAAAGGAACATTTGTTTCTGTTAATTCATTTGAACTTTACAAGCATCCAATAAAGGGTTATTAGATGTTTCATTTTATCCAAGAGTAAAATATGACTTCAGAAATTCTAGGAAACATAAAAATGCCTTATACTTTACATTTCATGTTTTCGTTGACTAAATTTAATGTAGATTTCATCGACTAAAACTAGACTAAAATTAAAACAATTTAGATGACTAAATTATGACTAAAACTAAAAGATATTTAAGGCAAAGGACTAAAACTTAAGGTAAATTGTAAAGTATTGTCAAAAGTAACCCAGTTTTAAACTCAAAGAAAGAACAAAAATAATTTTGAAGGTGAAAGTGAAGTTTTGTTCCTCAAGGCAAAGGCAATTTAGGCAAAACTAAAACTTTCATAAAAAATCAGGGGTGTCCCGACATAACTTTTCACCTCAGACACAATACCGATATTGCAGCCTTGAGTATTGGCCGACACCGATATCGAGCCAATACGATATCAGCAGGAATCATACAGACTTTTATTACTTATTTTGTAGTATGGACTGTCAGAATAGGCATGATCAAGTGAGATTACTTAAACAGAGAATAGTAGTCAGCAATGGTAGGCATGAGAAAATCTAACAGATATGTTATTAACCAATGGGTTCAAATGGGTTAAATTTTAACCTTTAAAAATATAGTACAATTAAATAAATGACAAAAAATAAATTAGAAGAGCCTGAAATGAAACCTCAATAAATCCAATAAAAACAAAATATATATATTTAAATTTCAAAATAACCACTCTCTTTAACTTAAACATAAGCATATCCTACCACTAAATTAAATTTAAAAAATAATTAGAATGGATTACTTGTATTGGCATGCTTATATTGGATTTTTGGATGCAGGCTGATATAATCTGATTTTTTTTTTCTTCTGATATTGGACCAATATCTGATATTAATATCGGATGGGGACACCCCTAAAAAAGGGCTGTCAAAATTAGCACTGGTGTCAGTAAAGTAGTACGGCCCTTATGGATAAAGATGTAAGGAAGTGCCTAATAAAGTGGTTAGTGAGTGTACACTGAGCCCTTAGTTAAAATCAGAAAAGGAAAGAATAATATCAGGTCCATATTCCCGGCTGTTGCTCCCAGGTTTTTGTTTCCTTTCTGTAATTTTGAAGTCAACATTGTGGGAAGAAAAGGAGGTAAGGATTCTTGGAGGGTTTTTTTTATAGGCCTGGGGGACAGCTGTAGCACTGTGTTTTTTATTCATTACACAGTAGAAAAACCATCAGTACCGCATCCTCCAGGGAGTGTTTTGTTCACGGCTGCACCGGCCTTCCCTGTATGTCTGGCACGCTTGTTTGAATAGTAAAGCACTGAGAGGGAAAATTGTTGTTGCTGGAGTTCTGTGCGCTTCACTCGCAGGAAAAAAAAAAATAAAGTAAAAAATTGTCATTCATAGCCCGAGGTAATGATGATGATGATGTAGACAGTTCCAATATCAATGAGTGATCGGTGTGAAAGGTAAAGATGGTGACGGCTGTGAGGGAAATGATGATGTGCATTACAGTGATGTTGATGGGAGCGGTGATGGAAGTCCAAAAGGTATTCATTCAAAACATGTAACGCAGAGCAGGCAGCATACGGCCCTGTTCTTACCCTGGAGAGGTTAATTTATTCTCAAACAGCCGACTCATTGTACATTACATGGTGGAATGATTCCTCAAAATGGGCAGATATATCATTAAATCCATATGTATAAAATGTATTCTCATTTTCAGGGTAGGCATGCACGCGTTAAGAGACAGGTATGTGCATGTGTTCTGACTTATGGAGCCAAATCAAGGCCATAAGTGTTACAAAAAGACTGAAAAAATAAGTGAAACTGAAAATTCAATAGTCCAAGTAGGTTCATTATGTCTATGTTGCTATATTGTAATATTCATATACCTTTTTTTATAGAGAAGATTTTTTTAGTTCATCACACCTTTGTAAGATGAGCTGAAAAGGATACGTCACATCAGGTGACACTTCTGACGAAGACAGAACTCCGTCGAAACATGTAAAAGTATAAAATAAAACATAAAGAAAGTAAAAGCATGAAATTTCAATGTCTGTTCTTGATTTTTTTTAAATAAACCCTAAATCGGATTTAAAATAAGTGTGACAGAATTCATTTCAGATTGAAGACACTTTTAATTAAAATCTGTAATGATTAAGTAAAATATTTTAATTTAATTTTTTAGTGTGAAATATATTTCAAATTTTTTAATTATTTTTTTGCACTGCATTTATAATTTCCCATGGAATTGGTACATCCTCTCTTCAGGCGTGGGTGTTAAACTTAACAATCTGGCATATTTTCCATTTTTAATATATCAATTATTACCAAAAGTTGTCAAAAATGCTTTTAAACACTATGGGTTGACCTTATTTACAAGATTTGAGAATACAGTGTGGAGAAAGCGTTAAGTCATATCTATCAAAGTGTCCACAAGTGGCCACCGGAGCCAATAAAAATTTACCTATTCATTCATCCGGTTGAGTAGCCTGACTGGAAACGGAAATTTGAAGTGCCGAATAAGAAAGTTATTTATTTTTGTTTGGTCAGGTAAAACTCAAATATATTCTTATTTTGCAGAGCAGCACGTTATGTCAGTAAGAGACGGGTTCACAGCTGGATAATTGGCCACTTATAGAAGTTTGCACTCTTGGCAGATGAAGCGAGGTACGTCGCATTCAAGTTTGTTTTTATGTGTCTGGACATGGCAATATTTTGTATGTTGGGATGGTGCAATATTTTGGATGTTGGGGTCGTGCAATATTTGTATTTTCGGTTGGTTCAATTTAAATGTTGGAGTTAACGGAAGTGTGCCTGTGTGAGTGCTTACCTTTTGTGATGTAGTTTTAATCATGTATTATTGAAAGAAAATGTATTAAATGCTAATGTGGTTCAATGTCTTTGTAGTTTCACGGTGCTTGATGGATTAAAAAAAAAGAGGATGCACCAGTCGAACTCTCAGCTTTCCCATTGATGCCAAGAGCTGCTACATCCACGTTTCCTTACGGCAGCATCATTTAAGGATGTATTTAGGAAAGGAAACGTAAAAAAAATTACCTTTCGCTTTACATTTAATGTTTTAGTCGACTAAATTTACAGTAGATTTCATGGAATAAAATGTGAAAGTTCATTAAATAAAACAAGACTAAAATGAAACGATTAAGTTGACAAAAATATGATTAAAACGAAAAGATATTTTAGGCAAAAGACGAAATAAAACTTAATTTTAAAGTGTCAAAATGAACACCGATCTTACCCCAAAGTTACAATCAAGACAGATCAATACACAATCCAATTGCTGGAGAGAACGTGGCAACAACATAGCTGACCACACCCACATATTCTGGGCCTGTCCTGTTATTAAACCCTTTTGGGAGGATGTCCACAATATAGTCAGAAATGCCCTAGGTAATGATTTTGTATTCTTATGTCTGACTTTTTCCCTGGGGAACATGGACTTAAAACTGCCCAAAAAGGACAGATACCTTTGGAAAATATTTATGGTGGCAAGCAAAATAGCCATAACAAGGGACCACCCACCCACCAGTGGATAGACGGCAGAAGGCCAGGTATGAGGCTCTATGGAAGAAATGGGAAGCATACTTCATGCAAAGAGGTGATAACCTAGTTTAGATCTATATATCTTTGTAAACAAGGTCGGTAGTATTGTAGTTACTGACTGCACCCGTGGTCCCCCTAGAACATTGTTATTATTAATATTCCTTATGTTGCTCTGCGTTTCACCTTTGTGTAGGGGTGTGCGATATGACGCTATTAAATCGTTAAGGATTATAACGTGGGGATGATCTCATAAAGCAGAAAGATCGTCAGATCGTCTGTGTGGGCGCAGAGACTTTGACGCGCACCCGACTAGCCAATCGTAGCACATTACGCGCAGTGCATGGTGGGATCTCCTGTTTGGTTATGTAGCGTGAAGCCATGGCAGAAAGAGAAAAGGAGATAAAAGCTTGAAGATGTCTGAACAAAAATCTGTTCTAAAGCAGCTGTGTTATTCACTCAGATTATAGACATTGCAGTTAGATAACATTTTTTTTTAATTGTTGCACTTTAAGAGATAATGTTGATATTGTTGTTCATTACCTTTTATATTTACATTTATTGCACATTTTTATAAAAACTGCACTATTTAAATTAAAACCTGTCGAGAAGGTTTCTTTGGCTTTAATTGTATTTTTTTTCTTTTAGGGTTTTACATGTTTTATATGTTAAACATTGGGAAAAAATTGTCAAATATGCAAATTAGTCTAGAAAAATCAACGTAAAAAAGAATCGTGATAAAATCATGATCACGATTTTATTTTTAAAAAATCGTGATATGATATTTTTGCCATATCGCCCACCCCTACCTATGTGATATGCAACTGTAGCAAAACTTTTTTTTTGTACTCTTCCTTCTACCTTGTTATTTTTACTTATTTTATTGCCATTATCATTTCTATCATTAATATCTTTACTGTCATTCTAATTATAAGTAGATATTAGTTCATTACATGTTTAAATAAGTATTTGTACTGGTAATCATATGTATGAGTACATATGAGTGTATGTGTGCGTGCTAACATGTGTATAGTGTATGTAAGTATGCAGGTGCTTGTGAATGGATATAAATAAATGTCCATCTAAATATTATTTTATTTATCATTATTCTTGCTCTTTTTTCTTTCTCTGATTGCTGTTCATTTGTTATTTTACTAGTCTGCTTCATCTCTTGTTTCGATTCTCTTTCTGGAGTGTGTAACAATGTCACTTGGCAGAGCTGTAATATCCTCTGAAAACTGGAAAATAAAGTATATAAAAAAAAAAGAACACCAATCTATTTCAGTCTCCTGAGTTTTACAAAATATTGTTATCAGTTGTTTTGATTTCCTCTTTCTAAGTTTAGTTTCTTCTGATAGGATTACCCAAAATGATCTTATGTTACAGGTGTGAGTTAAATGGTTATTTTTAAGTGAACATGTGCTACAGGTGACTTTTTACTGGGTGAGGAGCTCCCTCCACTTCCTTGAAACTGCATCAATATGTCTATAACTTGATCAGTTTCCCGGCCCTTTTAGGCACTAACACACTTTTTAAACCGACAGCACTTGTGTAAATCTCTGCCATCATGACGCATCAACCAAATAACATCTGCTGTAATTGGACGAGCTGCCTTTTTGTTCTCTGAAGTGTAAACAACTCGAGCCAATCAACAATATGTAAACAGAACACTGCACAAACAAAGCAGCCTCCTGACCCGCTGTCCACACATGAACACACTAATTCACACTTTGAATTCACACGATTGCAGGGAAAATGGAAACGGCTCCTCTGAAGTACTGAGGGATCGGTTGGGCCGTATTTTTTGGGCCTTAAGCTCCACCGGCTGCGTGCTCTTTGATACAAAATGTAATTACCTTTTGAAGCTCTGCCTCTCTCCCCGTCTCTGTGTTGTGTGTTTCATGTGTTCGCCTTCCTGTACTGACACTCCAATTACCAGGAAACTTTGTTTAAAACCTCAAACACCTGCGCTCTAATTCCTCCCTTACAGGATCGACGCTCCGTTTTTTTGCTTCTTTCAACCCGCGGGCGCTTTGATATCTAACATCTCCCTTAAACTTCAGATGTGCCTCAAACTGCATTAATGTGGTGATGCTTGGTGCCAGTGAAGCTTCAGAAAAGTGCCAGGTTTCCTCTGTTTTATTCCGTCAGTCGGAGGCAGCGCATGGAAGCTACAGAGGAATAGTCACAGAGCGAGGCTGCCCTTAAACTTTGTGTTCACTAAGACTAATGAAGTTCTTGAGAAAGTTGGAGAGAGCTAGAACAACTGCCAGACCGGAAAATACGGTGCAGGAAAAAGTATGTGAACCCTTTGGGATTACCTGGATTTCTGCATAAACTGGTCATAAAACATGTTCTGATCTTCATCTAAGTCACATCACTAGACAAACACATTCTGTTTAAACTAATACCGCACAAAAAAATTATAAGTTTTCATGTTTTTATTCAACACAATATGTAAACAGTCACAGTGCAGGGTGGAAAAAGTATGTGAACCTTTGGATTTAATAACTGGTTGACCCTCCTTTGGCAGCAATAACCTCAACCAAACGTTTCCTATAGTTGTAGATTAGACCTGCACAACGGTAGGGGGAATTTTGGACCATTCTTCTGTACAAAAGTGTTTAAGTTCAGTAATATTCTTGGGATGTTTAGTGTGAATTACTCTTTTGAGGTCATGCCACAGCATCTCAATCGTGTTAAGGTCAGGACACTGACTGGGCCACTCCAGTAACCGTATTTTCATCTGTTGAAGGCATTCCATTGTTGATTTACTTCAATGCTTTGGGTCAATGTCCCGTTGCATCACCCATCCTCTGCTGAGCTTCAGTTGGCAGACAGACGGTCTTAAGTTTTCCTGCAAAATGTCTTGATAAACTTGGGAATTCATTTTTCCATCAATGACAACAATCCGTCTAGGCCCTGAGGCAGCAAAAGCAGCCCCAAACCATAATGCTCCCTCCACCATATTTCACAGTTGGGATGATGTTTTGATGTTGGTGTACTGTGCCTTTTTTTCTCCACACATAGTGTCATGCCTTCCAAACAGCTCAATTTTGGTTTCATCTGTCCACAGAATATTTTGCCAGTAGTTTTTCACGCAACTGTATACCACCAGTAAAAAAAAACTGCTGGAAACATAAATGTAGGGCAAGGCTGTTTTAGCCATGGTTAGATCATCGATCAAACAAACTTTACTTAAAGAGCACTTGTAGAAGAAAGTGCTTTACATAAGAAGAAAAGAAATAAAACAAAATAGATAATTAAAAAGTAGAAAATAAATACAATGAAAATTCAAAACCATACTCACCCTTGCAGTCACATAAAACAAACACACACACACTCACACACACAAAGACATTGAGAGGAGATTTAAAAAAGATTCAAAAATACTAAAGGATATATAAATAAAATGTAAATTAAATCTAAAATGACAGCATGGTAAAATGAGGTAATAAAATCTACTAACGTTGGCTAATGGAGAGGAAATTAACCGAGAATAAAATTCCAAACGATAAATCTGAACTGAAATCGAGAAACACATCATAATAAGAGGCTTCAAATAAATAACTACACAAATACGATTAAAAAACAATAGTAAATATAATCAGCCAAAAGCCAGACTAAAAGGTAGGTCTTGAGTTTTCCTTTAAAAATGTTAAACAATCTCACCAGTAAGAAGTAAAGCTGTGGCCAAATTACTTCTGTCCCTTAAAATCCAATCAACTCTTTCTTAAAGGAGTGAATTTAGGAAAACAAGAAAATAATCTTTCAGAGTGTTTGTAGGATATTGGGCACACAAACAAAAAAAGGATATAAAGTCTAAATCCCTTGACTTTTGGCCTTTGAGCTCCAAATATTATTAGTTGACCTTGAATTAGAGATAAGAGATTTCAGTTTTGTAGATATTTCCACAATGTGTTAATTTATCATAATCACATATAAGGGAGGAACACTGGGCTGAATTACTTTGACTATTAATCCGTAATCAATCATCCTTGACTGAGGGATACATTTCAAGACAATTTGTCTCTCTACGTGGCCCTGTGATTGACTGGCAACCAGTTCAGGGTGTACCCCGCCCCTGCTCAATGACAGCTGAGACAGGCTCCAGCCTCTCCACAACCCCAAAAATAAGTGGTATAGAAAATGAATCAAAGGATCGAAGTGGCCTTGACTTTTGACTTGAACCTTCGAAAATACAGCCTTTTTGTCTGTTGTCACAAATGTACAAATGTCTTCAGAGTTTTGAGTTTTTCCATTTACAAGCAAAAGATCTACATGGTGATGCATGACCTTGATATTTGGCCTATACCTTAAATCCTCTGAATGGCATTGTAACCGTGCGGTTGACCTTTTGCCACCACTGTTATTAAACTTAGAAAGCCCATATTTTCCTGTTTTTCCCGTTTCACATCTCTGTACAGCGTCCATAACACCAATATATATATACACAGGATTTAACAGTAAGAGCATACATCAGAGAAGAAGTAAGAAAAAATCTTTTCACATATTCCCAGATCCCCTTATGATCATAGTTTAGTCGAAGGAAATAAAGTTGGTGATAAAAAATTATAAAAGATGATTCTTCAAATAACCAAGTCAAGGTCTCCATATATAAGTTTTGCTCTCTGTGATGCTTTCATACAAAAAATATATAAATAAATTGATGGAGAAACTAAGTAATCCATTGATGTCATGGATAATCCAGTATGGGCAAGCCACCCTGCCTGTTGACCTGCATATCTGCTTCACAGTTACATAATCTAGAAAAATAAAATCCAAAATGTTGCTAAATGAAGAAGGAAGGCAATTTTATCAACAACAAATTGGTTGCAAATCTATTTCTTAGTTTGGAAATCAAAGGGTTAAACAATCGGATCAGTTGAACATCAAGTCAAAATGGACATTCATCCAAATCAGAGGAGAATCTCCAGCATCTCCAGTTTTCTTAAGATTTTGGATTCACAAGAAAAGGATGACGCCAGTTTCCTTACATATTTGACCTATGCCCCCTATAATCCAATCATTTGACCTTGATTGAGAGCATTATTTTTGTGTGAATATCGAATAATCTTCAAGTATTGCTGAGAAAACTTCATCACAATAGATGAATAACTTGAAATCATCTCTCCCACTCGGAGGCCTAAAAATAGGACTTTGTCGAGTGAACTCCAGAACACACCACTCTTAATTATTCACTTTCCTTGTCAATCACGCTTCACTTACTCCAACAATAACACCGTTTTAATCCATGTCAGAATGTGCACATGTACTACAGATGTGGGAGAGGAAGCTGAAGAGTCTGAATCAGTCCTTTCTGCAGCAGGCAGGGCTGCGGCGCAGAGCTCACTGAGGTTGTTACAGTGAATCTGTGTGAATAATTTATGCACCCTGAGCTTTATACCCGCTAACAAGACAACAATATTCACATTACTGTCAGAATATGAAATTCTGACTTATGAGTCAGAGTTTTTACCTCTCTGGGAAGAAAAAAGTGCTGCTTCAATGAAAAATGATTCTGCATCAAATGTCCTCAAGCCAGGAACACACAAGATAAACAGGCCAATTTTGGACCGGATTCTTTCCGTTCAGATGAAACTGAGGCCTGACTGATGCCGGGCAGTTTTGAAACTTTTAATGGTCTTGATGTTTGAGAGACAAAAAGAAAGAAGTTCGGCAGACTCGGTTCGGTTAGGGGGTGAAGATACTTAGCTTTGCAGAGCAGACAGACCTGCCTGATTCTGAAATCCTGCAGGTCCGTCTTGCCAGCCTCCGTTGTCCAACGAATTCACTCGACTGAATTCTTAACGGCCCAATCAGGGAAGAGAGGCGGGAGCTGCAGAATGCAGACATGACGACAACCGGAAGTTGAGAACGGACATGCCAATTAGCCTATTGTCCTCATGGCTACTCAGTGAAACTTGGTGAAATCTGCCCTCCTCAGAAGTTTACTTGTAGGGATTGTCTTTGACGAGGTTCAATTCACATATAGGTGTTAAATGAATCAACTGTGTGGTACAATTTAGTGTAAGACCATAGTAAAAGGCCACTAGCTGTTAGCAGCTAAGTTAGCGGCTAATGGTCATTAACTGTTGTCAGTTGTTAGCGGCTAAGTTAGCCGCTATAGATAACATCCATGAACAGTGGTTAACTGTTGTTAGCCATTAGCGGCTACATTAGCCTCTATGCATGCTATATTAAAGGAGGCAACCCTGCTCGATGTGGATTGGTCTGTGATGAATGTGATGAGCCAAATGATTGTCCAATCACAAGCTTGTGTTTTTTTTTTTTTTACGTTCTGCCCCTGAAACAAATTTAAAGGGCTCCTACCCAGATGGACTAGTGAAATATTTCTGGGGCAGATATATGGAGCTGTCCATCTGACTTGTCAGGTTAGAAGATACTAGGGGTGGGAGGAAAAGTCGATTCACTTAAGTATTAGGATTTTGTTTGACCATTTTAAAATATTTTCTTTGTGCAAAAATATATTTTTTTTCCCAAATTTAAATGCTCCATTTAGTCTGTGTTAATAGGCCACTTTTAAATGCAATCCAGGCTTCTGAAGAGAGAGTATAGACAGCTGGTTTAAACATATTGCGGAAAAAATCCTAAAATTGGACTCACATGTGATGTGTATTTTTCCTGATATGGCCTGTAGGAATCATCATTGTTCAACTTTTTTGCTACTGTTAAAGAAGCTAAACGAAGTTTTCAAAAATTGGCAATATCGTAGAACTGCAATTTAAATTCAATCAGCACCTAAAAAATTGTAAAAAATCGAATCAGAATAAAAGTGTATCGTTCCAGCCCTACTAACTGTGCTGTGTCCTGAAGTAGTGCTTAATAAAGCAGCGTGGTGAGTGAAAAGTTGTTGTAGATGTGTTGAATAGAGATTGCAATCTCCCCACACTGTGTAGTGGCTTGTTTTTAATGTAAACTCTCAAAATAATGCAGATATTTTGGCCCATTTGCAACAATATATAGCCTTTCTGTACAGAGGCACTGCTAGTCTCTGTCACTGTAGCTAATGTTCAGGTTAATGCATGGTTAAAATCACAAACCATCCCTTTAAGGAGCACATATCTCACCAGAGCTTCAGTCTAAAACATCTGTGCTGTTTTATTTTAAACCTGCAGAGGTAACTTGAGGTTGTTTAAATTAAATCAAACTCAGCTAAACTCTGACTCAACACCATATCAAAAAAAATCAACTCATGGCACCAAACTTTGCAAACATTTTAAATTTGGGAATGTAATTTGCAGTTTTGCTCCAGTAACATCTGCTCTGGTTCAAAGGTGTGACCGATGTGGGCGACTGAATTTATTTAGGAGTAGGCTCACCCTGCTGATACACATCAGAGTCAGAGGGAGGAGATGGAGGAGTGGGTGGCCATGATGATGAAAGGCCATGACACTCCTGCAGGCGCAGCGATAACAAGACCGCCTCGGGGAGACAGGACTGCGTGCATATGGTGCCAGAGCTCAGAGAGAGTGATCCAAAGTTTGTTATGTTTGCTGCAGCGTCCGAGTGAGAGTGATTTAAAAAACTAAGGTGGAGGGCAAGAGGGGTTAATGCGAAATGCAACTTTACATCGGGATAATTGGCTTGGCATTTAAGGAGACACTGACAGCTTTAAGAGCTTATGCTGCAAGTTTTTTGGCTTTTTACTTAAAGTTCATATTTGCAGCCTCAAATATAAAAACAAGTTTTCAAGAGTTCTGGCACTAAATACACTAGATTAAAAAAAATGAGTAAAAATAGAACTACCGCCTGTCGGTTTAATGCCTCTGAGGAAGAAAAGTGCCAGACTGAGAGTACAGTAGTGAGTCAACGAGAGGGGCTGAGGTGAGGAGAAGGGCTGAACATGAGGAACAAAAACTTCACTTTCACCTTCAAAATCAAATCTGTTCTTTCTTTGAGTTTAAAACTGGGTTACTTTTGACAATACTTTATAATTTAGCTTAAGTTTAAGTCCTTTGCCTAAAATATCTTTTAGTCATTCAAATTGTTTTCATTTTAGTCTTGTTTTGGTCGATAAAATCGACTGTAAATGTAGTCGACTAAAATATGAAGAGTAAAAGGTAAGGTATTTTTTTATGTTTCCTTCAATTGCTCAAGTTGTGCATTACACTTGGATAAAATGAAACAAATAATAACCCTTTACTGAATACAAGTAAAGTTTGTATATATAAATAACCACACAAATTAAGCTTTTGTGTGAAATGTAATAATCTGGTAGAACATCTCAGTTACAATACCAGAGTTGACAACAAACAGTGAACCTGCTCTACATGAATATATCAATTCATAAAGAGAGCAGCTCTGATTGGATCGCTCCACAACTTATCCCACCACCACCAAGCTAAGGCAGTTGTGATTGGATGTTCCTCCTAACTAATCCAACCCTTTCACACAACCAAAGCAGCTGTGATTGGATAAATCCCTAACTTGGAAATTTGAAGGTTCGGCAGCACCAGAGGCAAAGCTGTTTCCAAGCCTAGGAAAACAGACAGTGTTGGAAAATTTAAAAAATGAATTAGCAGGGACTTCTTAAAATGTGGATTCCTGTAAAACTGTATCACTTTAAGATGTTTGTTATTTTCATATTTTTATTTGTATCAGCATTTTTTTTAAAACTTTTCTCATACCTGTGCTTCTGTTTTGTTTGTAGGCCTGGGCAAAAAAATTGATAAGATATACAAATCGAGTTGGGAAGTCAAAATGATTTGTTTTTCCTGAAACTCAAGTTTAATGATTTTTTTTTAAAAATTCAACGCGTTCATTTCTCATTCGCTAGGACCCGAGGCTTTCCGTAGTGCACTTCCTGCAGTATGTCACTCTCCTCCCCCCGAGACATCACGCGCATAAACAACATAGACAAGACATTTTGTTATCTTCATAATTAATTTAAACAAGTGTATAAACTACAGTGCACAGGCACTTTGTGCCCAAAATGTGTTCTGTGTTGATTGTTTTGACCTGGATTTTAAATGTATATTTTAAGAATAAATACATTTCTATTTTGGAAATAAATTTACAGTGAGTAGTTATTTCATCTTAAATGGGGCGGGGGCATCGTATGGAATCGCGAATCAAGCTTTTTTTTTATTAAGATTTTTTTTTTGGGGGGGGGGGATCACCCAACTGTATTTGTTTGTTTTCACCCGGTGTGTTTGCTGCAGAGTCTCGCCAAGGGATTTACAAGTTCTGTCTTATATAATATAATATAATATAATATAATATAATGTAATTATATTATATTATATAACTATCTCATCTCATCTGTAGTAGACATTTGGGCAAAGTTAAAGGGCATTTTCTCCTGGTGTCCCTTGTGATGTGTTTTATTATTTTTAATGCATCATGTTGAGGAGATAGCTCATGACCTTAAATTTTGCCCTTTGTCACCTTCTCAGACCCTGGTTGACACAAAGTGGTCAACGTTTGAAAATATTTACTCATTCATGAGATATGAAATTACCAATAAAGGAATGAACATGAGACTTAATAATCTTGCCTTTTAATGGATGCGATGTGCACAATTGTGCTCATTAAAGGAAATGAAAAAGAAAAGACCTTGATCTTTGACCTTCAGGTTTAAACTGGTTTTGTCCTGAGATAGAGGAGACAAACATACAGAGCTTTCGTTGACTGGTTCTTGAGATATTGGATTCACATACGACCATGATGGACTGATGCACAACTGGAACAACCAGCACAAACATTGTGCATCTGGCCCTGAATGTTGGCATAAAAACAAAAGAGCTGTATATACGTATATATATTTATACATTTGAATGAGTGTGTTAAGAGCAAAGCAGTTATTACATCCTGATTTAAATAAGCTTCAGCAGTATAGGAGATAGACTAAGACGTGTCGGAGGGAAATTAGATTCAATAGGTCTGAGATCAGAGGACTTAAGATGGGATGTTCTTGTTGGCATTTCATGAAGCATCTGCAGAGTGCTGTCAGCTAAATCCACGCTCTGTGTTTTATTGGAAACACTCATGACCAATACAGGCGAGATTACTGAAATATGAAATGAAAGCAGTATTTCCTCCTCATAAAGTGCGCCTGCTGCCATCAGCAGCTCACCACAGTATGAACATGAAGGTTGTTCTGCATGGAAGACGCAGATGCAAAGTTTAAGTGCAACAAAACATCCATTGTGGCAAAGATAAATTGATGCTAGGGTTGGGAAACATGGGCCTAAAATAATATGTTGATGTCTTTCTGCTAAATGAAAAACTACAATAATTATCTTATTTTATTCAATAGTGAAATAACAAACAGAATAAAACTCTGATATGGCATGTTCTAAACCACAAGCAGAAAAAAGAAGTCTTAGCAACCACCATCTTAATTTTCTTGTTTTCTATAGTCTGAAATATATTGATTTAAAGAGCTCATTTTAATACAAGTGTGTTTTTGGCATGTCTTGTCCACATCATAGAGCACCTCTACGAAAAGACCGAAACTGTGTGGCACCTAATGTGCAATACGTTTCTAATTTTTTTTTCATATATTCTTAACATTTCCGCTTTTTGTAAAATCAGTTGCCAAGTTCTGTAGGATACTCATTTGCATATATTTTGTGCATTATACTTTATTTGTAACTACCTGTTTGCACTGAAAATACACACCTTAATCCACTCAACCTCTGAATAGACCTGCCAGTGTGATGTCACACCATTGTTATGTCATTAGTTGTAGCCCACTGGATCACAGCAGTAAGCCCAATACAGAGCAGAGGCTGAAAAATGAATGCTGAGTTGTTGATAATATGGCACCAAGCAGCACTGAACTGACCAATCACCACCGAGCAGATCTGTTAACCAATCAGAGCAGACTTGGGCTCGAACATAGGATCTCAAACAATACAGCATAAGAGATCCCGGTGTGTTTTTTAACATTAGTGATTGTGAACATACCATAGGAGTCATTAAAAATGAGTATATGAATCCATTAAGGCAAAATATGATCACTTAAGAATGATAAAATCTACATTACATAAGTATCAAGTCTACTTCAGTCATATTTCTACCAAGAGAGTTGAATCCAGATCAATAAGTTGGACATATTTGTTCAAGTTTAAAGTCTGCTTGGAATCTCAAATCTTTTTTGTGTTGACGTATTTACCTGAAAACATTTATTCTGGCAAATACGCTCACTGAATTTAGAACACCTGCTTACTTGCCTATTAAGGAAAATAGCAAATCACCCAATCACATGGTGATGACTCAGTGCATTTAGGCATGCAGTCATAGTCAAGATGCCTTGTTGAGGTTCAAATTGAGCATTAATGCGGTGAAAAAGGCTATCAAAGTGACTTTTAACATGACGTTGTCGTTGGTGCCTGCTGGTCTGTGTATTTCAGAAACTGTGGATCTGCTGAGACTAAAATGCCCAACCATCCAGCTCTGAAAAAGGAAAAAAGGTTGTTGTTGATGCCAGAGGGTTCACTACGTATTGACAATCATCCGAATACCACAGCCAAAGAGAATATCCTTACTGTGTACCAACCATCTAAAGGCAGGAGAGCTACATGTCAACAGTGTTGGGAGTAATGTATTACAAAAGTAATGTGATTACTCTATTGCATTGCTGTTTACTGTATCGTAGTAATGTAAGGTATTACAAAAAAAACAGTAATATTTTACTCAGTACAAATGTCAGTAATGCAAGTTTCAATGCATTTTTAATTTAACCTGAATTGAAGAGGTGTTTTTTCTTTTGTTTGTTCAAATACAAATTCACCAAATACTCTGTGAGATCAGAGAAAGAGAAGAGTCCTCAGCCTGGCCTAAAGTTAGAGTATCTCTTACACATTTTACCAGAATTTCAACTTTTGTCTGTTTTTGCTATGATCGTTTCTTGTATTGAGCCATGAACATCAATGTGTCTATTATATTCTACTGTTATTAGCCTTAGCCTTATTTTGACCAGAGTAACTTTAAAGTAATGTGATAATCATGTAATGCATTACATTTCAAATACAGTAATATAATAATGTAACTTATTACTTTGAAATGACAGTTACAAGTCTAAAACTAGAAAAGACGCAGAGAGCGCAGACCTCCTCCAGCGCCACAGTCCTCAGCCATATTGTGATTTTCACCATAAATATTAGTCCTACCTTTATTTCATGTAAATATTTACATTCCTTGACCATGATAACATAACATTAGTAACTGGATTCATAATGATATCTATTTTAGTTCAGTAGTTATTCACAGAAATCACATTTTTCGTCATGGCGACCAGACACTGATCCGGATCAACACCAAATCAAATCAGTTCTTCCTTTTCCCATGCTGAACATTTCCTGAAAATTTCATCAAAATCCACCCATTACTTTTTGAGTTATTTTGTTCACAGTCGGACGGAGGGACGGACGGACAGACAAACAAACACTCCCAAACACATAACCTCCTTGGCGGAGGTCATAATGCACTACATTTTTGAAATAACTTTCTCAACACAGCATGTCAAGGAGCTAAAATCATCTCAAACTGGTGTTCTCAACATGATGATTAGTTTAATGCACTCTAGTGGCCTCCACAGTCACCAGATCTCAACCCAATAGGGCACATTTGGAATGAGAGATTCACAAAATGGATGTGCAGATGTGACTGAGATGCTATCATGTCAACATGGACCAGAATCTCAGAGAAGATTATAGCACTTTGTTGAATCTATGCCATGAAAATTAAGAAAACTCTGACCAACCAAGGACTGGCACGGTGTACTTAATGAAGTGGCCGGTGGCTGTATGACAAAGAGAAGATGATCAAGAACAGAGGTTCAACTGCCTGAGAAATAAATGACAGCAGAGTGACTCGAGTAGGCAAATTAATCCTGCACTTTACTTTTATTTTTGGAAATTAGCAGGAAAATTGATCCTGCATTTTAACTCACTCAAATGTCACATCATTTACTCAAAGTGAAAAATAAAATTATGCTTTTTATACACCTGAAAAAATAACACTGCTCTCACCAACAACTGAATGAAGCCACAGAAGAAAATGTATTTAAAGTCTAACTATATCCATTAAAACAATATTGTCTTAACCTGCATCTCATCTAAAATAAAGAGACATAAAGAACTTAATAATTCCCAGTCCTAGCAGATTTAATCAAATGCATTATTTGAGTTTTCTTGAGTGCAGAATAATTACCACGAGCTGCTGATTTTCCAAGCTTGAACACTTTCTTGTTGTCGTAATTAATCACTTAAATTAACTCTAAGGGATTTTTTGGAGCAGAACTAATGGTTGCACGGTGGGGTTATTGAATTTTCATTCCCTATAACACACAGAGTTTCCCATATTTTGATAAAATGTAATTATAAGAAGCATATTGTGATCCATCTACAGGGAGAGAAATGAATTATAAAAATCACGGGGGTACAGCAACAGTTAAGCGCTACTATCTTGGCTTCATTTGAGTTTTGTGAAGACGGAGCTGCTGATTCACCGCGGCCTCCCCGCTGCGTTTGAAGCCAGGAGTGTTTGACTGCAGCGTGAGCTAAATCCATATTTTGTCACACACACTTGAGCTTTAATCTCTAACCAAAAAATGAAACATATTTCCATACAAAGGAGAGAGTGCAGAGCTGTTTGGGGCTCTGACTGTTCTACAATCAGATTTAATACTTCCTTTACTACTTCAGTCCGTGAATTATGAGAACTGCTGCATTGAGTTTATGGGTGTTTTCTCACAGGGTCTGCAGCACTCCCTGTTAATAATAACACACATTAAATTTAATTCTGATGGTTTAAGGAAGGGCTCCCAAACTTTTGGGGGTTGGGACTCAGATGAGAAGTTTGTTCACTCCCAAACTTCATTCATTCATTTATTTATTTCTTTATTTGAATGGGACAATGCATATTAATGAACAGGCAACAATGCTGTAAATATGCCGGATTTAGCTCAAGGCTAATTTCCATCCGCAGTCCCATGGGGTAAAAACATACCACCAAGACAAGAACATTCAAAAGACATGACAAAGTACACACAATACAAAAAACAATATGTTAAAACCACACAAAACCTGAAATGTGTATATTTTACATCAAATAACACACATCCAACTTTCCCTCCTCCTTCCACACCACTCTCACTCACACATTCACCTGCTTATAAAATATGCTCCTGCCTTCTAAGGCTGACAACTTTGCTGACCTTGAAGCCATTCTCTAAGTTATCTTTCAAATGTCACATATGTGGTACATTCTCTGATTGTCATTGGTAGAGTGTTCCAACTAGAAGAGCCCTTAATAGAGAGCACATTTTGGGAAAACGTGCATTTCCTGAACTGCACTTCACAGTCCCCCCATGTTGTTGATCGAGTGCTAGTCTCACAGCTTCTTATTTTAACGAAATCGTTAAGAGGTGGAGGGGCCAGAACATGTAACACTCTATATACAAGACAGATGTTTTTAAAGATTTTCAGGTTTTCAAAGTTTAAAAAAATGTATTTTTCAGTTAAAATACATATATGAAAAGACTGGGGTTTTTTATCTAGAACCTTGATAGCCTTTTTATACAGCTGCTCGATTGGTTTAAGCGCTGTGGTACCAGCAAAAGACCAAGTCGTTAAACAGTTTTCAATATGTGAGAATATCATGCAATGAAGGTATGACTTAGCTGCTTCCGTTGTTATTGAGGACCGAATTTGTTTGAAGTTTTGCAAACCAAATTTGATGGTGTTGGAGACCATTTTAATGTGCTTTTTGAATGTGAGGTTGGAGTCCAAGATCACCCCTAGATACTTGACTTACAGGAATACTGAGATTATCTAAACTGTCAGACACGATACAATCATAATCATAAGAGATTTCGTAAATTGGCTTCAACAGAATGTTCAGACTTAGACATGCGAAAGAAGGATAAAAGAAGGATGATTGTTTTGTTTTAATGATTGGTGTTATTTCATGCAGTAGCAACATAAACTGTTTATCACCTCTTAATCTGTTTTATTTCTACATTCTCCTTCAGATTTATCATTTGGAATTTAATTCTCGGTGTACTGCTTTTTTTTCACAATCCTACTTTTAGCTGCTTTTATGACACATCTGGTTTAAGGTTATCCAATTTTACTATATTATTTATCTAAATTTTATTATATTGATTCATTTATTAATTTACCTTCCTCCCCCTAAAGTATGTTTTATCTAATTTTTTTTATCATTTTTAGTAATAATTAAAGTTTTAGCTCCTGTGTTTCCTAACTTTTAGTTAAAGATAGCATTTCCTCAGTCTTCCTCAGAACTTTAATTCTGTTTTAGAATTTTCTTTTTATGTCTCTGTGTTTGATTGATTTTGTGAGTGCGTTGTATGTGGATTGTGAGGGGGGATGGGGTCTATTTTATTTTCATATGTATGCAACTTTCTACTTTTTGTGTAATTTATTGCTAATTTATTTTATTACTTATGTGAAGCACAATGTGCTACAAATTGTTGTATGAAAAGTGCTGTACAAATAAAGTTTTGATTTGACTTTGATATGAATTCATCGGTAGGTGTTGAGAGTTTCACCTGCACAATAATGACATTTTAACTGAAGTACAAACCTGGTGTGTGATTTTTAATTCTTTAAAAAATACATTATTAACGTTAGCTTCAACTCTTCTTATTATACATCATGTTCTCTACAGACTCTGATGGCATTTTCAGGGAATGATAGTCACGGCAGAAGAAAGAAATGTTCCAGTTTTGGTGATGACCAGGATCTGGAGGTGGATCCAGAAACTTTCTGAATACTTGAGAGTGCAAGATACGACAGTGTTTGACACTTTTGACAAAAACTTAACCAACAATGTCAAACAGATCATACTTTGTTATATTATATTGTATTTCATTATATTTATAATGTCATATTATATTATATCATATTGTCATATGTCATGTTATATTATGTTATATGCTATGCTATGCTATGCTATGCTATGTTATGTTATGTTATGCTATTCTGTTATTTAATGCTATTCTATGCTATGCTATGTTATGTTATGTTATACTGTTATGTTATGTTGTTGTTATGTTATGCTATGCTATGCTATGTTATGCTATGCTATGTTATGTTATATTATGTTATGTTATGTTATGCTATGCTATGTTATGTTATGCTATTCTATGCTATGCTGTTATGTTATGTTATGTAATATGTTGTTATGTTATGTTATGTTATGCTATTCTATGCCATGCTATGTTATGTTATTTTATGTTCGATTAGAATTTTATAGGACACAGGCTAAAAACTAACACAGGGTATGAAAAAGTAATAAAGTAATAACAATGTGTAGATATGAATAAACAACATAACTAAATATAAATACAAAATATGGCTACTGGCATTCCACTGCTCATTTCCATCCTCTTTCTTCCTGTCACTTCTCCTCCCCCCAGTAAGGAGTTGTACAGTCTGATGGCCTGAGACAAAGTTCTTGTTCTTGGAACACCTCTTGTTGAAATAAAACAATGGTTTTGTTTTGAATCAGACATTCAGCCATTCAACACTTTCACTGTTTCTTACCTTTTTTTTATTATTTCTGTCACTGGGACACAGTAAGGTTTAGAAATGTTGCAGGGAATTTGCTTTGTGTAAATAACACTGATTAGAAACTGTGTTTTTATGCATACAATACAGCAGTGCTGTAAGAAACATTAAAAACAAAATACTCTCTGATGTCCTCGGGCAGTTCACTCCATAATTTATGGGCCCAGACAGTGAAAGCTCGGTCAGCCTCAGTTAACAGGTTTGACCGGGGGATGGTTAGCAGTGACCTACTGGAGGACTTCGGGTTACAAGCTGAGTGGTAGAGGATCAGAACGTCAGGGGCTGATCCTCAACCAGCCTGGTGAGTTCTGATTAAAATTTTAAAATCAATTCTAAAATGAACTGGGAGCCAGTGAAGCAATGTTAAAACCGGTGTGATGTGTTCCCTTCTGCTGGACCGGGATGTGAGCTGCTCTGCTGCAGATCACAGCTGTGTCTTCTTCACCAACGTTTACACTGAATCTAAGAAAGTACTTATTAAGAGCATTGACAGCTGGTGTGATAACATGTACCCGTACAATCCTGTGGTGTTGGAAGGAATCAAAAACCCCATCACTTAAAAATGAGGAAAGAGGAAATGATGGATATAGGTGCATGAGAAGATGTACAGAAAACTGAACTAAAGGAATGATTCAAAAAGAAATGGGACTGTTTTAGTCATTATATTCTTACAGATGTTGACATCAGAACTGAACATATTAATTCCTGTTTTATGACACCGGCCTTTTGTGTTTTGTATTCTATTTCTGTTATTTACAACATCTTGTGTATTTATTCTTGGACTGATATTAATAATGTTCAAACTATTTCAAAAAGCTATAAAACCTTTTAAAAATTCTTTATTCTTTTAAGTAATGAATGCTAAAATGTTTTGTCCTGTTTACAAAATTGTGAAATACTCTGATGTATCATGCCATGACTTACGCTGGATACAATGACAAGGATTTTCTAAATCTGAGGGGATGTTTTGTCTGTTAGAGACCCCACACATGAAGATTAAATCAAGCTAAGACTGTCACTTTTCCAAAAAATCAAAGTCGAACAGCTTTCGGACATGCGCCCGGACATGAAAAGGCGACGACTGAGCGCACATTTGATGTGGAGTACGAGTGACTAAACTGTATTTCACTGAACACACAGCCTGGTCTTTGATTTTTAAGTTTGCCATCAGTGGTGTAGAACCAAAACTACTCCCACACAGCCCTCCTTGGATGATTCGGAGCTGTCAATGTGTGCTGCTCTCTGGAGTCCAGAGAGCAGCGGATGTGACTGACAGTCAAGCTGTGCTCACAGCGCCCTCTGTTGGACGAGACAGTCCACTGCTCCAGGCGCCCTGATGTGCTGCCACACTCAATATTTTACATTCGAATATTTATTTACAATTCAGTTACGGATATTTAACCCCATATTCGATCGGTGATTTGAATATCGAATATAAAGTGACAGCCCTAAATTAGGCATTGAACAGTTTTGATCGTACTGTCTGTGGTGAGCTCCGATCTCAACACAGCACACACACACTCGTAACTATTCTGTCCCACCACAGATCTAGAATCTAGTCCTCCTAGACAGAAATCTTACATGATCAGACGTGATCTAACAAAAATGAAGAATGGAACCAGAAATGTCCTACTCTTGTTCTTGTCTTTTCAGTTATGGCAGAATTTCTCTGGCTTCCCACAGCTCTACAAGCTGGTCCTCCATTTCTGAGGTCCACCAAACTCCAAGTTTGATTTTATTTACGCCTGCTTCCTTGTTACTTAGTCAGCTTGCCTCTTGATTGGCTACGTTAACGTCACAGTACAAATTTAATATTTACTATTATCGTCCCAAAACCCTTTCACAGTTGATTATTAGAACAAATTCATTCTTAACACATCTCAGACCACGGGATAATCTTATAGGATAATCTTAAAAAGACATATGATAATCTGGCGTTTGTTGTCCTTGATCAGGACAAAAAAAAACGGCCCAATAATCTTTGTGCAAATCACCAAATTCTTGCCAATTTTACATCCCTAGATAAGATGTTGGATGACCAGTACATTTGATAACCTTGAAAGTTGACCTCCAAAATCCAGGACATTCATTCTTGTGTCAAAATGGACATTTGTGCAAAGTTAGAAGAAATCCTTAATTCCGATCAGTTCATCCTGAAGTGCAGATTTGCATTTATGAAATACTGTGATCCAAAAATGTATCTCTACTGTCAGAAAGACAGATGGACAGCTCTGAAAGATGTACGTCTCCTGCCTTAGCTGTCAGCAGCGTGGAGGCATGGAGGCTAAAATATGTGAATCGTAATCCTGATATTAGCATCACGTGCAGCTCACGCCTTTCTGTCACATTCCCTGCTTTAGCGACACTCATGACCCCTGTAAAATATGAATTATTATAATACTACTGCACTGACTCTATGCATCTCTCTCTGGTAATCTCCAGCTCAGCCTTACTCCATCTAAATAAAACTACAAAATATATTTATTAATAATTGAACACTTTCATCCGTCCCTGATAGTGGCAGCAGGTGCGGCTCTTCCATCTCTGCCTTTCTTCCCGCTCTGTACCTAAACGACAATCTCAATCACAGTGGGAATAAGTCACATTCACATTCGTCCTTTAAAAAGTTTCAGCGGGCTCCTTTTCAGTCAGATGAAAGATTGTTTCCACATTGAATGTCACACTAACAAATGCGAGCGTGTCACAAGCAGCCAGTAGGCAATACTGAGCCGCTGCCTTATAAATCAGTTTTCTTCCTGTAGCTCAAAGTGTTTCCACAAAGACGCATTAAAAATGGAACGATGAGGCTAAAAACAGGCTAGCCTCATTATATCTCGCTGTAAGAAAGACGACTGAAAAATAGATTCGACGAGATCTTAAGTTAATTAAATTCCAGGCACAGAAACTCTGACACAATAACAATGTCGTACCAGCTTTAAGCAGGCTGAAGAATTATATATATGGAGAAATATTGATTTACAGGTTCAACAAGGTGCTACTTCATCATCTGTGCCCTCGAACCAGGCCTCAAACTTACACGAACAATGTCAATGTGCTCCAGAAAGTTCTTTGTTTGGATGCTGCTGGCTCCAATAATTGTAATCAAGGGTTTGGACAACCCTTGTAAAACATTCAGGGAGGAAACAAGGAAGAGTGATGTCTTAAATTAAATCCCTGAATGTTTAATGTTCTCATTAAACGGGGTGCCATTTAAGGAGGGATGAAAAAATCATATCAGGACAAAATGAGAGCCAACAGCAATCTCTGCAGCTCGGTGTTCAGGGCTGCATAACTCACAGCGGCCACTCTGTTGGGAACATCAGTTCACCTGCTACTTCATGCAAATACATGGAAGGAAATTAATGCATTTAGCACGTAGAATAGAGCTGAACGATTTTAGGAAACAATCCATTTGCAAGATTTCTAGCAGATATTGTGATTTCAAATTGATTCACGATTTTCTTCAAGTCAAGCCTCAGTGCAATATTCATTATGTTTACAGTATAGACAAGAGCAAGAAAATCTATGATCAAAAGCACATAACAGATAATTCATCAACTAATTTTGATGATATGTAAAAATCATTATTTAAGGCATACTCCAACTAGAGTTGTTACGACTCTGATACCAGTATCGGAAATTGCTCCAATACTGCAGAAAATGCTTGTATCGACGAGTACTGCAGTCCAAGCACCATCCAATTTATTAAATTAGTAAACTATTAGACTCTGGCACAGTTCTTCTATTTTTTTAGATGTATTTTTTGGGTATTTTGTGCCTTTTAATTGATAGGAGAGAGACAATGGATAGACTTGTGAAAGGGGGTGAGAGAGTAGGGGAAGACACTCCTCAAACTGGTCACAGGTGGGATTCAAACCTGGACCGACAGAAGCAAGTACATGGGGTGCCTGGTTGCTAACCACTCCGCCAAACCAGCTCCCTGGCACAGTTCTTCTTTACCGCTACTAAAACGGTAGTGCTGTGCTACAACCTGCAGGGACCTGGAGGAATTGATCATGCGACACAGATACACATGTGTCAAAGCTGGTTGACGCGAGGCTTGGAGCTAAGCTAATTAGCACAATCATGCTACATCGTTGCTGTATCTAATCATAGACTGTAAAAAACATGGACGCCATGTCGCTGGGCTCAAATTGAAGCCGCCACAAAAACTGCTCCCCCTGGTGACTGGCTGCAGTATAGGTCAAATCTCCGTCTCCCCCATTCATCTAGACGGGCCCTGGTGAAACTTCAAAAAATTATTACACCTCGTAGAAATATTTCTCCCATCCGTATGCTGTGGTGATATGAAAGTATTATTGGGCTGCGTTTTTTCCAAGTCCTCTTTTTTCTGAGAAGTTTCTTTTTCATCAGTTATTAGAGTTTAAAAAATAACTGCGGTTTACGGCAGCTTCACAGTGATTGTGTACGGCATATGCTGCGGAGTTTTGCAACCGTTTACGACAGCTGCGTCCAAATATGGTCCAGATTCTCTACTGGCTGCACAATGGCGGCGCCCTGACAGGGGATATTCTGGCTTCAAATCTGTTACATGGTAGAAGGCGGAGCCATGCTATCCAGTTCTTATAATACATCCATGTATCTAATCATATTTGACAAAGGGTTATACCTGAGCCATGCTTTACTACAATGATAATCTTATCACAGTCATGCAGGCGTAGTATGATATGTTATTTATAACATACTGGTGACGGATCGGTACTCGGTATTAGCACAAGTATTAGCATAGGTATAGGGAGGGAAAAAAATGTATCAGAACATCTCTAACTCCAAGTCCATCTCCTGAACAGAGCCTTTGTGTTGTTGACCTGCTCACAAGCACTTCTGCGGTGGAGATGTGACGTTCATGAACGAGTCGACTCTTTTGAACAGCTCTTTTAAGTGAAAAATGAGAGCCAATTCAGTTTTGAGTAAGACGTTCATTTGCAAGCCATTCTTAAATGCAAACACATTTATATATACATATATACATACATGTTGTACATATTCCATTGTACCTGTTGTGCATATTCTATTCTATTTCTATTCTTACCTAAACTTAGTTTGTTTATAAAATAGGATATACACTGTGTGTATCTTTTCAGTACTTGGAGAGTGAAGTAAACCAGTGCCAAATTCCTTTATGTCTAACATACTTGGCCAATAAAATTATTTTGATTCTGATTCAAACAGCTTACAAATGTTTAAAATAATTCACACATCAGATCCTCGGTCAGTCAGAAGCACTGAGAAAAAAATAGCTTTTTGCGATCATGTGATTTTTTTGTCTGAAATTGTGATTTCAATCCAAAAACGCTTAATCTTTAGCCCTAATGTAGATACAGTTGAGACGGCAGGCTTAAGTTAAAACCGAGCATCAGAATGGAGAAGAGAGGCGATTTAAGGGATTGTGAATGTGGAAAGGTTGTTGGTGCCAGACTGTCTGGTCTGAGCATTTTCAGAAAATGCTGATATGAAGGGATTTTTATGTGCAGGGCTTCCAGAAAAAGGTCATAAAAAAGGAAAATATCAAGTGAGCACTAGATCAGAGGTCAGAGGAGAGTGGTCAGAGTCCTTCAAGATGATAGAAAGGCAACAGGAGCAGGGTTGAACAATTTGAGGAGGAAATTGTGATTTTTCTGGCAGATATTGTGATTTCAATTTGGTTCATGACTTCCTTTAAATCAAGCTTCAGTGTGATATTTCTTATGTTTCCAGTAGGGCTGGGTTAAAAAATTGATTTAATCGATTTAAAATTGATTTCCCTTTAACTGGTTCATAATCGATCCATAAAATCTCAATCTTTTTTGGGTAGTTTTTTCTTCTTTGGATGTGCAGAGAAGCAGCCTGTGGTATCAACCCTGCTCGTCTCGTGTGATCAGCGTTTAGCGTTGCTTTCTACTGAACAAGATCTCATGTTACTGCAAACAAACATGGTGGAAGCACTATATGGGCACCACTGGTGAGTTTAAAAGCTGATGTTTGGATGAACAGTATTTTAGATTTGACAAGTACAAAGGAAAATACGAGTTGGACAAAAAACAAGTAATATGCAGAATATGCATTAATGCATATGATTAAAATATGATTAATGTAACTGCTTTGGGTTTAGTTCTTCATGTTAAAACAATTTTTAAGGATGTACCAGGTCAACAGGTTACTTTATAAATTTACAGCACTATTTTTACTAAGATATCCCAGACTGAATAAATATCGAACTGAATTGTGAATCGAATCGATTTGAGACCTTGTAATATCAAATCCAATCGATCCAGAAAATCTGAATCGATACCCAGCCCTAGTTTCTAGACAACAGTGAGGAAATCAATGATCAAAAATCACCTAATATTGATGATAAATAATCTGTGTTTAGTATGTATCCAGCACATTGTTCTAAAGACAGAAGTGTAACTCATTAATGCATAACAAAAAGAGTAAGAGTGTGAACAGAAGTAAAACTGCAAAAGAAAAAAAGCAGGCAAGTAAATGAATCCTGCAAGATGACTCTTTTCACGGAGGTTGCAGGCAAATTTGATAAGAGTGGTGATTTTTTTCCTTTTTATTTAGACTTCAAAATTTGGGGTAAATTTGGTAATCTCTGTGTTGTTGTGTTGATGTTGGGTGCCATATAAACATAAATATGTACATTAAAGGTATATCAAATGCAAAGCCTTACATTTAGTTTATTCATAAGAAAAATAAAACTGTATTTTAAAAGCAGTATGTTCACCAATTCAATCAAATGTCACCTAATTTATGCAAAGAGAAATTAACCTGATGCTTTTAAAAATCCTGGAGTAAAATTTCTTCCCCAAGTAAAACCCTCTGATCCTTCACTTCATCTCATACATATACTCTAATTAATTATTCATTGCATTTAAGTGATTGTGAATTATTAATGTGCCAAACCCTCACTGATATCTTCTTCAATCACTATTAATTTGTGATTTTAATGTATTTTGTAGCAAGAGAAAGAAAGAATTAGGACACACAGGGAGACAAATGAGACGCCGCCGTTTGCAGAAGTAATTTCTCAAAGAAAAAGAAGCCTGATGAAAGTCGCCATTTTTGGGAAGCTTCCTGGGAGTCTGGTGGGAATGGTGGATTTATGATCTATTCAGAGCTCGTGCAGCAGTAACTCACTATGATTTCTACCACTTTATCTATTCTCTAGTTCACACTCGCTTGGTTTTACACAGGCCTCATCCCGTCCATTTTATGATGAAAAACATCATTTCAGTCTCATTCAGCGTGTTGGAGATGCCAGGGGAGTACTGATGGAGCCGGAATATTAATGCACATAAATAAAAGTGGGCAGGAAAAAAACCTCTGCTCAGGTGTTAGAAGTTTTCATTTAGGAGACAAAGAGCTTTGAAAAGTTAAAAACACCTCGACATAATTTGTCTTCTTCTGCAACTTATTGTCACAGGCGGTTCTACCGTGAGGCAAAGCTGGAATTGCCTTGAGCTTGTTCTTGTAAGATGTGGTTATTAGAACATTAAACATGAGTATAAGTCTAACATTAATTAGAGGAATAGAGACGTGCCTAAAAATGCATAATATGTATCAAGCTTCTTTTTTTCAGCCCCTTTTCCAAACTTCTTACTTGCCATTAAATGTTCAGATGAATGATGCAGGTATTTTTTAAAAGAATTTCTCAACATTGTAATGCTACGGCCACACCGAATGCGAATTTGCAAAGGCGCGCATTGAGATTACATACAAAGTCAATGCAAAGACGCGTTTGGATGCAGATTCGCTCCGGGCAGCACGTTGGACGCTTTAGGCGCGGCGCGTAAGGAGCGTCCAGCGCATTTGGGGCGTCAAACGCCTCTACGCTCGAGTTGAAAATATTGAACTTTGGACGCAAATCCGTGTGATGCTGTGCTGCGGCAGCCAATCAGCAATGACATTCTCCCCCGACGTCATTGATTTGAAGACATGTGACGCCCCGGCAACCTGCTCCTGCTCAGACCCCTCTGAAAGATGGAGGAGAGGTTGATCTGCGCTGTTTGCCATTCCGGAGCTATACGATTCGACGTGTGTACTCTACAGAGACCGGAAAACAACAGGGAGCATGCTTAGGTGAAAGTCGCTGAGGAGACAGGTTTTGAAGGTAAGTTCTGTAAATATTCGTCTCTAGCTGGATTTGCCTGCACTGGTCATCACTGAGTCCGACAAGCTCCGGCTCTCTACTCTGCCTGCGCAGTGATGCGCGTCGCCCCTCGGCTTGTCAAAATGGTCCAGCGTCCAGCCTCGGGCGTTACGCGCATTTAAATACGCCAATTTGCTTCCGGTGTGGCCGTAGCATTAGACGGTGTGGTTTTCCACATTTTCACATAATTCTGTGAGTTCTCAACAGATTTAAATGCATTTCTAGGCAAAGTCAGTCATGGCCAGGCAAGGAATACACAATTCAGCCATGATCTTTCAGTCAGACCTTTTTGATATTTTGGTAATTCCAAAGTGTTTAAATGTTTTTAATTACTCTACTGTTTAAAAAGGTGCATTTTACCAGTTTTGTTTTATCTGTTGATGTTCTTCCATAAGTGACGATTTTGTTCACTTTTCTTATTCTATATACTACGCTACATTCATAAACTTTACTCTTAACTTTACGCTACATTCATAAACTTTACTCTTGACTTATTTTTGTAGTTAATGAATCAGGATGCAGATCCAGGAATATCTAAACATTATAGATGTTTAGATTAGGGATGCACCGAAATGAAAATTTGTGGCCAAAGCCGAAGCTGAATAAAATATAAATGCTTGGCCGAATACCAAATATCCAATGCGGAGGCTTAGTAGTTCACTATATTTTTTAATAGTGCATAAATAGCTTAGAATGCATTTTTAGACATGTTTCAAAAGAAATTAATTGTTTATTGAATGTTATGACATTTTTTAACATTACAGTAACCTTTGCTTTTCAAAAGAAAGCACAACAAAGTTTTACATTCATATTAAGCCTTCAAACAAAACAAAACTTGCATTAAAAAAATAACTAAAGTGCAAGGAAGTGGGTAAAACCTGCATTAAATGAATTATTGTCCTTTTGACACAAGTCTGCTTAGCCACAGTCACACGCAATGACGTATTTGATTTCTTCTTTGCGTCACACGGTACTATACCTCACTCCACCGAAGGCCGAACATGGCTTTTTTTACAACATTCGGTGAATATATTCAGTCACAGAATATTCGGTGCATCCTTAGTTAAGATATGCCATCAATAATGCGGATTAAAACAACATTTGTGACAATAATTCACCCAGCAGTGTTGGAAATGCCTTGGTGGAAGCTGTGAAAATATAGAGAAAAAAACTATCTCAAAGAGCATGAGTGAAGAAGAATGTGTCCGTTTATAGCACAAGCTAGCCCTTAAAGGAACATTGGTTTGCTTAACTTTTTATAGATTAGATTAGATTAGATAGCACTTTTGTAGTTTATTAATCCCTTTGGGAAAAACTCCCTAAGGGAAATTAAGAATCAATAGCAGTTCATTATTACAGATCAATAGATACATTAATAAATATCTGTAAATAAAAATAAAATAAAATAAAATAAAACTAGAAAAACATTCTGCTACAGGCTGGCTACTGCTCCTTCCTATCCTCTGTCTTCCTGCTACTCCTCCTCCCCTCCAGTGAGGAGCTGTACGGTCTGATGATACACCCTTTAGTGTTTTTAACAAGACTCTGTTGATGATCTGATAATCCCTTTTATTATCATTATTATAATCCTGATTATTCATCAAGTTAGGGAAAACATCTGTATTTTTATTTCACTACTTAAAAAAAACTGTGAACAGTTTTTATTTTCTGCTGCTTTAACTTGGCATTATTGTAATACCATATTGTATTGCATCAATTTAGTGGGAATAAAACGACAACTGTGTGTATACTCTGAAAATAGAGCTTGTAACAAAAATAACAGTTGTGTAATATTAGCCTCGGTAATGCCTCTTTGGAGAAATAACGGCTCGAGTGGATCACATGAACCATGCATTCACCCCCTGGTGGTTGGCTGACTGGTTGAGAAAGTGCTTGATTAGATACTCAGCAGAGAGTTTACATGTTAATATCACAGATGATCAGGTTAAATTAATTGTGGCAACCAAAATTGTGGTCATGATAAAAACTGAATTAATTTTGCAGCTCTACATGACTCCTCTGTGTGATTAAGCACTTCTATGCACAAGACGAAACGGTTTATTTCCATCACCTCCCTCAATAGGCCTACCAGTGTGACATCACACCAGTGTTTTGCCATCAGTTTAAGCCCATTGGCTCATGGTAGTGCATAGTGTTGATGTTAGAATGAACGCAGAGTTGTTTAACTGAACAGATACCACAAAGACGGGTGAACAAACAAGAGCAGATAGTTTTTTGGATTTGTGAAACAGGGTTGGGAAAGGTTGGCCGTGTCATGTAAGTCAGTAGTGCTGAAACAAAGAGGCTTGGTATTGGAAAAGTCAGTTGTTGTATCTGCTTTTATGGCTCGTTTTCACCTAAAATTCCTTAAATCATGCAAAGTGTTGGCCACATCTTCAGCTTTATGTAGCCCAAGCTGTCACTTAGGGCTAATTTTCAGGCTAACTGAACGTGCCTCATACAAACCCACTTCAAAAATCCTGAACTGCACTTTCAATATCAACGAGCTTTCAGCTTTAAAAGCTTTATAAAAGCCTCACGATATTTGGTTCACACACTTGGATTGCTTTCGCCTGAACTGAGGAAGGGGCCTCGTGTTTGCCTTTGCCTTGGGCCTTTTAAATCACCAAAACCTCCCTTACCTCTTGTAACAACTGCATCCAGAAAACAAGACTTCAAACAAAGAGAATTAGTTGCTGTGTGGCGTAGGTGTTAGAAGAGAGATCTACAAAGCTGCTCTTTGCTCTCTGCGGTTCCTCAAAAGGCAGGATGAAAACAACAAACACTCAAATTAAGACAAAGAGCAAACCTGCCCAGCGAGGAGAGCCGGGAACTTTGACACTTGGAGTTTTTAAAAAAAGAACAGCTCAGGAGAAGCAGGCTGCAGAAACAAGCAGCGAGGTGTCGAGGGCTGCCAGTGAAATGCCTCCAGGACAGAGCCCTTACTCATCCTCGCCAAAGTAAGACAAAATGTACCGGAGCAGGGAAAAAAAAAAAAACAGGGAAGAGAGGGAGTGAGGGAGGGGGGCACGCAGGCTGAGGAGGGCAGCCCGTGGTCTCCCACACCCATCAGCTAGCAGTGGGAAGCGAGGGTTGCGTGTGGTTTGGTCCACGGGGACTTTCAAGCGCAGGTCAGATCGATGGATGCCCTTAACGCGGATCAGAGCTTGACAACTCCCCTCGGCGTTGGCATTTCTCAGTGAACAACAATTTCCAGCCCCCGCACCAGTGAATAACATCAAAAGTAATGGAGCTCAAAAGCTTTTGTTGTAAATGAGGATCTGAAGACAATCATTTTACCAAAGTCAGAAACTCATGCTGCATTCTCTGCTCGGGGAATTCGGCGGCGGAGACAGAATGAGGCAAAGACAATGAAGGAATCTGTAAAATACAAATAAATAATTAAAGAAAAACACTTTTTAACGATGGCACACGCAGTCTGATTTAGAGGGCAGATGATGGTTTGGTCTGTCCTTTCATAAGATTAACCAAATACAACCACGCACTGCTTTAGTCCTGCTAAATGCAACATGAACTAGAAAAGCACTCGGAGGGCGCAGACCTCCTCCAGCACCACAGTCCTCTCCCATATTGTGATTTTTACCATAAATATTAGTCCTACCTTTATTTCATGTAAATATTTAGATTCCTTGACTATGAAAACATGCCATTAGCAATTGGTTTCATAATGATATCTATTTTAGTTCAGTAGTTATTCACAAAAATCGCATTTTTTGTCATGGCGGATCCAGACGGTGATCCGGATCTACACCAAAATTGAATCAGTTCTTCCTTTTCCCATGCTGACCATTTCCTGAAAATTTCATCAGAATCCATCCATTACTTTTTGAGTTATATTGTTCACAGACAGACAGACAAATAAACTCTCCCGAAAACATAACCTCCTTGGCAGAGGTAAATAGGCACTCACTGGCTACTTTTTTAGGCACACCTTGCAAGCACTCTTTGGTTTTCAGAACAATTGGTCCATATCAGCACAATGGCATTTTATAGTCAGTGCAAATTAATCTGCAGAACATCATGATGCAAATCCTCCCTTCCATCCCATTCCACATTTGCTTTAATAGATTGAGATCTGGTGACTGTGGAGGCCAAAGGAATCGAGAAAATGTATTATCATGTTGAAGAAACCAGTTTGAGGTGCCCTGAGTTTTGTTACACGGTGCACTATAATGCAGGAAGGAGCATCAGAGGTTGGGTACACCATTGTCAAAAAGGATGGACATGGTCAGCAGCTACGCTCAGGTGGGCCGTGGTGTTTATGTAATCGTGCCAGCAAAATATCCCCCACACCAGAGGTGCTGCCAGAACTGTAGACATCATGGAAAAACATCACTTTGGGCCGGTCCCAAAGCAGCTCTGCAGAGTTTCTCAAACCAAGCATGTTTCAAGCACATAAATAAATATTGTTTAATAATTACTGCTGAGTTGTTCTGTATAAAAACACACAAACTTTAACAAGGGAGAAAGCAATACACTATAAAGTCATTTCAATTATGTGCTGTAAAAAACGTTTCAGCATTTGTACCATTTTTAATACGGATGCATGATATTATCGGTTTGATATCAGCTGATACCAGCCTAAAAGTTAAGTATCATACCGGCTGATATTGAATGTTTTGCAGATATTTACAGACGAAATATATCGGCCCTGCATATCAGCTGGGATATCAGCAAATTAAATAAATGTATAATACTGATGTACCTTCTCATCACTGCATGGGTACATTTAAAAATCAAGGGTTACATTTTTGTAAGAGTCAAAAACAAGTTTTTCTTGTTTTGCATCAGTTGCTTGCAAAAATTTACTGTAAGACTGAGTGCAGAGTTTGTCTCTTGACCTGAAATATTTGTTTCGGTATCTATGATAATGACCTAACCTGTGCATCCCTAATTTTTAAGCATACAAAATGTTTTTTTTTTTAACATTTTTTAAGGGTTAAATCAATCTCAGTGAAGCTCAAATCTGACCCTTTAAAAATATTGAACCTTTTTCCCACTTGTTATTTAAAAGTATTATTATAACATGGCATTTACGCATTTGGATGAATGCAAAATGTTGGGAATACAACTGATATCATCAAATGAATGTTCTTAAAGGCTTCTTTTCAAAATAAATGCTTTTTATGGGAATTTAATGGTGCATAAGATTCTTGTATATTACTTTTCTTGCAACTTAAAATAAGAAAAACATGTTGTTTTTGTTTTGTTTTCTTTTAGCGTTTTGGGCAACTTCCTAAGCTTTTTAACCCTCTAAGAGAAAACCTTTTTAAACGGTTGCAGTATGTCTAGCAAAAATACATAAAAAAGTGGATTGTTGGTGATTGTGCAGGTTTAAAATGTTTCAGCGCATTATGAAAACCTGATATAATTCAGTGTCTAAAATATTTACATATAATAAAATGATGTGCCAACAATGCTGTGTTTTCAAAATATTTATAAAAAATAACAAATGAACACTAAAAGCAGAGGGTGATTAAAAATAAAGAATAAAAAATGTTTCTGATATTAAAATATCTTTAAGGGTTTCGATCAGTCATGGGTCCTCCATAATATGCCCAACCCAGTGTTAGCCACATAATAAAATGGCCTGTGAGGGCAGAGTGTAAAAGAAAAGAAATCACAACATCAGCCCAGAACAGTGTAAAAAACAAAGTTAATATATATTTAGAGTCACGTCATTACAATCAGAGCTAAAGCCCACGTCCTTGCACCATTTTGGAGTTAAAGTAGTATGTAAAGGTATACAGGCACCATCCACACCACGTCATTATCAAACAAAGACCCAAACGTAACATTGTTCTCTCTTTACAGAGACTAGAGAAGAATGAGAGACTGAGCTGAACTGAGCCTGGACTGTTATCAGCAGTATTAGATACAACTTCACTCCTTCCAATCTGCTCCTCTTTCATTGCTAGTTTAACGCCTCACTAAACTGAGACATGAGCCCTGCATCAGCGAGTGGAGGTCCTGCCTCCCTGTGGGGTCACGAGTGTGACTGGGGGGAGTCTCGGGCTCAGATAGAGTACCATGTTCACAAATCGAGCATCTAGAAATACGGCAGCAGCAGAATTGGATTAAAGTCCCACTAAAATCCTTTATATGCTGCTAGTGAGAGCAAGAAAACACCAGTGAAACCAATAGATGATTAAAGATAAAACAAATGATATTCGCTAAAAAACAAAATCTGGGTTTCACCACTGATGATCACGTCTAAAATTTAAGTTGCATCAGAAACATTTATGCAGTGCAGCGTTGGTGGTTTAAAAAAAGCTTATATTTCAAATATTTACCAAAACCTATTCATGCTCTCCACAATAGCCAAGGCCAGCAGGGGGGAGGGCTGGTGTCCAAACAGGAATTCCTATTTGTTGACCAAGGGCACCGAAAAACCAAACACAACAGCAACACAAATACAGCCTTAGTGAGGAGAGGGAAACATTTTTTTTCTGGTCGGACTGTCAAGGCCACCTCTCTATTTAAGCATCAGAGACCACCATGACTCACTCAGCGACAGGGACATCATGTTAATGTCCTGACACTGACGGAAATGCGCTCAGGTAACAATGCAGGTTTTTTTTTTTTTTTCAGCATCAGGGTGACAAATAATGTACAGTAGTGACCGAGGTGCTCAGGCTCTGGGTATTGTGGCATTATTTCTTCACCATGTACGGATGAACATATTTACATGAGCAGAAACCTCAAGGCTTTTAGTATGTGCGTGCTCAGGATAAGGTAACTAAATATTTATTCTAACTCTTTAAACATGTTTTATTTCTTTTTTTTTGCCCACTTTAGTAGGTGTTTGTGTTTGGCTATTTTAATTTTACTAAAATTTTTTTTTACGTATTTATTTTTCCTACCATTTTTTTAATCTGATTTATTATCATGATTTTTATTGTCATTTTAGTCTTAGCTTCTGTGTTTCCACATATTTAATTCAAGAAAGTGTTTCCTCATCCTCTAATTACATTTTCTTTTAGAATCTCTTCTTAATGTCTTTGTGTGTGAGTTTGTGCTGTATGTGGACTGCGAGGATGGGGAGGGTTTTGTATTTTCATTGTACTTAATTTCCTACTTTCTAAAATTTGTTTTATTTTATTTCTTTTCGTTTTATGTAAAGCACTTTGTGCTACAAGACTTATATAGAAAAGTGCTATACAAATCATTTTGATTGATTGCTTGGAAAAAGTAGCATAGAACACAAACAGTTACTTTACTGTTTTTTACATAATATTTATGAACGGTTAAAAAATGGGACTATTTGAAATGCTCAAGAGTCTATGGCAAGATAAATACTAGGAGCTTATTAGGAGTTTTATTTTATTTTATTTTTAATTACACACATTTCTTGTGTTTAATGTGCTTTTAAATTAGTGTTTGTTTTCATCACCTCTGCCATGAGTAGGGCTGGGTATTTCCAGCTACTTCACGATATGATACGTATCCCAACACTAAAGCCACGATACGATACGTATCCCGATACACGTAAATTGTGAACATTGACGATGCTTTAAGCAAAATTCTTGACAAGTTTAGTTTTTTCTTATAAGAAGAAAAAGAACAAGGATGAGTTTTAAGTGGTTCTGCAACTTGAGAGACATAAATTCAGATCCTCAAAGATGGTAGACCTAAGATCAAATTTAGAACATATGCTTCATGATGTAGCTTGTCTTCTATCTTGAACTGTGCCACTGTTAACATTACCCAAACAACTGTCAACAACTGTCAAAATATTTAGGCTGTATCGATTCTGTAGAATCCGTATCGATACACGTATCCCAAAGGAGTGCGATACGATATTTTGCCATACCGATATTTTGAGCATGACCTGGCCTAGCCCTGAGGTTATGTTATTGCCAGCATCTGTTTTTTTTTTGTTAGTTTGTAGGTTTATTAGTTTGAAAGTTTGTTTTTCTGTGAGCAAGATGGCGTCATGGTGGATCACCATGACGAAAAATGTGATTTCCGTGAGTAACTAATAAACTAAAATAGATATCATTATGAATCCAGTTGCTAATGGTATGTTTCCATGGTCAATAAAACTGAATATTTAGATGAAATAAAGGTAGGATTAATATTTAGGGTGAAAATCACAATATGGGTGAGGACTGTGGCGCTGGCGAAGGTCTGAGTGCTTTCCTAGTTTGGTATTAATTATTTGATTTTATTATTGTATTTTCATTTTAACAGCAGGTAGTGCACATGTCTAATAGAAAACTCTGTGTGGAGTTTGCATGTTCTCCCTGTGCATGTGTTAGCTCTCTCCAGGCACTCTGGCTTCCTCCCACAGACTAAAAACAGTAGTTTAACTGATGACCTCAAATTGCCCTTTAGGTATGAGTGTATGTCCACACGACCCTGCCAGGGATAAGCAGTATAGATCATGGACGGATGATTGATAAATGGATCTTGGAGTATCTAGTATAAGATGGCAGCCCTAGTTTGTAGTGACATTGCTGGTTCCAAACATTAAGGATGACCCTGTGTATCTCAGAAAGTTAGACAGAGAGGTCGCTGCTTACAACATCCTCCAAAAACAATGAGATGCCTTTTTGAAAGCAGAAACTGAAAAATCATTTCCCCCAAAGCCACTTAATTCCACTGACAAAAAATCATTTTAAGTAGCAAATGTATGGATGGATGTCTTCTGTGGCCAACACGTTTCAGGCTCCTCTCTGCTTCTGCTGTGCTTCACATAAATAGAAAATTCCCCGATTTACCAAGACACAAACAAAACAACCCCATGAGACAGCAGAGAAAGTGTAATCTGTTGTGTATCTTTGTAAAGGGTCCTTTCTTTAATTTTGTCAGTCATTTTAAATAACAATCACAGGCTGTCAGAGGCAAAACAAGCACATTTGGTGGACCCACTTTGATCAGGCTCATTTGCCTGCAAAGATTTAGTCACAGCAATTAAAGTCATTTTTGCTGCTTCCGCCGCAGCAATTGACTGGAGGGATTCCAGAACCTTTTGTATCCATAAATTATTTAAAGGCCTAAAAAATGTGAAAAATAGGACACAGGTTTAAAAATAAAGGAATCCCACTTCATGTTATGCAATACCAGAGACAATTTTATGCAATGATGTTGAGTTATGAGTAGGGCAGGGCAGTTTGCCATTTTTTAAAAACAATACAGGGGAAAATATCAGTGCAGTTTATTTTGAGATGTTTTAATAGAGAAGTGTTGTTACTGTTTTATGGCACAAAGAGCAGAGTTACAATCCAATGCCGATCTAGAAAATGTTACAAGATCATAAAACTCAGACGAAGAATTTCTGACATTCTTAGCACCGTTACCCCCCAAAATTTGGAAAACTAAACATTGCTCAGCAGCTACATTCACCTGATTAAATAAATGTAATTGGGGAGATTCAATCTATGATCGTGAGCGTCCCAGCAGCACAGCCCAAACTAAGTCCATCAGAGCAGGAAGAGGAACGGGCTACGAGCGACATGACAGCAGGAAATGACTGATGCTCAAGAGATTAGCGTAGATGCTAACAGCTTCAGTAGTAGTAGACCACTTTTATTTATTTAATGAATAAAAAATAACACTACAAACCTATCATAGTAAGTATATTTTTGCCCCACTGCCATCATGTTTTGATGAGTTTGTTTTAAGAAGGAGCTTACGATCTGTAGCGCACTAGTTTGCGACTACTGCGTGATCTGATTGGCCTGCCTGACATAGATGCTGATTGATGGGACAATCGTTAAATCTCCTGCTGAATATGTTTTTTTAGAGGTTCTGCCCTCCTGAAACACTTTCTACAGAACAGTGAAATACACTATATTGCCAAAAGTATTCGCTCACCCATTCAAATAATCAGAACCAGGCGTTCCAGTCATTCCCAAGGCCACAGGTGTATAAAATCAAACATCTAGGCATGCAGACTGCTTTTACAAACATTTGTGAATGAATGGGTCGCTCTCAGGAGCTCAGTGAATTCCAGCGTGGAACTGTGATAGGATGCCACCTGTGCGACAAATCCAATCGTGAAATTTCCTCACTCCTAAATATTCCACAGTCAACTGTCAGCTGTATTATAAGAACATAGAAGTGTTTGGAAACAACAGCAACTCAGCCAGTGGTAGGTCACGTAAACTGACGGAGCGGGGTCAGCGGATGCTGAGGCGCATAGAGCAAAGAGGTCACCAACTTTCTGCAGAGTCAATCACTACAGACCTCCAAACTTCATGTGACTTTCAGATTAGCTCAAGAACAGGGCAGAGAGCTTCATGGATGGGTTTCCATGGCCGAGCAGCTGAATCCAAGCCTCACATCACCAAGTGCAATGCAAAGCGTTGGATGCAGTGGTGTAAAGCACGCCGCCACTGGACTCTAGAGCAGTGGAGACGCGTTCTCTGGAGTGACCAATCACGCTTCTCCATCTGACAATCTGATGAACGAGGTGGGTTTGGTGGTTGCCAGGAGAATAATACTTGTTGGTCCGCATTGTGCGAAGTGTAAAGTTTAGTGGAAGGGGGATTATGTTGTGGGGGTGTTTTTCAGGAGCTGGGCTTGGCCCCTTAGTTCCAGTGAAAGGAACTCTGAATGCTTCAGCACACCAAGACATTTTGGACAATTCCATGCTCCAACTTTGTGGGAACAGTTTGGAGCTGGCCCCTTCCTCTTCCAACATGACTGTGCACCAGAGCACAAAGCAGGTCCAAAAAGATGACAGAGTGGGTGTGGATCAACTTGACTGGCCTGCACAGAGTCCTGACCTCAACCCGATAGAACACCTTTAGGAATTAATTAGAGCGTAGACTGAGAGCCAGGCCTTCTCCTCCAACATAAGTGTGTGACCTCACAAATGTGCTTCTGGAAGAATGGTCAAAAATTCCCATAAACACTCCTAAACCTTGTGGACAGCCCAGAAGAGTTGAAGCTGTTATAACTGCAAAGGGTGGACCAACATCTTATTAAGCCCTATGGATTAGGAATGGGATGTTGCTTAAGTTCATATGTGAGTCAAGGCAGGTGAGCGATATACTGTTGGCAATATAGTGTATATCCAATAGGGCTGGGACGATTCACTTTTCTCCCGATACGATTTATTGCGATTTTTTTAGGTGCCGATACGATTTAAATTGTGATTCTACGATATTGCCGATTTTTGCAATCTTTAGTTAGCTTTTTTAAAACCAGTGAAAAAGATGAACAATGATGATGCCTACAGACTATATCAGGAAAAATACACATCACATGTGAGTCTGTTTTTAGGATTTATTCAGCAATATATTTTAACCAGCTGGTTATGCTCCCTCTCTCCAAAAGCCTGGACTGCATATAAAAAGTCGCTTATTATCCCTTCAGGCAACAGAGTTTTTTCAAGAAATATTCAATTTTGCTATCAGGATTTAAAAAGGCTATAGTTTCAAAGTGGTTAGTTTTCCCAGCCATCATCATCACTGTAATTTACGGGCCGAGCATGAACGCCTCTGCTGCCTGCACTGTTTACCCCCGGCTTCTCCCACATCTGACCAGAGCTCCGCGGTCTTTCTCATTCTCCGCTAACACCGTCAGTTTTCGCGGTGTTTTGAGCTTCCCTGCATCCCAGACCATGTACCCTCTTCGGCAGTCGCCGGCCATCGATAGGAAAAGCTCTCGGTATGTACTGCTCCGGGACTGTAATGGCGCGCGGAGCCGCTCCCGCCGCGCACACTTACTGCCAGTTTGGTTCTCACTGGACGACTGACCGTCATCCTCAGAGAGTAAATATTCCTCAGATTCAGAGTCAGACAGTACTCGACAAAGTACTCTCGGCATCGTGAGTACTCTCTATCACTCTGTGTCTCTCTCTCTCCTCCGCTCCACAGCCTCTGCAGCCACACTCGCGTCCCTCGGTCCGGTGTGTGTGTTTTAAAATAAATATACGCCAAAACTTTGAATAGAAACCAGTCACCTGTCCACTATCTGCTGGTGAAAAGTAGTAAATCTACTCAGCACTATTTTAACAGCTATGGCCTGTTTTATCCAGCAATGTTGCCTGCCTCAGTTTGGCGACTTTAGCGCCTATAGAGTGTGAGTGTGCGTGTGTGTAAGGGGGGGGGTATCGATTTTTGAATAAAAATATCGATTTTAAAATCGGCAGACAAAAAATCGCGATACTTAGGTGTATCGATTTTTTCTCCCACTCCTAATATCCAACTCTCCTTTTGGTGTGCCATGTTATGGAAAACTTCCATGTAGTGCTATTTTAACAAATACTATCGAGAATTCCTGGATCCGCATTCTAGCTTGTGACAAAAGCTGATGATTTCTCCTTTGTATTATAATTAACATTCCTTGAAAATTTCCACTAAATTTGTTTGTAACTTTTTGAGTTAAAAGCGAAAATGTCAAAAAACAGCCCTATCTCTTTGATGTCATCCAATTTTAATTCAAAATAGCAAACTCCAAATCACCAATCAAACTTGTTCTTCCTTTTGCCATGAGTAACATTCCCTGAAAGTTTAATTACGATCTGTTGGGAATTTTTTAACTAACTTGCTCACAAACAACCAAACACCTACAAAAACAGAATTTCCTTGGCTTAGGTAGAAATGTTACAATAATAGAAGTTTAAAGCATTTACTCTGAATACTTTTTCCACTTTGAACGGTTTAGGAAAGCTGCAGAAATGCTTTCCATTGATAGAATAGTTGTCATGTTGCTCCACAAAGCAAATACCGTCCATACACAACACAAGTCATAATAGGATCTGTACAATGCTTCAAAGGAAGAAGAACATCTTGTTGGAGGAAAACATGCCAGCTGGTATTTTAGGCCCAATTACCCACATGTTTAGGCTGAGTGACCTTTCCGTGCTGCTGCATCGTCTGAATGTCCAGGTACCAACAGCTCGCAGCCATCAAAAACGGTTTATTGAAGTGTTTATTCTTAGCCTTTCCCCCAAAGGTTAGCTGGAGCCGCCACACACCAACACCAGCCCTGTAATGTGTGTCAGCGAACGTCACATCAGGGCCACAAAGAAATCAGACGGAGCAGATGGCTGATGAACCAGATTCAGACTTTGTTTCATCCGTGATAAAATATTAGTGTGCCGTCGTCCACCTCTGACATACTTACGCTCTCCTTTCCTTTTTTTTTTTCCAAACTGGGTTTTTATGGCTGCTTTTAATTCAGTGGAGGTTTAGTGGAGTTTCAGAGCAATTACACAGCAATGGGACTAAATCCTAAATCTGAACCATGCTACTTTTCATTAAATAGCATTCAGTCTCCTGTGGCTGCTAAAATACACTCACAGGAAATTACAGAGACAGACTCACTGCACTGACATTTTACTTTTCTTTTGCCTAAATGCTGCAGCAGACATGTTTTGGTTCAGTTTTTGTCGGGGAATGAAGTATTTTCCTGGATATTAATTCACTAAGGTGGTAATGTAGAGCAATGTTTCTTAACCAGGGGTCCGTGGTGTAATTGCAAGGGGCCCTCGTAAATAAAAAAAAGGATTATTTAACTCAAATGTTACTGAGACTTTTATCTACATAAATTACAGAGAGTAGCAGGACTTTTTCTCTTATTACATCTGCTTCACTATGTACTAGAGCTGAAACGATTCCTCGAATATTCGCGAGTACTCGATTACAAAATATCCTCAAATTAAATTTTGTGCCTCGAAGCCTCGTTTAATATATAATTATACATATAAATATATATCTGGACTACTATACAGTGCATGGTGTTTTACACGGACGGTAATTTCTGTGGCACACCCCGCCTGCTACCTCCGCTGCTGCGCGGCTTGTACAATCATGAAGGAAGAGAAAAGAGAGGGACAGAAAGGAGAGAGTCCGCAGAAGAAACGGCAGAGAGTGTCCCAAGTGTGTGGTCAGTACAAGAAGGGACGAAAAGAAAACACAGTGCAGTGTGTCTGATGTCAAACGGAGTTAGCCTAGCATGTAGCTTAGCATGATAGCACGTCATTAGGGCTGCAACTATTACTATTACAGCATTTTAAATATGCTCATCACAGACATGCGTCCTCTTTCCATGGTGGAGGACACAGGATTTAAGAACATGATCAAGGATTTCAATCCAAACTACACAATGCCCTCCAGAACACACTTCACAAATATAATTGCAGAATTATATTACTGCTTTGTAAATCAGTATTGTCTTGGCTTTGTTTTAAGCCAGTACTGGTTTACACTTTAAAAGTTGTTAAAATAAAAACCCTTTTCTGAGGAATAAACGGCATTTGGCTGCTGATTTTGAAAGCCCGAACATGTTGCATTGTATACAATTGATCTATTTGTTTATAAACAAAAAAGTATATTTTGTTAGAGTACTCGAGTACTCGAAGAAATAATTGACAGAGTACTCGATTCCAAAAATACTCGATAGTTGCAGCTCTACTATGTACTTTATTTAAGTTAATATAATACAAACTTAATACAGTGTGCATCCTTTTCAAATATGAGCCCGCTATTGTATCAGCAGGCAAATACTATTCATGTCTAAATAATGATTTTATTGTGAATCATCTGCAGGAAGATGTTATGGGAAAATTTATTAACAAGCAAGTTTGGGGTTAGCACTTAAAATTAAGCTAGTGTTACAAAGAAAAAATAGAAGAATATCGTCTGTTGTTAGCCGCTACAGCTAACAGTTAAAAAGTGTTAGCCGCTACAGCTGTTAGCCATTAGCTATCTTTTCACATTAAATTATACATGACATGAGCCCCCAAGACAATCACAACCAAGGTTTCCCAGTAAAATACTGAGGAGAGAGGATTTCGCCAATTATTAGAGTAACAAATACTACCATAGACTAACTGGTATGTCTGCGAGGGACTTCCGCGTTCTCTCCCAGTTTCCCAGCAATGATCCCCAGTAAGGAGAAGAGCAAACACATGATTTCCTGTGAGAAAAGCTTCATGATGTTATTTTCTCCTCTTTTAAAGAACAAATTGAGTCCTTTTCTGATTAAAAAAAAGCAGCTATTGAGATAGCTTCAGAAGCCGCCATTGTCTTCAAACATGCAGTCACTTCCTGGCGAAAAGTCCCGCCTCTTTTCCCTGATTGGGCCGTTAAGCAATTAGCCTAGTGAAGTCGTTGGACAGTGGAGTTTGGCAAGACGGACATGCAGGATATTAGAATCAGGCAGGTCCATCTGCTCTGCAAGGCTACATTATTAGTTTTTATTATTAGTGTTTTATTTTTCTATTCCCCCTTTTTACCAGTCTTCTATCTGCCCTCTTATTTTAAATCTTCCTGATGTGATGTTGTCAACTTTTAACAGCATTGAACTAATCCATGTATCTGGAAATCTATTATCTGCCTACTGTCTGATTATCTCCTTGTCATTATGCATTCTACCAGCTGTTTAGTCCAACCAGTTTATAATATTTCTCCCATTTTGTTGCTTTAGTCACATGACCCACTGTGCCTTTTCCTTTGACTCCCGTGGTCTATGATAAACTGAATGTTGATTTTATTCTGCCTTTGTTCTGTCTGTTAAAGCACTTTGTAAACTGCTGTTTTTAAAGGTGCTATATAAATAAAGTTATTATTATTATTATTATTTAAACATCTTAAATACACTATTGCAAAGAATTTAGGGATCATCTACAGTCCAAAAGATTGAGAGAATCTGGAGAAATCTCAGCATAAAAGCAGCAAAGCAGAAAATCAACACTGAATGCTTGTGACCTTCGATCCCTCTGGCGTCACTGCATTAAGAACATCATTCTCTCAAAGATATTACTGCAATAGTTCAAGAAGACTTTGGAAAACTACTGTCCACTAACAGCTTGTCAAAACTCTACCAGGTAAAGCCAAATATCAACAACACCCAGGGACTCCAACCAGACCTGACTCCCACTGTGTTTTATGAAGCCAAAAATATGACAAGAAAACCTGTAAACTGATGAGCAACTGAGGTCGTACAGCAAAAAAGAATGGGAAAGACCTCCACTTATAGTTCCATCCTTAGTAGTGATATCTTCATACATGTATATAGTCTGAATCCATCTTCATCTTGTTTATATCTGGACTATATTCTTTTTTCTTTATTTTATATTTTGCTGCTATTATTTAGCATTATTCATTATCTTTTTGTGCTACTATTTAAATCTATCATTTTTATACCTCTTACCTGGCATTCGTTGTGGACAGCAGAGTGGGAATTTCATTGTGTAGGGAAATGCGTTTATCAATGTGCAAATGACAAAAAACATTTTTGAATCTTGAATCTATAAAGTAGGATCTTCCAATCCAAAGTGTTAGTTGAGTGTTGTTAAGATGGAAGTAGATGTAACAATGGTAAAAATGTCCCTGTCCCATCTTATTTGGAACATGTTGCAGGAATCAAAATGATTGAAGATTTTCAAAAAGCTAAGATTATCAGTTTGAATATTAAATCTAATGACATTATTTGGTCCTAGAAATAAAGTAAGCACAATAAGATCAATATGGTACAGTAGTAAAGGCAATAATTCAGCAAAAAGAGATAAGCATGAACACAAATAAAATAAAAATAACCAAAATTTAAAAAAAAAATGAAAAAAGCAAGATATGTCCCAGAGTAAAAATCTGAATGTTAAAAATAAGAAAAATATGTTTATTTAAGTGACCTGGCTTTTCTGTTTTGTGTGTTACTTATAATAATAATGCGTAGTGATTCAATGTAAGAAAAAAAATAGTGAGTGCAATGCAACTGTTATCCGATTACTCGCAAAATAATCGCCAAAATATTTGATGGAGTAACTGATTACAAAAAGAATCGATATTTGCAGCCCTAGTCCCAACTTCATTGGAAAAGGGGTTTGTGCAATAAACAAATCAAAAGCTCAACATTCCTTTATTTAATCTTACATTTTAAATAAGTTTTATGTAAAAATCTGCAAAAAAACCTGTTTGATCACACCCCTTTCAAAAGGGAATGTAACCCTGGAATTCCAGCACTGTGCTCTTATGTTTACATGGATGTGCCCAGACATGTTCCTTCCACTGGATCCGGCTTCTGCCTGACATTGAGAGTATCACCCAGTTGGAGGAGGTCACACATTCCCTAATTACATCATTAGGTGGGCATTTTCAACAGCACACATGTCAGAGTCGAGGCAAGAAACCGAGAAATAAAAGTTTTTTTTTTTCATGTGCGACCATGGGCACATTTTTCAACAACAGCCGTCCATAAGCATACTTTGATACAGTACTGTCTAATCACATTGGCACTCTTTCATCCCCACCTGCACACCACTAATGCAGCAGTGGGAGCAATTAAGAAACTTGCCCAAGGGCACATCCACATGTGACTGCAGCAGCTGGGACTGAACCTTTGACCTCCCAGCTGACAGGCAACCCACTCTCCCAGCTAAGCCACCGCTGCCCCCATTGTGACAGAATCAACCTTCAAATGCTCTCTTCAAAGACTGCAGCACATATGCAGGATATATGCGCACAGTCAGAGGAGCAGCTTTGACATTGTGTAGCGTGATCACGTGAAGGTTTGAACAACATGTTTAGACACCAGAATAAACACAGAGAAACTACGATAATAAATAAGTATATGCTGAAAATAGGTGACCTAAAGAGTACTGGACATGTGTGAAAATAGCACAAAAGATGGAGTGTCTGGCCCGTAAAGTAAAAATAATACCAAGAGACACTGATTCATCTGAATGGCACAATCTCAGAAAGTGTCTCTTCACCATGTGGAAGAGTTCTCTGGTCTGATGCCCCAATCAGCAGGAACACTCAATCCATCTGTGCCTTCAAAAACTGTGAGAAATGACTGATTATGAAACGACACTGTTTAATAATGTGATACGGCTTGCTAAGGCACGAAAATGAATGGCTTAGGGTAGAAAATTAAACCAAATTGAGCAAAATATTAAGCAGGGTTGATCAAATAGTGCCTTCTGCATGGGGATGGCAGTCAAAAACAAATGTCTGTTGAGAATAGTTAACTAGCCCAAGGATTCAGTTTTATTTGTCAATCAAGCTGACTGATTAATAGCAGTTGTATAATTAAAACTGCATCAACTTCCATCATGACTGCTGCACCTCACAGTGGTTGGTGAGTAAGTCAGTCAAACTATGTCTGTGTGGAGTTTGAATGTTCTCCCCGTGCATGCATGGGTCTACTCCAGGTACTCCTGTTTCCTCCCACAGAACAAAAACACGCCAATTAGGTAAACTGGTGACTGTAAGTGTGAGTATGTGTGTTTGCTTTAAAAGGCCGCCCATAAGGAGAACAAAGGGGAAAGCTCTCTTGGGTCTGGTCTTACAGGGTGGCCCATAAAGGTTTAAAAAGGGTTCATATTAATTTTAAGCTGTCATAACCAAAATTTACCATCCATACTGCACCAGTGATTCCCAAACTGGGTACGTGTACACCTGTCACAATAACAAATTTTGCTGGACGATAATTGTCCCCAAATTATTGCAGATAAACGATGTTATTGTCAGTATTATTTTGAAACATATTTTTTCATTTATGTAACTATATCTCATAATAAAGTGAGTACACTGAATCAAAAGCAATAAACTTCAATTTCTTAAAAGTATTTAACTATGATTGGAAGGTCAAGAGCGTTTAAACCAACACTATGTAGCTTTTCAAACATAATATAATCCTTCGATATTCATTGTGATGGTCCACCACTTTACAATGAGTTCAATGAAACCTCTGTCGTGGTCTGGAGTGGTCTGTATCCCTTTCACTGGCACTATGTAACTTCGAGGTGGATGGTAGGAACCCTGCCACACTAAAAAACTACATGTTTGGACTGCTTTACGGCATACGTCACTTCCCCCGATTCCCGATTCGTTTACAACACGGAAGTCTCAGCGAAAGCCAATCGCGGAGCTTTAACCATGGCGGAGGCAACAACAACGTTAGGAAGAGAAAAGTTTTGTCGGAGGATACAAAACAAAGAAAGCGATAGAAAAACAAGCTGAATGCTCAGACCAGAATAAACATCGGTTCGGCGTTCACTCGCTGGTGTCAAAATAAAAGACGAGGAGGGATGTCCGACTACTATCAGGTATGTTGGGCGACTAATTTATGACGAAGTTCCTCAAAAAACTTGACAGGAAAGAAGTACAGCACAACAAATCCAGAACATACCAGTATGTAGTTTTGTTCAAAACTATTTCAAGTGTGATATCACCAGCTCGCCGTTGTCTTTACTTTTATTTACTTTATCACTTCAACAGGACAGGGGCGACTTCACGGTAATAAAAACAAGTTGAACTTAGCGATTTCTAACATCGTCATTTAGTCAAAAATAAATACATTACCTCGTCGCTATCCATCCTGCAAACAAAACAAAATTACAATAAAAACACACACAACAAAAAAAACATGAGATAAGCTGGAGTTTATACAGTCCTTCATTCATATTTGTGTTTGTTTCCTTATTACTCCTCACAACACTCACTTGCAGCTCTGTGTGTATGCGCAAGCGGCTCCGCCTCCCCACAAAAGATTGAACCACTGACAGATGCTCACTCCGCTATAAGTCTGCTAAATCCGGTATAAAACCAACGCACCCCGGTGTTGAGACAGTTGTGCAGAGTGATCCATCATCTCATCAAGTCTGTTTGGTAGAAAGAGCAGGAAAACAAACATGCATGCATCTTGAAGAAGGGCATCAGTCCTGAATTATCTAAGAATCTTATAGTCGCAAAAGTGTTGCCCATTAACATTACTGGTAAATAAATCTATTGTGTGAAAAATAATTCACTTTCAGGGATTTTATTCGTATGTAATACATGTTACATGTGGGAGGTGTGGTGGCAAAGGGTAATTAAGAGTCACCAAATTAAACCATTGAGCTTGTTTTTGGTCTGTGGGAGGAAGCAGGAGTACCCGGAGAGATCCCACATATGCACTGGAAGAACATGAAAATTCCACACAGAAGCTCCTGGCCAACAGTAACCTGCTGTGAGCACTACATGCTGCACCACCGTGCCAACTCCAAAACATACTTTCAACACAAATACTACCGTTTCTGATCAAAGACCGAATAGCTATTATTCATGTATGGGTGCTCCAGTAAAATGTTGCTGCTCTTTTCTTCAAATGCTCGAGGCCTTTCTCCAGAAAATAAGTGTTTCTATGTGTGAGTAAAACTAAACTCTTTGGCCTTTAGTGTTAGACTCTGCATTTTTAGGCCGATAGTCAACTGAACTGTAATCATTCTTTTGGGACACTCCCTCAGGGAAATTAAGATTCTAAAAGCATTTAAAAAGTACATAAAAAGTCAAATGAAAAAGATGGAATCGAAAAAATATATATAAAGAAAAAGACAAAATACATATAAGTAAAAATGAAAATATGTCTACAGGTTGGCTAAGGCTCCTGTCTTTTGTCATCTTTTTATTTGATCTTTTAATTTTTCTCTTCTTTTTTTAATTGAGGTGGTATGTATTTGTTATTAGTTTGTAATAACTTCTGAGCAACTTGTTTTTTTAGATTGCTTTTTTTCTCTTTTTTGCATTTTATATGTGCATATAATATTGTGTAACTGTAATATACTTTAGGTGGAGGTTTCAAATAACCCCCTTTGGGCTTTTCCGCCTCTTCATATAATTTATCTTTGACTTTTATGTATCTCATAATTGTGTTAGTTTTTTATTTGATTTTTATTTGAGGATTCTAACAAAAGTTGGGATGGCAGCAAATGCAGGAGAACAAAATGGGGAGCACCCTAAAGATTAGGACTCTGACAACAAGTACTTTGAAGCCATGTAAAGGAGGTAAATGTTGGTCGGGGGTGTGCAGTACTACTCCTGATCCGGAGCAAGGGTTAACTAAACTAAATCACATTTGATCAGGGCTCCTACTGGCTCTTCAGAGGCCCTGCCTGTACATAAATGAGATCTGATTTGGCCAACTTGACTCACAGATGCTGAACACCGGTATTAACAACAGCTAACCACAACAGGGGCATCTGATTTTGGGGTTCTATTATTTTGTGTGCGACCTTTTAGTATTTGTTGTGAATTTCACAGCCACAAAAAGCCTTTGTCTAATTTGCTGAGAGGGCTCTGACAAACACCACTGTGTTTTCATCTTTGGTCAATGCTCAAGACAGAAAAGTTTTGTGAGTCATTTGTTTTCAAGCTGCATTCAAAGTTTATTTTTGCAATAAAATCTTCAGTAAATAGTGAAAGATTTGATTTGCAGCACAAGGCTCCATACAAATCAGTACACCATGCTGTTTTAGCTGGGATTTTTTTCATTTATTTTGCAAACAATAACAGCGATGATGCGATATTTTATTTGTGCCAATGTTTTGTCACACACTGACAGGCAGCAGACAGCCAGAAAGGATCCTGCAGGCACCAAAAAATAGTTTGAGGTTAATTATGTGGAAAAAATGACACCGTGTTACAGGCCGAGCAGTAGGCAGGTGATGTCAGAATAGGGAAGGCTGCCAATAAGCAGCGGTTACTGTAGCTAATGGGGGGCTAATACGGAGACAAGTAACAGGTGTGCAAGCAGGTGGCTGAATCTGAAGACTGTCAGGGTGAGAAAACAGAGGAGGGAGGAAGGTGAGGAGGAGGACAGAAACATGACGCTTCTGACACGCTTATGTACACGGCTCTGTGAGGGTGTAATGTACTGATGTTCAAAGTAACCTGTCAGTATGGATGAAAGGGAGTTTAACTTTAGTAACGTCGACCTGTCATGTGTGGATGTACGGCAACTTAAGTGACAGTGCTGCTGTTTTTTTGTTTTTTTCAAACCAGACATTCAGTATGAGGCTTCATGTGTTTTCAGTTATCACATTTTGTAGAGGAGGGTTATGCTAACACTCAGAGATACTATCATAAGCATCAAGTATGATCTAGGGATGCAACGATCCTCGATAAAATATTAAACTGTAGGAACGATGTCTTCAGTTCAATATGTGCGGTATTAGTTGTTGCCTTTTTCTCTCTGTATTTTCTCTGCTGCATTTGTGCCTGTGAGTCAGGGGGCAGGGCTGAGGAAACTCCTGCTGCATGTTGTATCAAGATATCCCACTACTACTTTAAATGCAAGTACAGCATAAACTTAGAGCAGTATGGTGCGTTCGGTGAAGCGAAACACTTTCTCTGAGGCTTTGGACAAGCAACTCAAAAAAATTCTGGCTTCTACAGCAAGAAAAATCCTCCGCATCTGCTTTAAATGGCCATGAAAAAAGACCACAGCTTTGTTGTTATATTATGTTTAATTTCAACCAAGTGTAAAATATGACTTCAGAAATTAAAGGAAAACCTAAAAATGCCTTACACTTTACACTTCATATTTAAGACAACCACATTTACACTAGATTTCATCGACTTAAACGTTGTGAAATTTCCTCTACATAAACTAGACCAAAATTAAAACAATTTGGATGGCTAAATTATGTCTAAAAGTAAAACATATTTTAGGTAAAAGACTATGACTTAAACTGAATCAAAAAGTGCTGTCAAAATTAACAGTCCAATGTAACAATGGTACTTTTATAACTTCATGTTTCAGTCGACTAGATTCACAGTAGATTTCTATGACTAAAATGTTGTGAAATTTCCTCAACTGAAACTGGACCAAAATTAAAACAATTTAGATGACTAAATTATGCCTGAAAGTAAAAGATAATAAACAACAAAGTGCTGTAAAATTCAACACTGTGATGTAACCGTACTATTATCACAATACTTTCGTCGACTAAATTTACAGCAGAGTTAGTCGACTGAAATGGTGTGAATTTTCCTCAACTGAAACCAGACTAATATTCAAACATTTTAGATGGCGACATTATTCCTAAAAGTAAAAGATAAAAAACAAAGTGCTGTCAAAATTAACATCGTGATGTAACCATGATACTTTTCTAACTTCATATTTGAATCAACTAAATTTACAGTAGATTTCACTGACTAAATTGTTTTGAAGTTTTCTCAACTAAAACTAAGCTTATATTCAAACTTCAAGATGACTAAATTATTCCTAAAAGTAAAAGATAATTAATAACAAAGTGCTGTCAAAATTAACACTGAGAGGTTACCATGATACTTTTATAACTTCATATTTTAGTTGACTTAATTCACAGTAGATTTAATTGACTAAAGTGCTGTCAATTTCCCTCAACTGAAACTCGACTAATATTTAAACATTTAAGTTGACTCAATTATGCCTAAAAGTAAAAGATAATGAATAAAGTGCTGTGAAAATTAACATTGTGATGTAACCATGATACTTTTATAACCTCATATTTTAGTCGACTTAATTTACAGTAGATTTCATTGACTAAATTGTTTTGAAGTTTCCTCAACTGAAACTAGACTTATATTCAAACTTTAAGATGACTAAATTATGACTAAAAGTAAAAGATAATAAAGTGCTGTCAAAATTAACACTGTGATGTAACCATGATACTTTTATAACTTCATATTTTTGTGGACTAAATTTACAGTAGATTTCATCGATTAAAACGCTGTCAAATTTCCTCAACTGAAACTAGACAAATACTCAAGCACTTCATAAATACTAAATTATGTCTAAAAGGAAAAGGTACTTTAGGCAAAAGACTATGACTTGAAATCAAAAGGTGTTTTTAAAAATAACATTGTGATGTAACCATGATACTTTTGTAACTCCATATTTTAGCTGACTAAATTTACAGTAAATTTCACTGACTAAAATGTGAAATTTCCTCAACTGAAACTAGACTAATATTTTAACAAATTAGATGACCAAACTATGTGTAAAAGTAAAGGATACTTTAGGAAAAAGACTATGGCTTAAACAAAAACAAAAAGTGCTGTCAAAATTAACATTGTGGTGTAACCATGATACTTTTATAACTTCATATTTTAGTCGACTAAATTTACATTAAATTTCATCATATAAAATGTTGTGAAATTTCCTCTACTGAAACTAGATTAATAATCAAACAATTTAGATGACTAAATTATGTCCAAAAGTAAAAGATACTTGAGGCAAAGGATTACGACTTAAACCAAATCAAAAAGTGTTGTCAAAATTAACACTGTGATATAACAACGATACTTTATAACATGGTTTTATTCAAAGCAGGATGTAAAATAGCCTTTTGTGAATTTAAGTATATTTTTTCTGCTGTAAAGCATTGAAATTGAATATCAAACAAAAACAAAGCAGTGATCTGTGCTTATTCTGTCAGGTTCAGTCCCATAATATCAGATTTAATAACCCAAACATGGAGCCTTTTGAATTTTAAATCCACAGAAATGCATACCTAAAAGCTTTGATCCCCGCGCTCTTGGACCCCCTCCCTCCCTTTCCCCTGCAGGTAGCGCAGCATTAACCTTTTGCCAAAGCTTTTAAAATGAGGGCTGGGGCAATGGGAGTCTGGCACCCTCATACAGTACTTCCCCAGCCTCCCAGAGTCTCTGCTCCTTACCCCCATGAAACTTCAGCATTCATTCAGAAATGAGGGCTCGGGAGAGTCGGCGGGCTTTGATCAGGAGGGTCTCACACTCACTCTCTCTCTCCGGGGTTATTTGTTGGCACACATGCACCTGCTGACGACTTTTTGTGCACACATCAGGAGGAGAAACCTGGATTCAGGTTTACAGGCTTGCTGGTTTAAACTTTAAGGACTAGCATTGTTCCCCCGGTTCACGCCTGCATGAAAATCCTGAATATTTCCTGAAATATTCTGGGTGAGCTGCACATTTTAACGGGAATAGCTGAATTCAGTCGCACCAAGACTTTCTTTCAAGCCTCATATTACAGCAAAAAGTAAAGATGATTCAGTGAGTGAATCAAGGGGAAATATTCACGGAACAAGTGGGTTTGGGTGGTGACATATGCATCCTGCAACAAGTCACGACTCTGTAAACCTGCATCATGCTCTTTCCTGCTGGCAGACATCTTCTCTTCCACTCTGCCAATACTCCTGACATGATAAAATTTGCTTTGTTGGATTGTCAGCCATCTTGGACAGGTGTTATCATTCCTCAGTGACTTTTAAAGCATCCATGTAATGGCATGCAGTGTTCTCACTAATGCCGAGGTCAGACGTTGTGACTTATTCATCAGTGAGGACAGTCACTATGTCAGATTAGGCGACCGCAGAGGCATAAAATCATGCAGTGATTTAACAAACAAGCGTGACAGACTACACGATTCAAAGTGATGATGCTGGGAGGAGAGCTGACACTGAAGACCGCAAACAAACATGCAGTATTTCTTGTACTGTTTGTCTTTCCCCAACATTATCATAAACGACATGATGGCTTAATGATAAATGTCCCTCAGTGCTGCTGCTTCATTTCTCTTTTTACAGTCTGGTGGGAGCTCCGCTACAACACATCATAAAGCAGAGTTGTTTTTTGAACTGAGCAAACTGTCTTGTGGTTTTCAAGGCATCAGCTTCAGTCTGTTTCATCCATAATTCTCACACATGCAGACTACTGAAGCTGCTGATTTGCGTGGTCGATGGGTCCTGAACCCCTAAAACTGAACAAATATGTGACTCAATGTAAGGGCTTTGTGTTCATCCTTTAGATGAGCCAATGATTTGTTAAGTTTCAACTAGTGGTGTTTGATGTGATGATATTAAATCGTTAAGGATTATAACGTGGGGATGATCTCATAAAGCAGAAAGATCATCAGATCGTCTGTGTGGGCGCAGAGACTTTGACGCGCACCCAACTAGCCAATTGTAGCACATTACGCGCAGTGCATGGTGGGATCTCCTGTTTGGTTACGTAGCGTGAAGCCATGGCGGAAAGAGAAAAGGAGAAAAAAGCTTGAAGATGTCTGAACAAAAATCTGTTCTGAAGCAGCTGTCTTATTCACTCAGATTATAGACATTGCAGTTAGATAACATTTGTTCTAAATTATGCACTTTAAAAGATAACCAGTTACTTAAGTTTGCATTTAGATTTGACCTTTTTCAATAAGCTATTCGGTGTGTTTAGTTTTTATGTTACAAAAGTGCACTTCATTGTTGTCCATTACCTTTTATGTTTACATTTATTGCACATTTTCATAAAAACTGCACTATTTAAATTTAAACCTGTTCAGAAACTTTATTTGGCTTAAATTGTCATTTCTTTTTCTTTTAGGTTCTTACATGTTTTATTATGTTAAACATAGGGAAAAAATGGTCAAACATGCAAATTAGTATAAAAAAATCAACATAAAAAAGAATTGTGATAAAATCGTGATTGTGATTTTATTTTTTAAAAATTGTGATATGATATTTTTGCCATATCGCCCACCCCTAGTTTCAACCTAAAAGTGGGTTAATCACAAGGCTTTTGGTGGCACCAAATCATCAAATGTCTCAGTTAGCCTCCTTCCCTGGATGTCTTGACTGAGTTCACAAGTTGTTTCATCGGCACTCATATTCACCGGTGCTCTACACCTCAAGCAACCCCCACTTCAAACAACTGATCATCCCTTCAAGAGCTAAATCTTATTTACCACTTAGTTACCACTCAGCCAAACCAGCACCCCAGTTCTTCATAATTTCCAAGTCATCTTAGACTGAACACAGTTTATTCTTAAAATAATTATGTTTCTAGTGGGAACAATGAGATATGTCGAAGGAACCGCAGCAATAATGTGCCATTAATTTAAGTCTTCTTTGGTGTGCGATGGCCTTAATGGCAACAGTGCACTTGCACATTGGTCTGCGTATCTTTTTTTTTTTGGTTAACAACTAGGGTTGTCACGATACTAAAATTTTCAACTCGATACCGATACTCAGGAAAATATTTGATACTCGATACTATTTTCGATACCACAAGGATAAAAAAAAGAACCCAATATTTAAAAGAAACATTTTTATCAACAAAAAAATGCAAATATAACCTCTAGGAAGTTGTGCAAAAGTCTCATTTTCTTTATTTTCTTCCTAATGCAAAAAAAATAATACAATACAAAAAATATTGCTGCATCAGAACAAAATAAATGCTCTTTGAAAAAACAAAATTGTAGTTGTTTTCCCCTTATTTAGACTACAGTGCAAGTACGAACATAAAATATCACTAAAAAGTGCTTTGTTGTTGTAACAATCAGGATAACTGCATTCTTGAATGAAAAGGAAAACAAATAGCAGTCCTCAGAGCTGCAGTTTAGACCTATAAATGTCTGAACTGTGAACTATAATATTTAGCCTATAACAGTGCATATACTTCTGATCAAACATATATGCTTCTACACTATGTTTGTGTAGAAGCATATACTTCGACACAAACATAGTGGTGCAGTTCTATGGTTTGTGTTCAATGTGGATTTTAATGTTTCCTATAAATTGGCGGTCAGTGAAGGGACCAGATAGGCGGGGCCAGCGGGTCAGAGTTCAGAGGGGAGAGTTAGTGTGTGTGTTAGCGAGGAGGGGAGAGAGCCGATAGCAGGAGGTGTAGAGATTACTACTCACTGTTTTGTTCGTGAATTAAAATTGTAGTTGGTGTGGTCACAGCCCACAGTGACTGTTAAATAAAAGCAGGTATTCGCAAGCCGGAGTCACCTTTATTTACGTCCGACGGACGTCACAGTTCGAAGTTGGTAGTAGTTTTACTCGCCGCAGTAAATGGAGAACTGTAGTGGCATATTTTGCACACGGTTCTCGTTTTGTCCTCAATCTTCTCACCGTTCTCTCGTCTTTTAAATGGGAAGCCAAAATAGGTCCACACAACCGATTTATTTGACGAAGGAGCGTCAGCTGTTTCCTCCACTTCGTCCTCCTCCATATTGCAGTGAGTGTTTAGCATAGGAGGCGAGGGGGGTGTTATTTCGTCCTTTTATTTCGAGCGTCTTTGAATTTTATTTTAACCAAAACTGGTTGATTTGTCCCTCCTGCAGCAGCACTACTCATGCTGTTTTGTTATTAAGCGCGTCACGGGGAGGGGGAGGGTGCCTGCTCTCGTGTGTGTGAGTAGGCAGAGAGAGAGGGACGGCAGCAGCGGCTCGGGCGGGGGGGGGTAGTATTGATACTTTTGAAAGTGAGTATCGTATCCGGATACAACATTTTAGTATCAATACTTTTTTGAGTATCGATACTTTTGACAACCCTATTAACAACATAAATATTTAAACACTTAATAAACTTTCATTGTTTTTTCAGATTATCTTAAAGTCAAAACACAAACTTTAAATAGATATGGAAACAAAGAAGAGCAGTTAAACGCAGGTCGATAATGGCAGAATCTAAGAAAATATAGATATAATGTCTGGTTATGTAATGTCTTTTTCTGTGTTTCAGTAAGGGTATGTTATATGTATGGCAACTTATTAATAGGTGAAATATTATGTTTGTAATTGTCTATAAGTAGTTAATAACATTTTATAATTGATATATAAAAAGGAACATTGGCTCCTAAAAAGTTGGTTGAATATTGTAATTATTATAAATATGCAGAAATTAAAAACAACTCGGTTGGAGGTGGTAATATAAGGGTAGGAATAAATAAGTTTATACTTCTCTCTACAACTTTTTGAGTGTGTGGACTTGCCGCACCTTTATGATATTGTAAGCTGCTTACCTTGATTGTTTCCTCCACCAAGGAGGTTGATTTTGCCAGGCTCTGTCTGTTTGTTTGTTGGTCTATTTTTTAAGTCTATGTCACTCATCACCCAGCTTTCCTTGCAATGCCCGAGGACTTCTCCACGTGGACAGACATGAGTAGAGTCTCTGCCGTCATATCAGAGCGTGTGGTGATCCAGAATTGTATCTCTGGTAAATGCATGCGTTAATGCATGGTGGCCACCTATGTTTTTATTGGCATGTTTAAAGTAAATCATTCTATATAATCAGAAAGTCTGATGGCTCTGGAGTATGTTGCGGTGAATACAATCTTGAGGCCTACAGCTGTTCTCACAAATTGAAATCAACTGCAATATTAAATATGTAGTGTGTTCAGTTCAGTTGGTAACAGCTGCTACGTTCAAGGTGCCAGTCTCTATTTAATAAACGCTATGATATTTATGTACACTTCTTCACTGTTCTACCTGCCTCGAAGTCTAAAATAAGACAATATTGCTTCATCTCATCAAGGTGGACTCAAGTGTAAAAATGATTTCTGTTGTTTGACGAACGGCTGGCTGGTGTTTTCGTGACCGTAATAGACATTTTCTCTAACCCCTATACCAAATAACCAGAATCAATCTCAGCAGCTACATATGGTGTCATCTAAAGGCAGTACGTTTCGGTTCCCTGCCCTCAATGTCAGCGTTTTAAACCATGTCGGCACTCATCCTGCCTCCTCTGTCTTTGTCTCATCTCAATGTCAATCCCTCATCGCTCTGGTCTGGTGTCACTCTTGATAAACTCTTGCCTCCGTCACGACTTGGTTTCTATTAAGGTGGTCCTACATTCTGTAATATTCAGCAGCATGTGTGCAGTTTTTTCTCCAATACTGAGCACGAGACGTACTACAGAATCAGGCATGTTTTCTCTCCAGCCTTACAGTCCAACGGTTTCTTACGTCTCTGCCTACTGGTCGTTCTACGGTTGCAGTAATAATCGAGTAGGTTGCTTGTGTCATTAAAATCTCCATTTTGATTAATAGTGGCTCTGCTGATGAGGGTGAAATACTTCTTCACTAATGAGGTAAACATTAATTAACTTCCTTTAAATTAGAACATATAGCACATGCAGTGATCCCTACAGAAAACACCAACCATATTAGCAGCAGTGTAGGACGCCTTCAGCTCCAGGCACTGCTGCACGCTTTGATTGATTATTAAATCTCCAGACACGCCAACAGTAGAGGTCTGTATCTAATGTAAATTAATTTAACATAGTCATTTTTACATTTAAAAGGTCAAATATACTACATACAAACACACACAGTTTGGATTCATTCAGTTAAACTGTGGAGGCGTCCTTGTGTTTCAGAGTGTGCAGCATTTTTTAAACAAAAGAGCATTTTTAATGGAGTTTTTTGTCCATAAAGTCACAAAAACTGTCTATAACAGCAGTAACTAATTCTAATCGTGATTTATTGCCATTCTATTGATATCAAGGTAACAACAAAAGAAGAGGGTGATTCGCCAGGATTACAATAAATTCACATTCATTCAACAATCATTCACAAAATAAAAAAAGTAAAGCTGGATTACTAAAACGCCATAACAAAATTAAAGTACTGTGCACTGAATAGATAGCTTAAAATGCTCTGGAAAAAAGGATAATATACCTGCAGCTACCACAGCAACAAGTTAAACTGTAACACCAGACAGACGTGGTAGGAATGAACAAGACAATAAAAAGCTTTTTATTAGAACGATATGAACAAAATTTCATATCTCGATATTCATGCCAGATATCTTAATATTGATATGAGACAATATGGATATGGGTTCGATGAAAACCAAGCAGTGCATTCAAGGGCAATCGTAAAAAACAAAATTTGTTGTGATTTCCAGAGCTGTACATGCAGGGTGAGCGCGGCAGAAGTTGATATCGTTTACACTGTTGCTTTTTCAATGTTGATATCTTGAATGTTCATATCTTGATATACATACAATAAAAAAGTGCATATCGTTGACATATACAAAGTGATAAAAAACATTCAATAGTACATCAGATGTCAAAGCCAGTGGGCATTACCTTATAAATAGGAACCAATCCTTGTCCGGGTAGGGGTTTCCACCTGGAAGTAAACACAGTTTTGACCACTAAAAGAAAAAGGTGTTGTGATTTGCTTGTTCATGTGTAGATATGTTGGACTATAATTGTTTTGTATCAGCACAAAGTAACCGTTTTGGAGCAATAAATGCATGGAATATTGCAACACATACTATTGTCTCTGACTAATTTCAATAGATACGGTAAAGTTTGTCAGCAATGAGTTCCACCCAGAAGTAAAACTATGTTTTACCTCCAGGTGGAAACACCTGCCCGGACAAGGATTGGTTCCAATTTATAAGGTAATGCCCATTGGCTCCTACACATGGCTTCCTATCGGGAATCGAACCCCGGTCTTCCGCATGACGGGTGGAGAGTTGAATAGTCTGCAATGCAATATTCTGTGCTTTTATTGCTCCAAAAAGGTTACTTTGTGCTGATACAAAACAGTTATCGTCCAACATATCTCCTCACGAACAAACAAAACATCATGCCCGCTTCTTCAGTGGTCAAAACTGTGTTTTACTTCCCGGTGGAAACACCTGCCCAGACAAGGATTTGTCCCTATTTATAAGGTAATGCCCATTGGCTCCTACATCTGAGCGATTTTTTGCATTTTCATCTGGCTGTTGTACATTTAATGGAACCACGTGGATAGGATATTTTTATGCTGTTGTGTGGAAATCACCAGAGAAAGTGTCAAAATATATAAATATAAAGATCTACAAAAAGTGCAGCCTAATGTAACTACAGTTACAATCATGTGGCCATTCTTTTAGCCATTCCACCATCATTACAGACCCTGGCATTACCTTCAGATAGATCAACAACATTAAATACAAGGTAGTTTCTGCAAACAGCACACGTACATAAGCATGACCTTGACGAACAATCATGGATGACCTGCTGCTGTGGACTCCATGTGCTCTATCCTGCATCAACAGAAATGATATTATTTAACATAAATTCATACTTTATACTTTAAGACCAGTTAAACCAATTTAATGGCAGCAATATCTTTTATCTTTATCATAAATTCTTATTTTTAGTCCCTTTGTCTCTGCTTGGATGGAGACATCTCTGTATATATGGATATGTAGATACAAATATATTTATTTCAGTGTGCTCTATTGTAAAGTGATAACACTTGTTATAAACTGGAGCAATATTGATTGATTGATAATAATTACATTAAATGACTATATTCAACTTTTTTCTTCATCATCACTTCACTCACAATAGCAGCAAATCTCTTATAAGCTGGGTGTAATTGAAACAGGACTTAGTGGCTTTGTGGTCAGTATTTCAGCTGCTGGTTTGGAGGTTAACGCCACATTAAGTGGAGCATATTCTGCCCTCTAAAAGAACTACTCAAACCAGGTCATCTACCTAAATAAAAGGAGACCCAAATCCTTCCTTTAGTGTTCAGCTCAGAGTCTCTGTGGAGTGAAAAAGCCAGATGGACTTGTACAGATGTTCTCCCTTTAAGAGGAAAAGTGTAGGAACTGCTGTTCGGAGATCAGAGCAGAAATGAATGCTAATGCGGACTGGAAAGCTGGGTTGACCTGTTTTTTATTCTGCTCAAAGAAAGAAGAAACAACAATAGGAGCGGCTGACAAAGCGTTTTGTCTCCTATGTTAACAGAGTCACTCCTTCATTATTAAAAAAGAAACAGTCTCTGCACTAACTGTGCCAAAGGAGGAGTGGCCCGTGATGAAAAAGAATGCCTGATGACTGCCTTGCCTCGGCTCTGTGCTGCCAGTAATCAATGTCTCCCTCATAATGCATAAGCAAAGCGCCGTCCTCAACGGAGCGGGTGAAGTGAGGAAAAGATCCAGTCGGTTCAGGAAACGCATTGATCCTTGGTGTTTCCAGCAGCTCCGGTTCAAAGACGAGCGACGAGTGAGGAATGAGCGTCACGGTTGGACTCGTCAGCAGCATGCGCCCTCGGCCAGGTTTGAAGGATGACAACAGGTCTGCAGTATCCCGTTTGTCGTCACCACCTGTCCATGAAAGTGTCTGCATGTGCCGCAGAGAGAGCGGCAGATTCATGGGAAAATGAGGACGATGGGGGCGTGCTGCGTCTAATTAATGAGCTAATACATAATTTTGTCTGTTCTAAATAAAGTACTGAAGTGTTATTTATCATTTGAATTCCAGCGACTTTATAATGAGGGGAAGTTTTGGCAGTTTTTTTCCTGTGAAAACGACTCACTTAACTGGAAATTTCCTCATGCAATAAGCTTCATGTTTAGGATACACTGATGTAAAGCTGTAAACCTGAGAACTTCTTTCAAAAGACCACAAAGAACATCTTTTCCTGGCTCAGCTCTTAACAGCACAGAATGAAAGCTGTAATCAATTTTCCTTTGTCAAACCGCTTCTGTTGAAGTGCTCTGATTCGAGAGTCATTTGGCACTGGAGAGGTTTTTCCATGAAGACAAAAAATTTAATAACTTGACAAAAAAAAGCACCTTTTTGTCCCTCAAAGAAAAAAATATTAACTTCATTTTATTTCAATTTCACACATTTAAAAGTTTGACACACAATGTCCTCTACTTAATGAAAAAGACTATTCTCCAAACTCTGAAAAATTCAGAATTAACACCACCTGGTGTGACCTCCTGCTGCTACGGCCCATCTGACACCAGAAACCCTGCTACTCTCTGAGTCACTTAAATCACTTTACTATTCTGATGTTCTGTTTGAACTGCAGTGTACAGTTGTCTTCATCATGTCTCCATGCCTTAATGCATGAAATTGCTGCCTTGTGGTTGGCTGATAAGCCATGTGTGTTAACAAGCAGATGAAGCTGTGCACTGTGGAGATGCATATTTGAGCCACTAAAGCAACATGAAGTATCATTAATATGGAACAAAAAAATGTCATTAAAGCTGTCAGATGAGTCTGGATGCCTTAAGAAGACAAACACAGAACAAAGAGAGTAGCCGGACTAAAACAGCCACTGCACAGTCAGACAGCTTGTGGATCGGCTGTTTACAGGGAGGCTCAAAAGAGGAAGAACGACCACTGCACAATGAGATAATTTGGCTACATATCCGGGGATTATGACATCTGTTTGAATACATAAAGATACATGTATGAACTTGGAGAACATACAGACAAAACAACTGCTAAAGGAGACTCAGCAGCTTTGAATCTAGATCAGAATCAGAATCAGAATCAGAATCAGAATCGGGTTTTATTGCCAAGTATGCAACACATACAAGGAATTTGACTCCAGCTGTTGTTTTCTCTGGTACAAGGAGGTAGGGCTGGACAATTAATCGGATTTTGATCATGATTTCAATTTTGCCATCTGGCAATCATAAAAACATTATAATAGAAGAAAAACGATTAATATGCCACACAGCGTGGAGTGCATTGCATGCAAAGTTCCTGCGCTTCATAGCGCTTCTGTTTCACGTGCAGCCACAGCGAGTGTGTGTGACTTATGTGGATCAATAATACCGTATGTGCCGCTCACTGGTTTTTTAAAAGTCGTGTTTAAATCAATACTGAAGTTTTTAAACAATGAATAATCGTGTACATTAATTGTGACGTCAATATCACTTAAAATAATCGGGATTCTTATTTTTACCATAATCGTCCAGCCCTACAAGGAGGTAGACACAAACAAGACACAATAAAATACAATAAATGTAAGTGTGAAAAGAGAGGCTGGGATAAAATAAAATTACATTGCTGATTAGATTACATGCTGATGCCGGTGTATAAACTTTGTAACCTTGCAGTACAGATGGATCTGCCTGATTCATTGTCTGAAATCTTGCAGATCCATCTTGCCAAGCCCTAACCTCCTACAACTTCACAGCCAAAAACCGGACAGCCCAATCAGGCAAGAGAAGTGAAAACTAAAGACATAACTGCAGCAGGAAGTGACTGCATGTTTGAAAAGCATGGTTGCTTCTGAAGCAGTCTCTGTGGATGTGGCAATATCAGCAGTTTTATCTGAAAACCTATCCAATTTCTTCTTTGAAAAAGAAGCAAGTAACATCACTTCAGGCTTTTCTTATGGGGAATCATGTCTTTTTGTTTTGGACAATCAAATCAGGGAAGCTGTGTGAGATACTGAAATCCTCTGCACATGCCAATAGTATGGTAGCCCAGAGTTGTGGTTACTGAACAATATCTAGTGTGTAATGACATATATCTTTTTCAGTCCAACAGCTTTCTCTGCAAGGGGGTAGGAGGCATTCAACCCCAACATTTTTTTCCTTTTCTTCAGTAAGGGGCTGGGCCACCCCTACAGAAATGTTGGGCTCACCCCGATTATTCCATTACAATCAAATATAATCATATAATTTTCATTTTACACAAATGCTGACCCCTTCCAACCAGCTTGAAGTCTCAGGTCTTCAGGCAGAGACTTCTTGGTTGTTGGGTGTAATATAAACAAAGTTCTTTTATAATTTTATTATTTCATCTGATAAAAACAGAAAAGCCCGAAGTAATTATTGAAATAAAGATATCAAAATATTCTTGGTCCCAGATTTTCTTTCCTACCAAACAAAGTAAACAGAGGAGCACAGAGGCAAAGCAGTGAGCCGCAGAGGGCCCAAACATCAGACCTCTGCTACAACAAGACACCCCGTCTCAGACCATTAGCACATTAATCATGTGGAGCCCATAATAAAATGCAGCTCTGTGCTCCGTGCAGAGCAGGTAAGTAATATCATGTCACAAGTGGTGGATAAGGAAAAGAGAGAGTGATGGAAAGAGACAGACGGAGGAGAGAGGGAGACGATATACATGCGAGGATGAAGAGTCAGAGGGCAGAGGAGAATGATAAACACAGACCGCCGCTCGCCTCACAGCAACGTTTGCCCACTTTGTTCTGCTGACTTGGAGAATTAACAGCAACAAAAACAACAGCTGCACGCATGCCTTAGAAACACCAATATTTGCTGCATCGTACATTTTCTCTGGGGAAAACTTCAGTGTAAGCATTCAGTTTGCATCTGAAACTGTTTTGAAGAGAATAACAGATAAAAAGGGATGGGAATTAAGATAAATGTGATGATTAAAAATGGAAAAACAATAAGGCAGAGATGCAGGCAAATCAATAGCACCTACGAGCACAGTTAGGCCACATGAAATATCCTGGATTTAGGGAAGACTTTTTGAGAAGATACACACAAGACACTCAAAATGATTCAAGAATAGGGGATATTAACAGACACAGAGATCCTCTTGCCTTCAGGCTGCCACGGCCTAACTTTGCACCACCACACTCTTAAAACAACAATGTCTTATAAGGACAGAATTGATCAAATTTACATATTTTACTGCAAATGTGGTCAGTTGAGAATGTGTGATGGGTGGCAGTGTGCTGTAGTCAGTCCAGTGAAGCAGTCAGACCTCTGAACCTGAATTCAATATTCTTCTATCACCAGAAATTGGCACACATTCCTTGTTGTGTTGTAGAATATGCTTATGTTTAAGTTCAACACAGTGGTTATTTTGCAATTGGTGAAATATGTTTTTGTTTGATTTATTGAGGTCACTTTTCAGGGTCTTCCAATATTTTTTATTCATGCTGTTTTAATTGTAGTATATTCTTATGTTTAAGGTTAAAATTTATTTAACCTATTGGTTAATAACAAATGAGTCAGTTTTTCTCATACCTACTATTGCTGACTACTGTTCTCTGTTTGAGTAATCTGACCTGATCAAGCCTTTTCTTACAGTCCATACTACAAAACAGGTAATAAAAGTCTGTATGATTCCTGCTGATATCGGTATCGGATTGATATCGGTATCGGCCAATACTCAAGGCTGCAAAATCAGTATTGTATCGGAGGTGAAATAGTTGTATCGGGACACCCCTACTCTAAACTTCATGTAAAAAAACATTTGTTTGTCCACAGTAATTCAAACACAGCCAGAGTAAATTATATTTACAAAGACTTTTTAGACATATTTAAAAGAAAAAAACAGAAAATGTGTATAATATACAGAAAAGAAAGACTTTTGTTCTTCCTCTACACCAGGGGTGGGCAACTTTAATGACCAAGAGGGCCACATAAAACCATTTTTCCCAGCCTGAGGGCCACATTGTTACAAATTTTCAGAAACTCTCGAAGATGAAAAAGAATATTGGATAAACAACATATGAGCATATAAATTTTAAATAAACTTGGCATACCAATATTCATATGTTACAACATAAATACAAATTACAATGCATAATCAAATGAACTTGACATAGAATTCAAGCAAATTTAGCTCATATACATGGAATTAAAGCCAATGAAGCTATTTTCAAATCAATAAAAGATGTTTTTCAATTTTTTCGAGATCAAATATTTTATTGCTGCCATTTTTTAAATGTAGCACTGAGTAATACTTGATATAATGTTAATGGCTTCATGAAAGAGATTTAGAAGCACTATAATAGCAAAGTAAGGTTGTAAATAACTTACATAAGATTATATAGAATTGTTTCTATTGGATATCTGAGTTTTCTTCATATTTACAGCTTCTGGTTTTTGGGAATGAAAGGCGGGCCACATTTAGTGATGTGGAGGGCCGCATTTGGCCCCCGGGCTGCACTTGCGCACCCCTGCTCTACACTCTTATGGAAGGACGACTGCAGGATGACATATAGAAATTTTGGAGAACAATAGCAGAGGTACAAAAGCATCTTGTTTGGTAACTGCTAGCATTTAGCATCAGGCTAACACATAATGTTGAAGCAGGGATGGGAAACTTCGATAACCATGAAGGCCACATTAGTTTAGTCCTTGTGGTCGGACGGGTACATCGTAGAAACTGTAGGATGCTCTGATTTTAAAATTTGCAGGTACTTAAGGTTGCATATCCTCATTTGTTGGAAAGAAAAATGAAACATGTTGTCTCTGTAGAGGATCAGATAAAGCTCTTTTCTGATCTGAGGGGGTCAAGGAGGCTTTTTTAAGGAGCCCTGCACTGACTGGCTGCCCAAACAAAGCCTGATAGAAGTACAAACACAAATATAGGTGGAGGCTGTACAGCTGTGACATCATAAACCCCAGGAAGAAAAAGAACTGAACTTTAAGGGGAATCAAGCTTTTCTCTGTGAGTTTATTAAAAGATGTCATGTTGAATGGGGGCAATACAACAACTAACAAACTAATGGACCCTATATTTCTGGACAATTTATGACAGACAATGCATGTTCACAGCCTGCCCCATGCTGTTTTTTTGTTATTTATGTATTTATGTGTGTATTAATGTAGACAGATGTTTTTAATTTTATGAGAATTTTGTTAGCATTTTTTCTTACCATTATTAATTTCTGTTATTGATTAGATGGTTTGCTGTTTGACAAGCGTTAAAATAATAAAAATTGAATTATAAAAAAAGGCGTCATGTTCTTCTGCTTCTCAAGCCTCTCCTAACAACATTAAAAGTAACAGAAAACCGAAACTTTCAATAATTAACCAGAGGGACTTAACAGAAGGTGTTTGGCAAAGATACCCATCAATTCAGACTTTTGAAATCTGATGAAATCACAGTTCAAACTTTTTTTCTTTCTTTCCCCCTAGAATTCTTATCTCAATCTCAGAATTCTCAGATATTTTTTTTTTGCAATTCTATGCTAATGATGATAATTTGCATATGTTTTGATTCAGTTTGTGGGCATCTACTCACATTAATTTAACTAAGTCAGTCTGACCCCCGTGGGAAAATGTTGTTGACTTCAATGAAAGGTACAACATTTAAAGATAGGGTTGGTAATCTGATTTAGATACACTTTTTGTTATACTGGTTAAAATTATCTTTATGACCTTATGGCAATCAATTCATAATGTGTTCTTAAAATAGAGCGAAAAATATCCACTATCTACAGCAGGAATAAACTTGGGAAAACACCAACCAATCACATCTTTGTTGCACACATTTTTAAACCAATCAAATCCTGTCGCCGTTCTGCCCGAGGGTGGGAGGGGGCTGGATGGTAGGCCTGTTCTCAAAATATCAATACAGCAAAATATCATCGCGCACTCCTTCGGGATACATGTATCGATACGGATTCTACAGAATTGATATGGCCTAAATATTTTGACAGTTGTTGTAAATACACTTTGGCTATTGTTGTCAATGGCACAGTTCAAGGTAGAAGACGAGCTTCATAATGAAGCATATGTTCCAAGTTTGAACATAGATCTACCATCTTTGAGGATCTGAATTTATGTCTCTCAAGTTGTAGAATCACTCAAAACTAATCCTTGTTCTTTTTCTTCTTATAAGAAAAAACTTAACTTGTCAAGAATTTTGTTAAAAGCATAGTCAATGTTCACAATTAGCCTTAGTATCGGGATATGTTTCATATCGTCAGGTTGCTGGAAATACCCAGCCCTACTGGACAGAGGCTTAAGGAGATGCTACATTCAAATTCATGCTAGTTTTCCAAATTACCCACCCTAGCTTTAAGTTGAATTCTATTTATAACAAAATACCAGAAAAACATAAAGACTTAGAGAGGCATCTGTACACCCAACTCGATTACACAACTTTCCCCTCTAAAAATGTAAATAAATTATTTTAACTTGCAGACAATCATCTGTTTGTACAGTTGAACGAGCCATAGTGTGAGAAGTATCCTTTCTTTAATTATACATTATATCAGGTTTTATCATGTTGCTTGCTAAGTGTTTGGTTGAGTCAGTGCACTCACGACACATCCATCCATCTGCAGACTGTAAGAGTGAAACAACCACTGATGTAAAAATGATATCTGCTTAATCCTCATGTAGCATGTGCTAAACCTACAGGCTGCAGCTACGCACAAACACTTTACACACATCTCAATTATCAACCATGAAATGAAGTCAGCCCTCTCTCTCATTTCCATCCTGTAACTTTCAACACAAAGAAGCAGAAAGCCTATGGAAGATTTGATTCCTTCTCTCTCTGCCACTCCCTGCTCTCAGATTGGAGCTGGATCTCACAAAAGGCCCTGGTTGTCATAATCTCTGTAGGTGAGAGTGAGGTGAGACAGCTCCTCCTGCCAGTTATCAAGATAGCATGGTATTACAGTCAATATTTCCCAGAAGGAGGTAATGGGCTGCTTTAATGAAATGACACAGTAGAGAGAACAATGGACATGCAAAAATGTGCTCATATCCGTCACGGTGAGGAGAGAGACAGGTGGAAATAATGGGAAACGAGGCGTACTGGAGATGTCAAAGCCCCGGTTCTCCTCCAGCAAAATGAAACCCAGGCTTTGAAATGCTTAACACGTTATATTAGGATATACTGTATGTCTATATGAGACTTACTAGTCTTATCATTGTTTCTGATTGTTTCCTTAAACACTGATTTGTTATTTTGTTGATCCATTTAAATCAGTCTGAATGGAAACTATCATTATATTTAGGGAGTGTTTGCTTGTGATGGACAATATTATTAGTCAAATATCTGTATCTGCAGATGTAAAAAAAACTCTGAAATTAAATATAGAAAATACATTGGTCATACATATGATTCATATAGACCATCTATTGGCCGTAATATTATCCTAAAGTATAAATGCACTGTAAAATTGCACTTTAAGACACCACTTTGACCCAACATTAATATCTTTTTAGAGTTAAATGTTGTTCTTGCTGCACTTTGGACTCTAACTTAAAGAAGATGCCACAGAATAAGGAACAGGTACGTTTTTGTTCTGTGATGTTTGCATTTTCTTGTCCTAAAACACTGTTATTAATATTCATGTTTGGAAGAATCCATCATCCATCCATCTTCTATACTGCTACTCCCTTCACGGTTGCCGAGACACTGAAGTCTATCTTGGCTGACATTGGACAATAGGCAGGGTAAACCCTGAGCTGGTGGTCAGCCAATCACAGGGCCACATAGAGAGAAGAACAACCATTAATGCTCATACTCATACCTAAGGAGAATTTAGGGTTACCAATTAACCAAATGAACATGTTCTTGGTCTGTGAGAAGAAAAAGGAGTGCCCGGAGGGAACCCACGCATGCACAGGGAGATAATGCAAACTCCACACAGAAAGGCCCTGACCAACACAGGTGTCGAACCTGCAACCTTCTTGCTGTGAGGCTCATGCACAACCTGCTGCCTGTATCTGAAATAATTACCGTAAATTCCGGACTACAGAGCGCACCTGATTAAAAGCCGCACAGTCTAATTTTAGAAAAAAAAAAATCAATATTGTACTTGTACAAGCCGCACCGGATTTTAAGCCGCAGTATCCCACGTAGTAATATGAAAAATTAGCTCAAACACTCATTCATTCTTTCATCTTTTTATTTAGAAATTAGCATGGATTAAAGTTCTACGTCGCTGCGACGGATTTCAGTCGGGCGGAGAGAGTTTGTGTGTGTGTGCGCGCGCGTATGAGTGTGTGTGTGTGTGTGGCGGGGGGGAAGGAGCTGTCAACTGTTTGTGATATTAACGGATTTTAATGGAGGACGAAGAGCGGCCTCATTTACTATCTATACTCCGGAGCTGCATGCGGCTACTTGTTGCGGCTCCCTGCATGCAGCCCGCGGTTCCGGTGCCGGATGCGGCTCTTTAGCTTGGTGTCACTCCATGCCAGTGATGTAGCGGAGGGAGCACCACGTTGTGCGGCGCGTAAAGCCCGCTGTGACGATCGGCAGGCGCGTAAATACCCCTTCTCTGATGTTGGCTCACTCTCCCCGCCCCCGCCTCACTGAAGTTTACTCGCATTAACGCTGCACCTGCGGCTGCACACAACTTCTCCACCTGACCGTAGCCAGGTATGAGGTCAGCGAGGTCCGGACCTCACCTATTTTTTCCGAGTTGTTTGTCAAATATGCCCAACTGAAAAAAACATAAACTCATAAAAACTTGAAACCTCTCTGTGAAACGTGCTTGTAAATTTTGAAAAACATCCATGAGCTTTGTGTTCTGTTTGTGCCTGTGTGCGTGTTGTGGTGAACAGCTGTTTGATCCTGTGACGCACTTGGCAGCGGGCCAAACCCCATTCGAAAACTAGTGTTTTTATTATTAGCACTTTGTACACCACATCCCCGCCCATCTACACCTAGGTGACCACAAAATATTATTTTTTAGATAATTCGGCACTAGTTCGGCCCATCAAATCATCTGATCAAAGCCAGTTTATTTACTTTTATCCACAGCGGAGAGCGCGCCATGCGCTTTTTTTTTGATGACGGGTGCTTTGTTTTCAGCTCATATTAATTTTTATATTCCCATTCCACAGAGAACAAGTCACAGAGAGCAGGGCAAACATGTCCAAGAGATTAAAACAGAAGAATTTTATTGGTCTGCTGTTGCTAGGCAAACTGTTTTTGCCGCCACGAAAAAAAAAAACATAAACAAGCCGCACCGTAGTATAAGCCGCAGTGTTCGAAGTGTAGAAAAAAAGTAGCAGCTTATAGTCCGGAATTTACGGTAGTTCAGAACAATCCTCGTATTATCCCAATCTTAAAATTATTAGTAAAAATAAGATTTTCCCAAAGCTTGTTTGATACAATCCAGCCAAAAATAAAAGTCTTACACACCCGATGTTGTGTAATTTATGTTGATCAAAAAACGTGGGCTGAATTGGTCACAAGCCAATCTCAGAGCTGACACATATAGGCCCAAAAACATTTACTACTTAATACTCAAAGCTGGGAGCAAGTTAGAGTCACCAGATAAACTAATGGATAGAACCCAAGCATGCGCAGGGAGAACATGTAAGAAGGGCTCCACCTGCCTGGGGAAAGGTGTTGTGTGGTTGAGTAGTTGTCGCTGTTTTTGTTAGCTCTGAGATTGGTTGACAACCATTTAAGGGAGAGCTTTACCTTCAGACCTATAACAGCTAGGGAAGGCATGTGCCCCTTCTGATCCTGAGAGAAGTTAAATGACAGATGTGATATTTTAATATCTATACAATGAGATTTTTTCTTTTCTTTACAGGAGAAAATATTTTTAAATATGTATTTTATCCCTGTTTTTTTAACTGTTTTAATCTCTTACATTTGTTAATAAGTAATTCAGTGTTTACCTTCGGTCCAATGTGGTCGACTGTCACACAGTGCTGTCATGTTGTATTCATACTGTAAATATTGTTCATGTTAATAGTGTAAACTCCTTGGCCTTGTCTATAGTCTAATTTTAAATTATTTTCCCCTTCATACGGCAGTTGATATAGCTTAAAGATTATGCATGTTGTAACCTCCTTGCTTATTTTTTTACTTAATGTTGTATGCTTTTATCTATTTTAATGTATTTGTTTGGTATTCCTACAGCTATACTGTGGATAAGAGCAACCAAATTTCTCCTTGGGGATTATTAAAGTATTTCAGATTCTGATTTTTATCTCATGAAGCTCAAAACTATGCAGATTTGATTTTTGTCTATACTCCCAGGCCCTACTCAGAGTCCTAAAAGGCCAAAGTAGATGCCCTTGAATGACTTGTTTTCTTCCCGTCCTTAAGAAATCACAGTCACTGCCATCTTCCCCTCTGAAGGGCCATCCACTCCGAGTGCTTCCAGATGCAGACTCCAAATGAAGTGGTGGGAGAAAAAAGGCCAAAATGCTCTCGGAGTTTACTTGGCAGACCAGGGGGCATGGCTGCAGCTACAGTTAAGACAACCGTGTCGGCTGGCATTGCTCACACAGAGGTTTCGACTGAGCTGGGGCTCAAAAACGCTGAATGTTTGTCTCAACAGTTCACAACTGCAAAATATCAATACTGTAAAACATAAAACAATATCAGCCCACAAAGGTGACTCAAGCAGTAGTATTGTCATTAGTAAAATTTGACTCATGGTGTTACCTTTTAATGATTCATCACAGCATCACCTGAAACACCTTTATTAAACAGATCCAGCCGCTTCAATTTTCCAGCCACTGAAGCCCCCCTTACCCCTCTCCATTAAAAACATGCCTACTCATGGATTTGTAGGGCGTCTCTGTGACATGGCAATAGTCTGACTTTAACTTAATGCACTCATCCTAATCTGTTTTAGGAACAGTTTTTATATTATTCTGTTTTAACCTCAGAATTATCCTTTAGTAGTTTATCTTCTACGCTCCTAGTTACTGCAGAGTGCGCATTCGTTTGGTTTGGTCATCCGCGGCTCCCATAGGCACCCGTAAGTGTATCATAGAAATGCCAAGTAGTACTGTTTAGGCTATAAACATGTGCTAAATGATGTCGTTTCGAGTAAATGGTGGACGTCACCCGCTCAGGACACTTGGATTACAGCGCACGAGCAGTATGGAGGAATATTGCCGACTTTTTGTGGACTTTTAAGGACACTGTTTGTTCGGGCTCTTACCGAAGTCATGATATCAATGTCAGTGGACAGCGAGGATTCACCCAGATCTCCGGCTGCATCCGAGATGTTCCAAAACTACTCCACAGTGTTGTTGAGCATGAGGGTGAGTAGAAAATGAGGCCAAATCGTTGTTTGGGTGTAGTATTCCTTTAACGGCCCAATCAGGGAAGAGAGTCGGGAGCTGCAGAATGCGGACGTGACGACAACCGGAAGTTGAGAACTGGAAGTTGAGAACTGACATGCCGATTAGCCTATTGTCCTCATGGCTACTCAGTGAAACTTGGCAAAATCTGCCCTCCTCAGAAGTTTACTTGAAGTGATTGCCTTTGACGAGGTTCATGTCTCATATAAGTGTTAAATGAATCATCTGTGTGGTACAATTTAGTGTAAGACGATAGTATATGGCCGTTAGCTGTTAGCAGCTAAGTTAGCGGCTAACAATCATTAACTATTGTTCGCTGTTAGCGGCTAAGTTAGCTGCTATGGCTAACATCCATGAACTGTTGTTGACTGTTGCTAGCCATTAGCCGCTACATTAGCCGTATATGCTACATTATAGGAGGCAACCCTGCTTGATGTGGATTTTTTTAATGTTCTGCCCCTGAAAACAAATGTAAAGGGCTCCTACCCAGATGGACTAGTGAAATATTTCTGTGGCAGATATATTGAGCTGTTCATCGGGCTTGTCAGGTTAGGTTCTTTTACTGTCTTAAATAAATAAATAAATGAACAAATAAATAAATAAATAAAATAGTAAATCAGATGCCAAATCATCTTGAAGCAAGCTGAACATCAAACACCTGTCAGGGAAAGTGGGGACATTTTAAGTGACTGTATCTGTAAATGGATATGAAATGCCTAAAATAATTACAATAAAGGAATTAAAGAAGACACGAAAGCAGGGTGTAAATGTCCAACAGATGAAAACAAATTTGCTCTTGTTACTTCATGCATTTTCTGCTAATCTGGTCTCGATCTATATTTTTTTTGTTCTTGTACAATGCATTAGTGTTGACCAGCACAGTTGGCTGTAAGTCACCAGCTATAATTTGGATGGTTTGTCTTGCCACTGGAAATTTAGTTGCAATATGTCAATTCAATCTGCATGTTAATTACGGACTGTATGACGTCAACATTGCTTTAAAAAAAAACTAAAATGCCTATTTTTATCAGGATAAATTGCATGCTGTGGCTAATAGTGAGAGTGTATGTCCTTCTTCGTGATACAGTGCAATCCAGAGAATACAGCCTTAACAAATAAACAACATAGTAGCCAGATCAAGGCCTGAAAGGATGAATTATGACTTTTAACTCTATTATCTCCAACAACACATCTAAAGTAATGTGTACTGCGAGGAGTAATTCAAAGTCTGCCATGTCTGAAGACCCCTGGTAAGCGATATCTTTGGCTATTGATTAAACTTAAGCCGTCACCTCGCATTATGTTCTCCCTCCTATCTGCCGGGTAAACGGTCCGAGCGAACAGAATCCGTTTTCAGATGGGTCATGACATCATCTCTTTCTCTCGTGTCGGGGGAGCGTTCTCCATTAGCCCTGAAAAACAAACCTGCTGCTCCTGTAGGTTATCGTACAGCTTGTAGGTCAGCGGGGGAGGGAGCTGAATGTCAGCCCCTGTACTCCCTCAGTACGTGAGAGCTACAAGCAACGCCGCAAACAACAAGGACATTAAACAGACGGGGGCCAACAAAGAAAAATGAAGACACGCGCACTTACAGACAGTGTACTTAAAGCTCGAAACAGACGGAGGATTCTTTCATCTTCTGGAAAGGTCAGGAGCCTGCTGTGATGAGTCTTACACTTAGAAAGGTTGTTCAGAACTGACGATTATTAGTCATGACATCAGTCCACTGCCTCAAACACTTTAATGCCACAATTTGGTGAAAACAAAGGGAACTTCACGAAAGCTGTAATATAGTCTGATGTGCTTAAACCTTACCCAAGTGAGCAGAAAATCGGTTTGGATGTCAAAGTTACCCAAATTTCCCAAGCATTTGAGGTGATAGTCCCCCACTTCTCATTTTTCTAGTCATTTTGCAACCAGAAAGTACCACAGATTTAAATAAACATCATATTTTGAGTCAGTATTTCTGCAAAATGCTCCACTTATTTTCTCCGATGTGTGTTTTGGAACCATTACCTCTGGTCTGGTTTGATACAGTGTAGGCCTGTCATGATACCAAATTTTGCTGGACGATAATTGTCCAAAAAATGATTGCCGATAAACAATATTATTGTCAATATCATTTTGAAAAATAATTTTTTCATTAATATAATTATAATATGTGTAATGATAAAGTGAGTATATCATATCGAAAGCAATAAACTTTAACTTATTCAGAGTATTCACCTGTAATTGGAAGTTCAAGAGCTTTAAAATAAAATAAATAAAACAAAAAATATAATACATTTAACAAACAAAAAATAGAAAAAAAACCCAATGAAAATGAAATGGACTCCCTTTTGGGAAAAATTGCATGTAAATAAAAATCAATATTCTAAATTCTGAAAAAGCAAAGGAAAAACCTTTCCGTTTCTGGTGACAATGTTGTCGTGTAAACAGGGCCTAAGTCCACAGCTAATTTCAATGTGTTGAAGTATGTCTATTTGTTTTCACTGTTGCTGCATGGGAATACATTTTTTGACCAATCAAGAGACTGCTGTACTTTTAGCTCCACCCTTTAGGCTTAGTTTGGTACACTTGGCATCCCTTCAGAGGAAGCCAAAAAGTGGGACAGCAGGGGTTGATTCTCTCGTCACCTTGCTCCTTATTTGCAGTGTAAACATCTGTAATTGCGTACCATACTGTGCCAAGCTGAACCGGACTGCTTGGTGGAAACACTGCTGTAGTCCATAAGGATTAACAGTGTCAAAATCAAGAAGTGTTTTAATTTACTTTCACTGATAGTGATTGATACCATCATCGAGAGTACTTGATGACTGGAGTCTTTATCAATACCATTACCGATACATACACTCACTGGCTGCTTCCGAGGGTATGTCCGTTCAATTGCTCGTTAACGCAAAAAGCTAATTAGCATATCACATGGCAGAAACACAGTGGGATCAAGCATGTAGACATGGAGCATCAGACTGTGGGAGAAAGGTGGTTTAAGAGCTTTGACCTTGGCACCAGACGGGCTGGTCTGAGTATTTTAGAAACTGTTGATTTATCAAACATTTATTAAAACTTTATTTGTAAAGAACTTTTCATCAGAACAATAGGACACAAAGTGCCTTTCATGAAAAAACAAAAAAGATAAGTACAAAAAAGCTGTAATAAAACTTCGGTTAAAAACAGGGTTGATTAAGTGTTCAAAGACTGAAAACAGTAATTTTGAATTTCTGTGGCTGCCTGTAATTAATTTTGAGAAATGACTCAATCTTGCCTCCTTTACCGAATTATTCTAAAGTAATCATTTCAATGAATCTTTTAATTGTTTGGTGCCAATTCTTAATAAGTGTTATCTCAAGACACTTTACCACACATACAAATCCATACAACCAAAACCCAAGAATCCATTTATATGAATCCCTCCATCATGGCGCAATGAAAAAGCTGTTTAGCAGTAGGAAATCTTCACTGTGGATCCCAGTCTTATGATGAACAGACATCCACACCATTTGTCCACGGGGATTTTCATGCACAAGTATCTTTAGGTTTTAAAAAGACCAAACTATAAAGAGAAAATATCCAGCAAGTGTAATTTTTTTTCTACGCAAAGATACTGCGTCCATGTCAGAGATCCTGCGGAAATTTCCACCCACTTGTATCCAGTGTGCAGAAGACCATTTCTGAAATCCTAACACATTAAAACCTAAAGTAGATGGGCTACAGCAGCAAAAGACCACACCAGGTGCCACTTCTGTCAGCTAAGAACAGGAAACTGAGGCTGTAATTCACACAAGTTTACTAATGATTGACAACAGGAGATTGTAAAAATGTTGCCCAGCCTGATTCAGATGGTATGGTCCGAACTTTGATTAACGACATTAAAAGCAAAGGTGTGATGGAGTGGCTTAAAATTTCACACTGTTGGCCTCTTCGTAATGCCACAGTGATCTTATCATCTGACGGACACTTCAGCAGGAAAACATTATTACAAAGCTCAAATCATCTCAAACTGGTTTCTTTAAGATCATGAGTTCACTGCACTGCAGTGGGCTACACAGTAACCAGATCTCATTCCAGTGGGGCACCTTCTGGATGTGCCGAAATGGGAGATTCACAATGCTGTGTGAATGTTTCCAGCATCTTGTTGGTTCTATGTGACAAATAATTAAGGCAGCTCTGAACGCCACAGGGGTCCAACCTGGTACTTGCATCGTGAACCCAGTAAAGTGGCCATTAAGTCTTTATCAAGTGTGAACTCTAACTTTCATATATTTCTTTTGGATTATTTTCCGAGCCTGAAATTGTGCTCCTACAATTAGACACTAACAGAGTGATAATCTCTGTTCATTCTCCTCTTACCTCTGGCATCAGCAAGGCCTTTATCGCCCAAGGATATGCCATTCACTGAACATCCTCGTATTTTCAGACCATTCGCTGCCAACCCTAGAGATGGTTATGCATGAAAATCCGAGTAGATCAGCACTTTCTGAAATACTAAGGCCAGAGCCTCTGGCAACAACAACCAAGTTCAAAGTTTATTAAATTACCCATCTTCTCCATTCTGGTGCTCGGTTTGAACTTCCACAGGTTGTCTTGACCATGTCTGCATGCCTAAGTGCGTTGAGTTGTGGCCATGTGGTTGGCTTTTTAGTGATCTGTGTGAATGTGGTATTCAACGGTTGTAACGTAATAAGTAAAAGGGTGTATGGAACAGGACTGGGAGATAAAGCCTAAAGATAAAATCCCCAAATTTTTTCTACAACACTCAATTTACTTCTTCTCTCCAAAGAAAAAATAAGCAACTGTGAGACAAAAAAACATGAATCAAGTTTTGCCTTTGTGTTGTCAAAAAACATATCCCCAACCCAAACAGAATCTCCTTCATAAAGTTAAAGTTCATGTCATAAAATGCTCATTACATAGTTCAATCGAAGGCAGACTTCGTTTGAACTATGAACATTTTTACAATCTCCTGTTGAGCAAATTTCACAGTAGCAACGCTGAACTCTCTGAACAAAATTTAATCTCAGTTTAGAAAACAAATACATTCTTAAACATGTGCATGTGCAAAACCTGACAGGACCAACCACCGTCATTTAAACTGTTTATAATCAGTATTTATATTTTCAAACATTTCAATAACCTGTGATTTAAGTAAGTCATAGAAATGATTTTTAATTTTTGAAATTTTCTGCAGACTATAATTCAAGTTAATAGATTTGAATGACCAGTTGCTCAGCCCTTGTATGTAATTAGGGCCAGGCAATATTACTGAAATTAAAATCCCTAATTTTTTCAAGCTATTTTCACAGCTTATTAACAAGTTACTCTTTGACCAATATTTAATCTCATGGTCAGCTATCATTTTCTGTCAAAGTGTGTCTTAAAGTTGCTGACTATGTATTTCAAACGTAGGCAGGTCTGTCCACAACAACACTAAAGCTGAGCTATTTTCAAAGCCAAATAACAAGTTACTCTTTTACCAATATTTAATCTCATGGTCAGCTATCATTTTCTGTCAGGGCAATACAAAACTGGAATTCACTGTCCAACGCTATCAAAGATATACATAGATACTCCACCTATACAAAACACCCTAAAATATGGCTTGCTGACACTTCTAACTGTACACATTAATCCCTGTCAGACAGGACATGTGATGATGTGACAGTCATTGGTGCTGCCTGCCTCCATGTTGTCTTGTATGTGCTTTAAACATGGCCTCTATGATTCCTCTTTCTTTTATTGTCACAGTTTTGTCTCTATTTGTGTGTGTCTGCTCAATCTGTGGGTGACATGCTCCGTCTCTTCTCTTTGTTTAGGCCTGATGTGATTATAAATGTATTTAATTGTATTTTTTTTATGTATTTTTCTGGGCATTTTGTGCCTTTATTGATAGGAGAGAGACAGTGGATAGGCTAGTGAAAGGGGGGGAGAGAGTAGAGGAAGACACTCTGCAAACTGGTCACAGGCGGGATTCGAACCTGGACAGGCAGAAGCAAGTACATGGGGTGCCTGGTTGCTAACCACTCCTCCAAACCAGCATCCCTTTAATTGTATTTTAAATCTTTTAGGTTGCCTGCTGACAAAAGCTGGAAATTAGCCGTAAAGGCTAAAGCTGCCACTTTTATTTTGCAGTACATTGAAGAGGACTGTCCACAATGTAAAAAACAAACTAAACTAAACTAAACAAACAAATACAAGCTTTAAAAGTTTGCTGGCAAAAACTGACAGGGCCCACATCACGAAAACTTCAAATGTATTTACAGTATTTACATTTTGAAACAGGGCGGCACAGTGCCTCACAGCAAGCAAGTAGCCAGCGGGGGCGTTGAGTTGAAGGGAGACCAGTGACCTTGTCCTAGCTCAGCCCTCACAGAGTCTCTATTGTCCGATAAGATAACTTCATTTCGGGCACTCCTGCTTCCTCTCACAGACCAAAAACATGCTCATTAGGTTAATCGGTGACTCTGAATTGCCCTTGTGAGCGTGAATGGTTGTCTGTCTCTATGTGGCCGTGCGATTGACTGGCGACCGGTTCAGGGTGTAGCCCACCTCTTCCCTAATGACAACTGGGATAGGCTCCAGCACCGCCCTGACCCCGAAAGGGATAAGGGGAATAGAAAATGAATGAATGAAATTTTTTAAACATTGCAACAACTCACAATCAAAGGAAAAAATGGAACAAAGAAACAAATCTTGATTTTAAATGTTTAAATTTTCTGCAGGATATGATTTGGATTAATCAATTTAATCTCTATATTTTCCCAGCCCTATGTGTATCAAGTGTCATACAGCAGCTATAGAGAGCAACGGTGTCACCGCTGATGTCTCTTCTGTCACCATGAAGCAGAACTCCACTGACTAAAACATGCAAAAGTATTTTTCCCACCCTGACCTTTATTTTCCCTTTCCCCTGCCTGTTATGATTCTCGCATTCATCGGCCAAGACTGCAGGGAGTCGCCTTGCGTTATCGACACTCTATGGATCAGGAGGACCGCTCTGGCCTGCAGGCTATTAGGAAAGCCAGCGGTTCAGACTCCTGCCCTGCCGCTCCTTAATTGGTCCCCTCTGAAGCTCCGGCGCTCACAAACTTCACAATCACACTGGAAGATTATACGGAAGAGAAAGGAGAAATCCCTCCGTGCTGGCCGCTTGGCATCGATTTGCTCACTCTATCACTTTTGTTTCTTCTTCACATCTTTTTTTTTTTTTTTTTTATCTCATTTCATTTCACCTCCAGATTACAATCAGCTGGGGTGGTCTTTGAGTAAAGCATACAAGTTGAGATAAAGGAGGCCGAGGAGAAAATGGGTGGAACAAATGGGAGATGACTCGGGACTGCCTGCTGGGTAATTGGGTTTTATCCTCCCGTTTTATCAGCCTTGTTTTGGATTACGGCGATGCAACACACAAACGCGGGAAAAGAGAGGGATACCTGGACATTAACAGATCACAGGATAACTGATTAGAGGAGGGAGGATGAGCCCGCTGCTGCAGTCTCATTACAGTAGAAAAAGCTGCAGAAAACATTCAACTTTCCACCGCCGCGAAGGTATCGAACCGGCCTGCAAACACAATGCGCAGAAAAATGTCAACACCCCGACGCCGCCGCACAAAAGCCTCTCTCCTCTGCTTGCACATTCTAATTCAAGGCATGTTCATTTCAACCTGACATTTCAATTTCAGATGCTTCTACAATCCAGCGCTTTGAATATGGATCTTGTCAGTACATGTGTATACGCTCTGCTCTGAGACCACGACAGGCTGACAATTGGGAGAGTCATCCAGCAGAAATACTGTAGATATCTCCCCGCCTATAATAAGCAGCATTTCACACCGTCTCCTCACCGACTTTTGACAGCAAAGTGGTGCGGTTACAAAACTCATTTAAGGCAAACAACAGCAGCCGTATAAAGGCTGCTGGAATACAAGCAGGGGGTAACTTTATTCCACGAGCTTCAGGTGAGAATTTCAGCGCAGACAGAACAGGTAAAAGATGTTCAACTTCTCCACTTATCTGTTTCATGCCCCGGGAAAGTTGGCTTAAAATAGCAGGGGGAGGAAAACCAATATCAGAGCTGAGAAAGCTGTTAGAAAGTCTCGAAAAAGAGAAGCAAACGCACATCCTAAAATCTTTAAAACACATTCCTATTGCGTTAGGGCTGCTCCATAACACTTAAAAAATTGTTTCTTTTCAGGGCAGCAAAGTGGTGCAATCCCCTTGTTTGACAGGAGTCAAACAAGGGAAAAATACATTTTTTTTTAATGTATTTTTTGGCCATTTTGTGCCTTTATTGATAGGAGAGAGACAGTGGATAGGCTTGTGAAAGGGGGAGAGAGAGTAGGGGAAGACACTCTGCAAACTGGTCACAGGCGGGGTTCGAACCTGGACCGGCAGAAGCATGTACATAGAGTGCCTGGTTGCTAACCACTCCGCCAAACCAGCACCCCACTCCTAATTAGCTTAAACTTTTGTTTATATAATTACCTGGTAAGCAAGCATATAACTTTAAGTGGATTATGCGGTTAACAGCTGAAGCTATCAAACATTTGGCCTGCTGAATTTGTCTTTTTCTCAGAAAAACACCTACATAAACTGCATTAATATCTAAAATTCTCAATCTATTGTATTTCCCAGTTGTAGACGTGGTAATATATGGCTAAGAGGCACAAAGTGAGCTTCTCTAACTGTAGGTACATGCTTTATTATTTGAATAAATGCACCTTTGATTATGGTACAGGGACAGTCGTTGCTGTTAGAAATAGGCCTAATGAAAGCATTTAGTTTTCATTATGTTTAAAGCAGATTTGACTTTAAAGATGCTCTATTGTCTCCAGCCGCTGGCCAGAGCCCATCTAAAGCAGCTAAGATGAAATGAAGCAGAAATAGGCAAAGCTTTTTATTGATTGTGCCGTCTGTGAGGTGAAACAAAAGTGGTCTTTAAATGAATGTAGCCACATCGATGCACCCAATAGATGTTATCTATCTTAATGACAAAGGGGAGTCCTTGGCTGAAGGGGAACCTCATCAAAGCTACACATGCGTAACCTTGCTGCGCGCGGTGCTCAGAGAGCAGAAGAAAACACACAGAAGCTCACGTATGGATAAACATTTAAATTCAACTGTTCAAATCATTACACTGTGTCAATACGCGAGAGGAGAGGGATTCAACACTGCAGAGGAAGAGCGGGAATAAACTGAGTATGTTCTCTGCTCATATATATCTTTCAAAATGCTTTTTTTATTTAAATGGAAATCAAAAGTACAAGTATGTTGGTGTTTTACAGTCATATATGCATTCATTCAATATGACCAACAGATCAAGTGAAGACAGGAACATCACCTCATGGGGCTGATTACTTAAGTGTCATTTGGCTTTTACTGCTTCTGTTTTTAGACATTATATATAGAAGAAAATTGGGCTCTATAGATTAATCACTTAATACTGTGATACCTTTTGCCACCATGTTCAGTCCCAAAAGTTCAAAAAGCACATTTTCCTTTAGGCTGACGTGTAGGAACCACAAAGATCCACAAAAACGATGTTTCAACAAGACTAAAGACAGACACTTAAAGATACTTAAAATTGTGGTTCAGTTAAAGCCCGTGTAAAAACTAGAAAAGCACTCAGAGAGCGCAGACCTCCACCAGCACCACAGTCTTCACCCATATTGTGATTTTCACCATAAATATTAGTCCTACCTTTATTTCATCTAAATATTTAGATTCCCTGACCATGAAAATATACCATTAGCAATTGGATTCATAATGATATCTATTTAAGTTCAGTAGTTATTCACCAAAATCACATTTTTCGTCATGGCGGCCAGACGCTGATCCGGATCAACACCAAAATTGAACCAATTCTTCCTTTTCCCATGCTGAACATTTCCTGAAAATGTCATCAAAATCCATTCATTACTTTTTGAGTTATTTTGTTCTGGTTTGCTTTTAGCCAGCACTTGACCTTTGTAGAGAAGGTTTTTAAATCTGTGGTTAATTTGAAATAAATATTTTGGGACTTGTTAAATGTTTTCCAACATGTGTCCTAGAGCTGGATGATATGAACCTATAATAAAATCCCTTTATCACAAAACTTCATTTAAAATTTTAATCTATATTTTTCCTTTAAAAGCATAACACCTTCTAAGAGACACAAAATTACATGAACAAGTTTTGCCTTAATGTTACCAAAATATGTTACAAAAGTAAACAGACTATGCCTCTTATGATAAAGATGCAGTCTGAACTTTATCATAAAATGTTTATAGTTGGAGCTTGAACTTATGAAGGCTTTTCCACATGAACACTTGGAGTTAAACTAAGTTCACTGTTTATTAACATAGAGCTCTCTCATTACATATAACCTTATTTAAAGAACAAATACAAGTCTAAACATGTGCTCGTGCAAATCTTGAAAAGGCCTACCACCATAAAAACTGAATTTTCAGTATTAAAATTTTTATACATTGCAACAACTTAAGACTGGAGTAAAAATAAGTTAAGAAAAAATACATTTTTTAAAATTTCTCCAGGAAATAACTAGAATTAATCGACATACTTGATCTATTGCCCTGCCCTAGTGCAACCATGGAAAGATTTCTTGAACAGAAAATGAAACGCAGTTGTTTGCTGAAAAACAGTTTGATTTTCAAAAAGTGACAGACCTATTGTGAGCCGTCATTTTGCAAGAAGGCCATTAATAGGAAAGCTTTTTCTTGTAATTATCTGTATAATAAAAAAGCCTTTCACTCCAAAGCTGAGTTTATTTTGTCATCAGTGAAAAAGAGAAGAAAGAACAAATATTTGAACTAACAGGTAAAAAGAAATATAAATTGTTTTTCTGAAAACTGTTGTTGAAATGGTTTGATTAAGTATGACAGAAACTGTTCACTGGAAACCTAAAAGTACAGAAATCTGAACTCAAGCACTTTTTTTAATAGAACTTGAAAGTTAGAGCAGTCGTCTTCCAAGGCAGGAATAAAAGTGGCGCATGATATGACGTTGAGACCCCTGCCTCACACATCACACATAATACAGAGTGAGAAATTGTAAGAATTTGAATTCTTGAATGAAATGTTTACTTCCCCAAGGACACAGCAAATGTTTCCCTGTCTTACCTCACAGGTGAGTCCATGACAAGCCGGAAGACACCTTTCTTTTGACTGTGCATCCAGTAACAAGGAAGAGACGACCAGAGCTAGCCCACCACTAGTTAGCTTAGCCCGAACACTGGAAGTATATGGGTGGTGCTATAGTCATATCTGATGAACTCTTGCTTATTGTGACTTGTTCAAGTAGGTTGTGTCTCTTCATCAGTCCTGAACAAATCACCCTCATCCTCCTCATAAAGTCAGCCATAATCTTCTATACTAATTGTCTTCTACTCGTAAACAGAGGCTTAGTTTTGCTAACTTGCTGCGATTGTGGTTTGCATGTGCATCCTGCAGCTAAGTTCTGTAAGTATTTCTTTCAAAAACTGCATTAAGTGCTAATCTTAGTTTAAAAATAGATAATGTAACAAAACGTGTTAACACATCGTAGAGTTATCCAATGACCGTAGGCAGAGGCATGCTAATGCTACCCATATACTCCTATGGTTTGAGTTATGCTAACTAGGCTAACCAGGGTAGACGTTGGCTGTCTGTTCTTTGTTACTGGACACACAGTCGAGAAGGATGTTGTGTATCTGCTTCTCATGGACTTGGGAGTGAGAAAGAAAAAGAGAAAAGAGATGAAACAACAAAATTATTGGAGAGTTCCTTTTAGTGCTGTCGGTAGCGTAAAAAAAATGAGCGATTAATTATGAACTGTAAAATATTAATCTAATTAATCTCTTTATAATCTCACTCAAAAAAATTGCTGAAAAAAGCCTCAACTTGAGGTATTTTCATTAAAATTCATTAGATTATTGTGGCAGGTCAAAAGATTGTTCCCCGCCCCCAAAAACTCAAGCACAAGACAACCACTGCAAAAAAACTCTCAAGCGTTAACGGCCCAATCAGGGGACAGAGGCGGCACTGCGGATGTGACGACAACAGGAAGTGACAGATGTTTGAAAACAAAAACGGCGTGTAAAGCAAAATTTAAAGTTTTACCAGAAATGGACTCCATTTCTCCTTTAAAAGAGGAGCAAAGAACGTCACTTTTTTCTTAATGAGATTTTTTCTTTTATTATTTAAAGAACGTCACTTCAGGCTTTCTTATGGGAAATCATGATTTTGCTCTTCTCCTGACCGAAGATCACTGCTGAGATACTCAGAGACGCGAGATGCTGTGCTAACAACACCTAGCCGTAGTCATGGTTACCCAGCAATATCAAAACATGCCCTCCTCAGAAGTTTACTTGGAGAACTCGATGGGTATTGTCTTTGACGAGATTCATTTCACATGCGGCAGATGATTGATCTGTGTGGTATCATTTAATGTAAGATAAGACGATAGTCTAAGGACTGAAGTATCCATAGTCTGAGCTAACGGCTAACAACAGGGTCGAGCTGCTATGTCATACAGTGGCTTGATATGAATAACTACTGTGAAGAGTGTGACGACCAGACTGAGGAGTTACCCTCTTGTTATGACCCAGGTCGAATATTGTGTATTGTATTGTGTTTTTCTTTGCTGTCTTGATCAGGTGTGCTGCCCCGGCCTCTGGTTGGACTGATGGCATCATGATGACACCTGTGATTGGTTGTCGAGGAGGGAAAGGCCCCATAAAAAGCTTTCGCTGACGTCACCACAGCAAGGAGGGAATTACCGGCTAAACCGCGGTCCAAACTGGCACGTCAGCTTGAGAGTGCTGAGAGTGATTGCCTTTTTGTTATTGTTGAATGGTAATGTAGAGGTGATTTAATCACTTCGAGGGGTTGTTTGTTATTTTTCTTTTGGTAATTTTGGTTTGTAGAAGTAAATTGTACTGCTTGACGGTGAAACCTGCTGACTGGCTCCAGTGACTGTCTGGAGATCGGTGGAAACGGGACACTTCATGTTATGTCTTGGCCACCTCTAGTCGGGGCATAACACTCTGAAAATACCAAAGCAGTGAAATCAGATAAAAAAAATTAGATTAACAAGATTAAAAAACGTCCTGCGCTAATTATGAATGTAATTAATCTCAATTAACACGATAATTTGGCACTCATAGCTCCTTTACAAAAAAAACACTAAATATCTGAAAAACTTCAGGCATAACTTGCGCTACAAATCTGATATTGAAACAACTAACGAGACCACAGTCTCAGGAGTTGTTTGGGTTGAAGCCAGGCCAAATCCAGAAACTCAGCCACAACATTTTCAACTGATCAATCCAGAAGAAGAAAGAGAGAAGATCTTCTGCTGACACAGAGATGACCGAGCAAGGGCAGGACGACTGACCTACGCTGGCTGATCTCCGCTGCTCTGGTCTAACGGGGCAGACGAAGGGGGAGGAGGGAGCCTGAAAAGGGCACGACGCGGGAGTCAAGCTGCGAGATGATCTGCACAGACTGTTAAGTGAACTTGCTATGATTGAAGATGCTGCCCTTTTTAAAAGTACGCCCTGCTTCTCACTGCCAAATAAAAACAAAAAGGAGAAGACAGCGGAGGTAAATGATGAGAGAGAATAGGTGCAGTGAATCACAGCGGGGGTTTAAAGCACTCCTCCAAACACGGGCGTGCCCTTTATCTCCCAGAGTTTTTATTCTGTCTGCTCTGCAAGAAGCTTGTTGTGCCATCATAAAGTACTAAAATACTCTTAGTGTAGACTCTCTCTGAGGGAAAACCGCAAACGGAAAGCAGAAAACATTTTAATAGAGATGACTGCACTTGTGACATTTGGTACAAAATTAAAGTAGTTTTGTGGCATGGATAAAAAAACAAGAGTTAACCATGGCCTTTTTTCTGTATTTGAAGCCCCATATAGCTTCAGAATATTCAACCTGATTCATTCATTTTTTCCCGAATAAATATCAAAGAAATACAGGATAGCAGGCAGATTTCAAGCTGAGGATAAGGTGTCATTTTCATCTTCCAATAATACTAATTTGGCTCTGAATATTAAATTGACTGCACTTTAGTTCATGCATCCATACCACGCATTATGTCTGCACCGATGACCTCCAACTTGCCCGCCTCACATGCAAATAACAGCCTGGATATTACCTCTATGACTCTCACATCTGTCCATCATGCCTTTGCATCCATATATGCCGTGTACAGTTATGCAGCTGGTGATAAAGAAGTAAAGACGAAAATGGCTGATGTATCACAAGTAGGCTGCCCATTACTGCATTTTTGCTTTCTGTCTGCACAGGCCCGCCCACAGATATGGCAAAGCCTCTGAAAGGACAAGTATATGGGCCCTACTTAGATATCATTTCATATCAGGAGACATGCAGGTTCAGGAGATGACGGTGGTCTCACGGCTGATTTGTACAACGAAGCCTGCGTCATTCAAAAGGCTGTCCCTGTTTACATGTGGCATGTAGCTCCTTTATCCCATGTCACACTCTCCCAACTAGGCCTGTCACGATAATCAATAAATCAATTAACCGAACGATAAATAAAAACGCCCTCGGTAAGTTTGCCAGCCTCGATAAACTGACACGTGCATGCGTGTTTGTTTTCCTCCTCTCTTTCGACCAAAGAGGCTGAATGAGAGGATGTCTCACTCTGTCGATCTTTCTTAACAGCGGGGTGCATCGGTTCTATAGCGGATTTAGCGGATTTATAGCGTAGTGAGCATCTGTCAAAAAGGCGATCTTTGGGGTGAAGACGGGGCTGCTCGCGCGCACACACGGAGGGAGCTGAAGCGAGCGTCCTGAGGGGTAAGGAGGAAACACACGCTAATATGAGTGGTGGCACGAAAGATACGGTTCTTAAGCTGCCTGCCACAGTCCCAGTGTGGGAATTTAATGAACAAGGTGTGAGCTCATGAACACCAACGAGCTGATATGTTACATTTGTTTGAAAGTAGTGGCGACGAAGAAGAAGAAGGGGAGGTGCAGTGGAGCCCTGTTCCTTGACAATCCGCTCTTACTGAGGCTTTTGGTCGGCAAAGTAAATATAAATAAAAGCGCAAAATGGTGCGCTCACAGACGGTGTCGTTCGCTACATTGTCAAAGAAATGCAGCCCTTCAATACGGTTGAAAGCCAGAAATGCTAAAAATGTTTGACAGTACGGATTGACTGGGAGAAAGTACATGTCACAAACAATTCAGGAACTACAAACTCCCTTTTATTTAGCCTATAGTTTTTTATTGTTGTGTGTTTTTTTATTGGAGTTTCGTTTTTTCTTTACAGAGACAGGGTCTATTTCTGTTTTTTGATTAGTATAATTATTTTTATTTACATGCATTTTTTTCTAAATGAGAGTCCATTTCATTTTCATTGTATTTTTTTCTCTTTCATGTTTGTTAAATTTATTATATTTTTTGTTTAATTTATTTTATTTAAAAGATCCTGACCTTCTAGTTACAGTTAAATACTCTTAAGAAATTAAAGTTTCTTGCTTTTGATATGGTGTACTCACTTTACTATACCATATATCATAGTTACATCAATGAAAAAATGGAAAAAAAAATCAAAATAATGTTGACAATATCGTTTATCGTCAATAATTTTTTGGACAATTATCGTCCAGCATAATTTGTTATCGTGACAGGCCTACTCCCAACCCAACGTTTGACTAAATACTCCCCTGTCACTCAAATAACGGCATAAAAAGTTAAAAAATAAAACACATGCTAAACAGTCAATAATATCAACATGTGCGTTTTAGGTATGTGGTGCCAAATGCATGCAGGCCTTAGCAAGACAGAACACTGATCAATCAAATACACCCAATGTCCTCTTACATCTTAGTTACAACACCAGAAGTGACAACAAACAGTGAACCTGCTCTACCTGAATATATCACTTCATAAAGAGAGCAGCTCCCCAACTTATCCCACCACCAACAAGCTAAGGCAGCTGTGATTGGATGTCCCTCTTAACCTTTGACTTCCACATCAAAAAATACACTTGTAGAAAAATATTTGTCAGTAAATTTGTGTTCTTGCCTTTTCATTTGGCAATATTTAAGGTTTTAATTTTCAGATCAACCAGGTCAACTGACTTATCTGTCCAGGATTATTCTTCAACAATGTAGTTTTTTCCCCATGTAAAGACATCACAGAAAGCAGATTTTTAAAAAAACAACAACTTTAACCTTGCTTTTACTCTGTTAGTCACTTCTTTTTTCCACTGCTTTTAAATGATGAGACTTATATACAGCAGCACAACACAGTGAATATAATCAGTGTTACATACACTATTCAAACAGGCGAGTGAGGATAAAAAACCAAAGATAGATCTTTCCGAGTTTTAAAAACAGCAATGGGGCAGCAAAAAAAAGTCAACCGTATGGTTACAATACCAGCCAAAGTGTTAACTCATCCAACCTTTCCATACGACCAAAGTAGCTGTGATTAGATACTGTATATTCCTAACTTGTCCCGACATGACCATATTAGGCCTGATAAGATTAAGTCTGCAAACATTTTCTTCTGGTTTTTAATTGTTGATGAAAATGTCACTTTTCATTAGTTACCATAGAGTTTTTGTCAGCAGAAAAAAGTAGTAAACTATGATGAAAATAATGAGTCAACAAAATCAACCCCTTAAAACCTGTTGTATCATATTTGATACATGATTTATGACACCTCTATTTAAGCAATATTAATAGCATGGATTTTATTCCTATTCATGTATTATCATCATGATCTGATCATGGACTTTTCCAATCAAAAATATATTTTTAGTTTGCTATCCATGCACCCAGATTTAAGTTTCCTATGTATCCAGCCCACATAAACAACCTGCATCTGTTTCCAAGTGTGTCTGAGGATAAGACAGACACGTCTGGATATCATCCAGAAATAGGAGCCACTGAAGAAGCTCGATAAGACCGTATTTGAAGTGATAATTGTATGCATATGCATACCTCTACTGTATTAGATTACTACTACCATATTTGTAACACACATGCCTATATAACTGAAGAAATGACTTGTGTTTCTTTGTCATTCTTGTACTAAACTGGCCATTATAAACTACTCTTGATAAATCCCCAGTTTTGTCATTGATTAAAACATTTAGATTACAAACATGATCAACAAATTACTAAATAAAAAAAACAACTGAATACAATCAGATCAATAATATTCTCCTCAAGTGAACCTTATGTATCAAATTAAACACAAAAATATGAAATTTAGATATTTTTGGATTACTCTAGAAAGTGAAACAAACATTTCAGCTCCAAAAATTAAAATTTTCTGTCTATAATTTGTGTATTCAGGCTTTAAATGGTTAACACTGGAGCTGCAGTCTTCCAGCTCTGACTCCCACAGTCCACATGAAGACATAACTCCACCTGAAAGATTCGGACTGATCGCTTTATTTGCAAACTTATTTGTGGTTTCATCTCTGATTTCTTTTTTTCAGCTCATCCAATATGGATTAAAGAAAAGCCCTTCAGCCTTTAATTCATTCTGTCTGCGGAGAATGCTACAAAGCGTGTCAGTCATCATTTTTCTCTTATCTGACTTTAACTTTGACTTTAATGTGTTTTAGTTTAGCTCTTGACGGCACTTGTGAATCTTTCTCTTTTGTCTGCAGGACTGAGCGCCTCTTTAGAACTACACAGAAAAGACTTTTTCAAAGACTGATGGAATCCCTCTCTGTTTTATTTCATGGTGACACAGCTTTGTTGGTTTTCACTACTCGCAGACACACATGACTACAAAGAGGTGCTATGTGGGCTTTATATGCCGAGAGGGACTCTTAAAGCCCGTCCCGCGCCTCTGACACTCTCTAAAGCACCAAATGGCCATCAAGAAGAGACAGCGCTGCACGAAATATAGCGGAGCAGAGTTCTTTTCTGCAGCTCCAAATGTCATATTATTCTTATTTTACTGAAGGAGAGAGTGGGCTTGGCATGGAAGCTGAAAACGAGGTGGAGATATGACAAATGGGGACAAACCTTTGGAAATGTTCTCCTAATCCATAACTGGACTTTCAGCAGGTCCGTGTTCACCAGACAGGAAGTGGACAAAGACAAATCATCTCACACAGCAACAATGGCTAAAGCTCATGCATTCAGATCGTGTCTGTGCATTTGGCTTTTGTGCACTTTCAGTTCAAACTCTTTTAATCCCTTAGAGGAGGATTTGTCCTGCGCTGCTTTACATTAAAGACAAACAAAACAGAGCAAGACAAAAATATGAATAAGAGCTGTGAAATGAAATGATACTTAAGGAATATATGACCACACTCTGCATTTAATCCAACATATACTTTCAAAAGGTGAACACAAGGTTGTCAAATTGGGAAATGATTGTAACTCTTTAGCTCCTTGCCTCTCAGCATTATCATTATTATGACTGATTAAATATAAGAACACTACACTCTGTCTAAAAGCTTAAGATGCACAGCTAAGGGTGTGTGTTCCCTGTCAAAACTAAAACTAAGCTTATTTGTCCAATTTCAAGTCTCAAACTCCACTAGATTTACTGTTCGCCAAAATTGTCTTTCACGTCTAGCTTCACAACTTATTTTAATATCCAGAACAGAAAGTCGGGTTTGCTTGTAATAACAAAAAAATCTCTGTATGAGACAAGAAGAATGTTGAACCTTTTAAGCTTTCACCAGTTTAACTTTAACGATGTAGTGCTGTTCAAAACCTGATCTTCAATGTGATTATTGCTGACCTTAGTGTTCACTGCAAAGTACAATGGAGCTCAAACTTGTTTCAATTAAACACAAATTAATGAAAATAAATGGTTGACATTTTCCCTTACATTTTTTTTTTTATTCAGAATCAGAATCAGCTTTATTGGCCGAGTACGTTCACAACAAACATGGAATTTGGTTTTGGTAGGCGGTGTCACTCACGGTACAAAAAAATTGAAAAATATGCATATATATGTATTAAGGATGCACTGAATATTCAGTGGCCGAATATATTCAGCCGAATAGTGCGAAAAAAGCCATATTCAGCCTTCGGTGGAGTGAGGTAATAGCAAGGCCGAATAGTATCCCCCCTCAGTAAGGGACAGAGACTCTCTTATCCACCCTGCCGAAAAAAACACCGTCACACGGGGTTAAACTCTTGACGAAGCTCCGCTGCACTCGGCTGTATTACTTGGATGAAAAGCAGCGGCTGAGCCCGCAAATACGTGGAGAATGAACACAGAACACAGAGCCTGGTCTTTGATTTTAAGTTTGCCATCAATGGTGTAGAACCAAAACTACTTCCACACAGCTCTCCTCAGAACAGTTAGAGCTGTCTATGTCCGCTGTTTAAGTCCGGAGTGGAGACTCTTTGGGTCGAGAGAGTACCGGATGTGTCTGAGGGACAAGCTGCTCTCACAGCGCCCTCTGTTGGACGGAACGGTCCACTGCTCCATGTCTGATGTGTCGCCACACTCAATATTTTACATACAAATATTTATTTACAATTCGATTACGAATATTTATTCCCATATTTGATCGGTTATTCAAATATTGAATATAAAGTGACAGCCTTAAAGCAGTATTGGTGGTATTATTGGTCTATTGGTATATATCCATCAGTGTACATTAATATTTTAATGCATGTTTTGTTTTGTTTGAAGGCTTAATATGAATGAAAAACTTTGTTGGGCTTTTTTTGAAAAGCAAAGGCTACTGGAATATTAAAAAATGTCATAATATTTAATAAACAATTACTTTCTTTTAAAAACATGTCTAAAAATGTACTCTAAACTATTAATGCACTATCAAAAAATATAGTGAACTACTTTGCCTCCGCATTGGATATTCGGTATTTGGTATTCGGTATTCGGCCCAGCATTTATATATTATTCGGCTTCGGCCACAAATTTTCATTTCGGTGCATCTCTAATATGTACGTATATCTAATTTGAATAGATAAATATGTATGCACCTCGTAGAAACAGAATATGTAGACTTAATAGAGAGGAAAAAAATATATAGCATTATACATAGGGCTGAACGATATCAACAAAATTTCATATCTCGATATTCATGCCAGATATCTCGATACTGATACGATACGATATGACTACGGGTTTGGTGAAAACCAAGCGGTGCATTCAAGGGTGATCGTAAAAATTAGATTTGTAGTGACTTCCGAGGTGTACATGCAGGGTGAGTGCGGGGGAATCTATATCATTTATATCTTTGCTTTTTCAATATGATACAATTTTTTTTTCTTTTTTAATTAACCTTTATTTAACCAGGAAGTCCCATTGAGATTAACAAATTTCTTTTGCAAGAGAGACCTGGCCAAAACAGCAGCCGCACAGAGTCACGGTACGTAGAAAATGACACAACACAATCAACAGGTTAACAATAAATAAGCATTTAGACATTTGGCTTTCAAGAAAAACAACCACATGCCTCTGTCACCACATTCTTAATGATGCTCTTAAATTCATTAAGATATATCTTTCAGCCCTAAGATATCTAAAATAAAATAAAAATATATATACACACAATTGTTGCAGTTCATTCATTCATTCATTTTCTACACCTTTTATAACTTTTGAGGGGGGAGCCGGAAAATACCTAAGATGTCATTGGGCGAGAGGCGGGGTACACCCTGAACCAGTCACCAGCCAATCACAGGGCCACATAGAGAGACAGACAACCATTCTCGCTCGCACTCATGGACAACTTGGAGTCACCGATCTACCTAATGAGCATGTTTTGGGTCTTTGGGAGGAAGCCGGAGTGCCCGGAGAGAACCCACGCATTCACGGGAAGAACAGGAAGGCCCTGCCTTGACCTGGGGATCAAACCGGCAACCCTCTTGCTTCTGAGGCACGTGCACTACCGGCTGCACCAGGTGCCGCCCTTTTTAATTCAATTTAGTGTTTCCATTATTTTTTTATTCCAGAACAGACATTCAAATTTCAGTTTTAAATTTGATTTTCTGCATCTTTTTAGTATTTTCACATGACAGCCCTTTTGGCCTGGATTTAGCTCCACAGATCCAACCCGGTACTTTATGAAGAAGTAGTTGGGTTGATATTGATCAAACTTTATCTACTGCACAGCCCTCACTGGTTCTTCTTTTAATGTTCGAGATCAAATCTTTCTGCACATCTGGATCAATACTTGATTAAGGCCCAAAATCCTGACATCCCTCTGATAGAGAAGGCCGCTCTGACTGAAAACAAATCCATGTGCCGCCCTGACAGCTTATGTTTCATGGTGTTTACAGTACGAGGCCCCCTGTGTTTCTGAGGCTCACTAACAAGGAAATGAATCACAAAGTCACCTCTGTGGATTTCTTTCATTTGTCATCTCTGATGCTTTTCCAATAACTTCCACATTCATGTCATCACGTGATCTCCGAGTCATAAATAAATAAGCATGCACGCTGATGTCTTAATGTGTTTTATGTACTTTCATCATGTTTTTTTTTTCCACTCCACTTCAAAACTGATGCATGAAAAAACGCTGTGTGCCCGAGTATCACTCACTCTCATAAACAAACAGTGTGCCCGAGCTTTAATCCAAAAGTCATTAAATATGTATTTGCTTTTGATTACTCTTGAAATTAATTCATCAGGGAGAGCAGTGACAGGTGCTCGCTGTTACTGACAAACTGCCGTGACAGTAACTGATAACATGAGATACTTAAGTATTCTGAGCTGGAGCCCCCGCTCTCTCTCTCGCTCTCTTCCACTCATTACCAAGTAGGGCTGGGAAATGTGGGCCAAAAGTCACCGCTGTCATATCTTAGCCTAATGATGCTAACTATCGCCACAGTCATCCAGACATAAGGTCCCTCTTGAAAAGGAGAGGCCACATCTCAAGGGGTTTACCTTAAACACATTTATATTCAACAAATACGGCCCTACACAAATACAGATTGACTGGTTGAGTCTGTGTTTGGCAGAGACACATGTGATTTTAATCCCTCCGTCTCTGCCTGGATGGACACAACTCTGGATGTTTGATTGTCTTTTCAGCTTTTAACATGTTTTCTATTTTTTATTTATAGACTTTGGAATGGAATTTTAGTGTTTTATTAAAGGGACGGTTCAGTTTTTTTAAAGTGGGGTTGTATGAGCTCCCAATTTGGGCTGAACTATATGGACAAAATTTAATATTTCAATATTCATGCCAGAAATCTTGAAATCAATATGATAAAATATGAGTACGAGTTCGGTGAAAACCAAGTGGTGCATTCAAAGGCAATTGTAAAAATGAAATTCGATGTGACTTCCATTGCTATACATGCAGGGTGAGCACTGGGGAAATCTATATCTTTAGTATTGTTGCTTTTTCGATACTAATATCTTGAATGTTCATGTCTTGATATTGATACGATAACAATATATCTTTCAGTCCCTCAGAAAGCCAGAGTCTGGGGTGCTGGTTTGGCCGAGTGGTAGCAACAAGGCATGTCCTATGTACGTACTCCTGCAAGTCTGGGTTCCAGCCTGTGACAAGTTTGCAGAGATTCTTCCCCTACTCTCTCACCCTCTTTCACAAGCCTATCCACCGTCTCTCTCCGATCAATGAAGGCACACAATGCCAAAAAATAAATTTAAAAAAAAGAAGGCCACACTCTGTAACAGTCTGTTACACAGAATCAGCCACAAACGGGGAAGTATCATACAAAGAACTAAGGGTATTTTCTCCGCCTAGAAGAACTCCCATCAAAAAATAATGCCACAGTCTAACCCCCAAATTCCACTGAACGCGAAAGCGCCGCACCGCACAGCAGAGCGCCGCAATCTTGCTCCAACAGGAAAACCCCACTGAAAGCGGCACACCCAGAAGCGCCGCGGCGCGCAGTCCCGTAGGGGGAGGGCCGATCCCCAGAGAACCACAGGCTCTCATGAGAAAAGCGATGTCACACGCTCCTAAAGCATGTTATAGACTGAGAAAAGAAATAAACAACACCTTGTTTCGCTTCTCTAAGGTCCCTTTGCTGGTCCCAACCACACAGCTTTGTGATTTATTCAACTTCTATCCACCTATATCTGTGTAGAAAAGATGTATGGTGTCATGTATACAATCTTATATATTTCTGTATCTCTATGATTCACTTTTCTTTGTCCATGGTGTCATGTTGCCTCATGACCCTCTGACCGACTGCTAACCTGATGCTTGTGCCTTCGGTTTTGACGTAATGACAAACAATTGAGGAAAATTACATGCAAGAGTCCGTGCATTGTGTTTTATTTTGAAACTTCAGGTTACTCCACACGGTGACTTCCTGTCTGGTGCTTTCTTAACTACAGTGAATTAACGAGGTTTGGAAGCGGCCGCGCAGAAAATAGACCCGAAGGGTATCTCTTGCACTTTGGCACTTCAGCACTGCTGCAGCGCGTGCAGTGGAATTTGCCCAATCGACTACAATGGGACGGAAGTGCTCCGCAGTACGTTTCAAGGACGCTGCACGGCGCTAGGGAAATTGGGGGTAAGAGTATGCTTCCTAGAAATGTTTTTGAGTGCATTACCTTTTGGAAAAATAAATTTTATCTGGAACCAGGACTACGTGGAAGATGAGGAACTTGGGGAAAAGTCAAGAAACAGCAGAAAATGCAATAAAAAGCAATAAAACCAGGAATCATCAGACAGAAATTAAAAGGATAGTTCTGTTTTTTAAGTAAGGTTGTATGAGCTTCATATGGACACTAAGTAGATTAGATGCAGTCAGAAGTTCTCTCCTCTCTCTCGGTAAGACACAATTTTAAAAGTTACTCATATTACACGTATTTCTAGCTCCAGATAAGCTTTACTTTTTTGAAAACTTAATGCATTCAAAAAATTTCTGGGAACTGTACTCTTAGACTGTGGTGTTATTTTTGAATGGTAGTTCTTGTAGTCACTTTTGGTATTTGGTACAATACTTTGGTACAATATTAGTACTTCACTGGTACTATATATTTTGGTACAATACTTAATTGTTTGCAGCTAGTTCTGCGTAACAGACTCTTACAGACTGTGGCTTACTAAGGGAGAGGACAGAAATTTCTCTTGAATCTAATCTATTTTGTGACCATATGGAGCTCTTACAACCCCACTTCAAAAAAAAACTGAACTGTCCGTTTAATTTCTGTCCGATGATTCTTGGTTTTATTGCTTTGCATTTTCTCTTTTTCTTGTTTTTACATTTTATCAGCCATCCTCATTTTATCATTTCTTTTAATTTAGCTTGTCTGGTGTCCAGTAATCTCCAAATCCTTTTGAAATCCTACCTTCCTTCAGAACAAGTATAATTATTTATGTATGCGTATGTATGTGTATGTTACTGTTTATGTATGTATGTGTGTATTTATGCATGTATATTATGTATATACATATACTTATATTGTCAATCATCTTTCTGAATGTAATTACTTTGAGCTGCAATTACACTTGTATGAACTGTGTTATATAAATTAAACTTGACTGATTGATTTGATTGCTTGAAGTCTCAAATCTCAAATGTCTGAAAACAAAATCCAACACCAACATAGAAGCTTCTACATAAAATCATTAAACTGATGGACCCCTATTTTGAGTTTAAATCAAGTGATGATCAATGAGTTTGTAATTCTCGATGATTCTGGCTGTAAACAGTATTCTCTTCCCCGATGCCCCGTCTGAAAGCACACTGACAGATCTTCAAAAACCCAGCACTCGCCCAGCCCTGCCAACAATCCCTGCTTTATTCGTTCCACTCCCTCCCCACGCTCGGCTCGCCTCCCTCCGTCAGCCAGGTGAGTTGAGAAATGATACCAGAACCGAAACATTTGTCACGGCAACAATCCTCTGAAGGTAAATTACATCGAGATGGAACAGCGAGGCGGGGAGGAGTGGGCAACGAGAAAGGATGAAGGGACAAGGTGTTTATGAAATAAAAGCACTTTGGAGGAAACAAAAGTGGTGCCCACAGGTAGAGACGAGGAGCTGTGAGAGACAGGCGAACGAGGAGGGGGAGGAGGGGGCCGGTGTTTGGCATTGAAGCGAATGGTGGAAGGTGTGAATCTCGCCTTTGTGCCGATGCCCTTGAGTAAGGCAGTGAGGCATTGAATGGTGCATTGTGGATGGGCAGTTATCTTCAAGGCTTCGCTTTCAGTGTTATTAGAAAAACACATGACAGCCATGCTCGCTCTCATCGAACAGAGAGCTTCAAGGCTGAGAGGCAAGAGCTGCGGGAGGCCAAACATTTGACAAAGCATCACTCTCCGCAGCCCCACTCCACATGAGGCAGGTAGGGCCGGGCAACAAGGGGCGAAACTCAGAGCTCAGTATTTTTAAGATGGGCGGCAAACAATAAAAAGATAAAGGCCTGACCTTTATTTTTTATTATATATATTGAACAGAAAGAAGTTCTGCAGCATGATTTTTAGTATGCGTCACCTCCAATCTCATCCAGTGGACTTTCACATTTATTCTTCTGATGGATCTCCTGTTGATAAAGTTATATCATTCAAATACCTTGGACGTTGGATCGATCCAGAACTCACTTTCAAACCTCATATAGATTATATTGTAAAAAAAAGCATATAGTTGTCTTGCATCACTTTACCGTTCTATTAATTGTTTTACACTCAACATCAGAAAAAGGCTAATATCATAACTCATATTACCAATTGTTGATTATGTTGATATTGTTTATCAAAGCACCTCAGACTCCCATCTTAAATCTTTGAATGTATTATTTAACTCTATTTGTAGATTTGTTTTGAGATGTCCTTTTAGTACTCATCGCTGTTTTATGTTTGATTCATTGAACTGGCTACAACCCAAATCAAGACGGCAATATCATTGGCTTCACTTCCTTTTTAAATGTGTTTATTTCCATTGCCCTCCATATTTAAAAGAACTCATGATTCCATACAACTCCCATACACCCTTAGGCATATGAACTACCCATTTTTCTTTGTTCCTAGAACTTTAAAAGAAGTTGGGAAAAGATCATTTCAGTACAAAGCCCCATCAATTTGGAATAATTTCTCTCTTTCTTTGCGTTCTAATACTTCTTTTTGTTGTTTCAGAATGTCTCTACATGTCCATCTCAAAACAAACTGCTCATGTTTCTGATTTATTTTTCTTCATTTTTTTCCCTTAATGTTCACATTTTTGATCTGTGTTAATAATTTTTGTCTATTCTGCATTTTAGGCATATGTTGGTTGGGGTTGTGTATGGGAGTAGGGCGAGCAAGATGTCTGTATCAGTTGTATGTTCTGTTGTTGTATGTTTTGTTTGTTTATATATGAATGTGTTGTAGTGTGGCTTGAGTTTTCTGTATATGTTTGTTCAGGGACCCCTTGAAAATGAGATGTTGCATCTCAAGGGGCTATCCTTTAATAAATTCAAATTCAAATTTTATTTATGTATGTTGACAACAAAAATCTATACAAAACAAAAAAATAAGAGTAAATAATAAGAAAACAGATAACTAATGTATAATATTCATCTGAAATTACAATGTACATGCTCGAAAAAGGAGCAGGAAGAAGTAAAACTTATCTGGTCCTACCCCTTATTCCCTGTTACATATTTGACTTATGTTCCACATATGTACTCCAATAGTCTTATCATGAAAGCAAATTACAAGGATCTATGAAATATATTTAAACATTCACCTACAAATTTGTATACACATATAAATACCTCTCTACCTATCTGATTACCTACTCATATCCATATATACTTAAAGACCACATCTATATATGCACCTATATACATGCAGATATCCATAAATTCATATATAAATGTACATATCCATGCATTGTGTATGCACACGTCTGTATCCATTTTGCTTAGCTTTTAGGTTTGTTTGTTTGCTTGTTTGTTTTTTTAAATATTAAAGCACTTTATTTGCTACACTCATAAGACTTGTTGAAATGATGCAACAACTTCTGCAGCATAAAATTAGAATTTCTTTCTCATTTTAGCTCCTGCGTTGTCTCATTTTTAATTGAAGATAGCACTTCCTCAGTCCTCTAATTCTGTTTTCTGTTAGAATCTCCTCTTAATGTCTTTGTGTTTGTGTGTAAGTGAGTGCGTGTGCTGTATGTGGATCCTTTTTATCCTTTTAATTTCTAAAGTAAAGCGCTTTGTGAATTTGTATAAAAAGTGCGCTACAAATGAAGTCTGATTTATGATTGATGTCCGATTTTTAAATACAGCATATTTCCCAGCCCTAGATGCACATATAACAGATGCTGAGCGATAAAAGTATTATCACTGTGTGCTCTGTTTCTATGAATAAGCACTGCTGATATCCACAGCTGATCTCACGTACGTCTCACAGCTTTAGCATTAAACATGAGGGTGTGAAAATCTGAAGCTTCCAGCCGTCACATCCTGGAAATTAAATTAATGCTGCATATCTTCTCAAGTTCTATCTTAAGTTTGTTTTGTCACCTGTGGATTTTCAGCACATTTATGCATCTTGGAACAAATTATGATTCATATCATCTCATTTTGAATCACAGAATTTGATTTAAATTAATTAGCTTCCAATCAGAGGGACACTGTACAATATGACAAAAGCTTTAATCTACATTGAAAAGTGCTCTGAGCTCTGTGGTGAGCCTTATTTAATAATAATAAAGTGTTTAAATTAATTTGAAAATCAGCTGGATAAAAGTCAATGAGCTGATTAAACAATCTGATGTACAGCTACCTGAAGATGTGTTCAAGGTCTGCTCAGAAAAATGAGTATTACGCTTTCATTATTAATTACGATTGTTTTCATAATTTGTAAGGATTCACAAATATTTTTAAAATAAATTAAAACATATGAACATGGAAATAAAAAGTGCAAATAAGATTAAAATCATTTTAATTAGTTGACACAAGATTAAATCAATTAATTATGGCTTGATAAAATGTTTTTCAGTCCAACCGTAAAACTGTAGAAAAGTAGGGATGCATGATATTATCAGTTTTATATCAGTATCGGCCGATGTCAGCCTAAAATTTTTGTAAATATTTTCATATATTGGCCACTAGGCTTATATATGAGCTTCCAAACTTTCCAAATCTAAATGCTTTATTTATTCTGTGTTAATAAGCCACTTTTAAATGCAGTCCAGGCTTTTGAAGAGAGAGCATAAACAGCTGGCTTAAACATATTGCTGAATAAATCCTAAAAACGGACTCACATGTGATGTGTAGTTTTCCTGATATAGTCTGTAGGCATCATCATTGTTAATCTTTTTTGCTGGTGTTAAAAAAGCTAGTAAAAGATTGCAATAATCGGCAGTATCGTAGGATCACAATTTAAATCGAATCGGCACCTAAAAATTTGTAAAAGATTGTATCGGGAGTAAAGTGTATTGTCCCAGCCCTATCATCCACACAAATTGGTCTTTTATCGACTTGAATATTGGCAAATTGTACAAATGTTCAATATTGATGCACCTTCTCATCACTTAGGTCCATTTAAACACCAAGGGTTTCATTTTTGTTAAAAGCTGTTTTTCTTGTTTTACATCAGTTCATGCAATATTATGCTGTAAAACTGAAACAAGTCCATTTTTATTGAGCACAGAGCTTTGGTCTTGATTGTATCGGTACTGGCAATAATGAATCAAAAAATATTGGCATAGTGGATATCGGCAAAATATCCAATATCATGCATCCCTACAGAAGAGTGTCAATAATCTGAACAATATAGAACTGGACTGGAGTATCAATAAGGGCGTCAGTGTTTATAAAAATTCAAGATCCAGACCCCAGACGGTGCCTCCTGCACTGTAGTCAGTACTTGTTTAAGAGTATCAGCTGGGTCAGGGATGGATCAGTCTCCAGAAGTCCTGTTTGAAGCTCTCTGCTCAGCCATGTGAGATTTGGACACATTTTTACATTTTAATGTGTTTCCCTGGAGCCTCGGCTATCAGAGGATTAAATTACAACAAACAAACAAACAAACTCAAGACAAAAATTATCACACATTTCGACCTTTACTGTTATTTGCGACACTCCTGGAAGCAGTTTCTGCCCGGAACACAACCCCTTCACATCGGGGCCACTTCACAATGCCCTCACCTCCGGGAGCTGGACTGGCTTACTCCTGCAGAGGACACGCTTCCTTTTCCAAGCTGTGGCCTTTACGGTTTCTCCCTCTGCCCCTGACTCATGGCCACTAGAGGAAATCTGCCACTGTGTTGCCAAGGGTGCAAGAAGTAAAACTTTTTGGATAGCAGACTGATAAAAAAGTTTTAAGAACAATAAACAATACGTTATTCCAAAAGCAAACATCTATTTTATAAACAGCATCAACATTTTCTTCTCTTTTTCCTCCCAAAATGCGATCAATGAAAACTGTTGTTCACTTCTTTTTCAGCCTGGCAGAGAACTATTTTGTCTCTCTTTCTTCTCTTGGACGTGCCTGATATGAATCCAAGAAATAAGAATTGGACATATGTGACTGGACGAGGCTGCAGTGGTGTGACAACATTACATCTACTGCTTTTGTCAGAAATGTGGAAATAATCACAGAATCAAAGATTTTGTGTATTTCAGGGTAAAATAATCAAAAGAAAAAACACCAGACTTTAAGACTGGATTTAAACCTTCTAGAAGGGACACATCTGACCTTGGAGCCCCCTGTGGATTGACAAAACGGTGAGCTTCCAAACAAAATTGATCTCATGAAGATCTGCAGAGATGTCCTGCTTGTGGGGGCCGGCACTCCTCCAGAGGGTTAACAAGCCTCTGGTGGTCTCAGCTTGGTCTGGGCAGTAACATTCCCTATTTTATTCACAGTGTATCGTTTTAATGCCTAAAAAATGAAAGTCATACAACATTTTGCAACTTGGTCGTTCGCGGACTCGCGGACCCTTTTCCAGTGGGTCACGAGCCTTTGCCTTGGCAAAAATAAATGTTCTGGAAAAAATCCTGTGCTTTTAATTTGAAGGAGATTTTTTTATGCTGTTTTTTTCACGCCCTATCAATAAATGCAGATAACTAATTGCTAATGCTAATTAACACACATTTTAATCATCAACAAGTTAATGCGGATTAATCCATCATAATGATTAATCAGATTAAAAATTTGAATGCAGTTAACCCATCTGTAGTGCAAATTACTCAAAATCCCTTAAATGTCTACAGCAACACGTTTTGGGCAGATTGTCCCAGTCGACTTATGCTGCATTCACACCGCAAGCGACCCAGCTACCAAAATCGAGTCGCCCACAGACGTAGCGTCGCGCGTCCATAAATACTAGGGCTGCACGGTTTTGGAAAAAACTGACATTGCGATTTTTGGGGGGTTTGTGATATATTGCGATATATATTGCGATATTAAGAACAGAAGAATTTTCACCAGATGACTTGAATAGCTCTGTTTGGAAAGAATTTGGTTGACTCACAATGACACCATTGTATTCATATAATACCGTTTAATCCAGGCTAAGGGGGTTCATCTGTGAATGATGAAGATTGCTGCATATAAAAGGGATCCAGGAGGCCATGTCTCTGTACAAAATAGAATAGGTTTCAATTTCAGTTGCTTTTTTTCATTTCCCCAATAAATGGGGGAAATGCGATAGTCACATTGCATGCGCGATGCGACTACTGCGCATGCGCACATTGCGATGGCGATGTTCAAACGATTTATTGGGCAGGCCTAATAAATACCTCATTTTGGTCACCGTTGCTGTCGGCCGTCGCTCAGTGACGTCACGTCCGCTCGAGTTTCACCACGATCATATCATACATCATATGATAGGATGTATAAGCGGACATTATTCCAGCTGTATCATTTTCATTCACTTATCAACCACAAAACACTGCAGCTGATGCCCTGCAGCAGCATTATCTGTGAGTTTGCGGCGGTCCATCAGGGCGGAACTAATGTCCTCACTGACTAATGTTTCCCACACGGACATGGATTGTTACTCTTTAGTCCGGATGAAAAACCGTCTGTCTAGGGTACCGTCACACGTGCACACACCTGCTGATTGATCTTGTTTTTTTACTTTAACATCGCGCGACAAGCCATGTGGTAGTGTGAAAAGCGGCTGTCGCATCGCAGGAGGGTTAGCCTCGCCCCATCGCGGCTGTACATTGACTTTGCATGGAGAGTGATCGCCGAGGTAGTACAAGTAGCGTCCGGTGTGTAAGCACCTTTATGGTCGCTCACACTGCTACACAATCAATCAATCAATCAAACTTAATTTATGAAGCACTTTTCATACATAAAATGTAGCACGAAGTGCTGTACATTCAAGTAAACAAGCAGATAAGAGTCATACTTAAAATACTACAATAAAATAAAATAAAAATAAATTCAAAATTAAATTAAAAAATATGAAATCCCACCCATCCTTCCAGCCCACATTTAACACAGACAGCCACTCACAAACACACACTCATTCTTTCAGGCACAAACATGCTACCAGACACACACACACACTAACACACACACGCACACAGGGACACTCATCAGGACTATTAAGCAACAGAGGGCTGTGGAAACAATATCTTGAATTTAAAATAAGGAAACACAAGAGCTAACACTAAATGGGTAATACCATTATAGGATAAAATAAAGTGCTAAAAGTTGATAAATAAAAAATTAAATGAAACTGTTTAACTCTAAGGATGACGTTAAACAGTGCGGTGGGCCTCTCGGTGGGAAATTTCCACACAAAAAAACAAAACACAAAACCGTGGACTGACATACAGTTATATGCACGCTCTGCAGGAAGGAGTTTTCTTTACACTGAAGCACTTCCACCTTAAATTACCACATTAACAAGAAGAGGATCCTGCTAGTACTTCAGACAAAGCTTCGTCCAGCTTGCAACAAACCTCATAGAGTTAATATGGATTAAAATAAATGATATTTAAAGGTGCTATGAATAATAATTTTACTCCTTTGACGTTTGACTAGTTTTAATAGAAAATTGTTTTTTACATTCAGTGAGTGGATACTCAGCTAAAGCAACGTACCGTATTTTAAGGTCTTTTGAAAACACTACATTAGCCAGACCTTTTCATTTCATGCTTGTGCATGAAAGCTCTGTTGAGTCTGTTTAAAGGTTTATTGGCTAATTTAATGCTGCTGATTGAATATTGTTAATACAGAGCTGATAAGAATGTATCCACTGATGCAAGGTCATCTCAGCTACAGTTACATTTATAGTCTTGAAACCTTGTGTTCCTGAGAGATGTACTTGTTGGTTTAAATAAAAATGAAGATAAGGAAGTGTTAACTACCGCATATCCCAGTCCAGCAGGGCCACACAAAGGTAAATTTGATTTATCATCAACTTATTTTGTGTGTGTCGGCATACTGTGATATTCTCTCCTATTTCAGACTCAAACTGTTCAATCTTCTTATTAAATTAATTTGAGGATTAAATATTTCCCTTGATTTGGGTCACAGCTTGTCATTAAGAGGTAATGGTGGGTCCAAAAGACACTAGCGGTGGGAGAAAAATTCAATATAGATAAGTACCGGGATATTTTGTTTGTCAATTTTTAAATCCATTTTTTTTGTTAAAAAATTGATTTTTTTTTTCCAAATTTAAAGATGCTATGAGGAGCTTCTAAGTAATGACAAAAAAGTCTCACTTTTAGATATATGCCTGATCGAAATACACACTTTAAGATGAGTTTTATAGCATCAAAATAGGTTATCTATAAATGTTATTCCTTAGCTTCGCGGTTGGGTCAGACAGGGCTGGACTGGCCTGGATACTCAACTGTGGGAACAAGACAATTAAAACTAGAGCAAATTTATATTATTCTGACACGTCTTAGAGCACCAGGCTGTAAGTAGCGATGTATAGCCGGCTACAAAACTACGATACTAAGTTTTCCAAAAATTGCTTGTTGTCACACATCAAAAACTACCGCTATGTAACTAAAAAGAGATACATTAATTCGTTGCTTCGCATCCTGTAAGTTGTTGAAAAAAGAAGTTGTAAAGCAATGCAGAGTCCTGAGGAAGGTCCGAGCTGCATTCATGAGCAACAAACGCACGCTTTGGCTTGGGTCATGTCTTTACAACAGTCGCCGCTCGTGCTCATGGGTAGCAGAGTCTTTATGTCGTTGGAATTGATCCTCCTCATAGCACCTTTAAGTGTTTCATTTTAGGCTGTGTTAATAAGCCACTTTCAAATGCATCCTTAAAACGGACTCACAGGTGATCATGTTCATCTTTTTCGCTGATGTTAAAAAAGCTAACTAAAGATTGCAAAATTGGCACTATCCAAGAATCGCAATTTAAATCGAACCAGCACCTATAAGAATCAGAAAATATCGAATCTGGAGAAAAACGTATCGTCCCAGCCCTCGAAGACAGACCTGTTGAGAACCACAAGTACACACGAGCAAAAGAATTCACTTCAGGACCAAAAAGCCTGATCTCTCAAATAACTGCTGACTCCAAACAATAAAATGCCAAAAATGTCTGTCTCTAATTACGTGTGGAGAATACAAGAGCGACCCTGATTGGAAAGCAGAGAGGGAGCCGCCATTAATCTATATCCATAAACCACAACGGGATAGGGCAGAAAAGATATGAAGCTGCATCAACAGCTGTATAATGAAAGCATTGTTTTATACGGGAACAAACAAAGGGATTCTGTTCCAATCAATCCTGCCTCTCCGGGGAATATCATGTACAAAAGCTTATCTATTGACCAGATTCCAAAGTCCCAATATCCCAAAGACAAAAACAATAGCTCTTTGATTACAACACCGGCTTTGTCCAACACACACCCTTCATCACACTTTATCAGCTTAATGAGCAAATGTGTGTTTACTTTCAAACCTAATGTGTTTCCTTTGCACCTAATTCCCATCATCGCCTCTTTAGGAGAAATTTCCGACCATTGTTAGGCCGCCGTCAGGCTCAGGTCACTCGCTCCAAGCGTGGAGAAGAATGCATGGTGGGGGGAAAAAAAGAGAGATGGGGGGTTGGTGTTGGGCTTGGACGGAGAAATGGATTCTCTTTGAATAATGCAGGAGTGAAACTGGGCAATATGACGGCCATGCGATCTCCGACAGAACAGAAACAGCTGTGGAAAGCGGCCCAGCTGCGCTCGTGGTGAATTCATCTCATGTGAGACGTCAGTCGAATCAAAGCTGGAGCTTGAGAGAGCGTCTGGCAGTCATTTTTGGGGATAAATAAAACATGGCAGAGATGACTCCGCTGCCCTTTGCTCCACTCTCGCTTTCTCTTTCTCCATTTCCAGCTTCCCTGTTGTTTTTTTGTATCCACTTCAGTCATCCCCAAGGCACAATGTTTTATTTCTTAGTAGTAGGAGAGACAATGGCTGCATCTCAAAGCCTCAGATATCAGATGTTGTCACATTTGAGTCAATCAAAAGCAAGTTTGCATTCTAATCGGCTGTTTCAGCAGCTTTGTTGAAATGTTCTCAAGCATTTCAGTTTTGAAGCATTTTTCTTTATACAACTCTACCTACTTTACAGGGAGGGGTGAAACTACAGAAAGACATGGCATACACTCACTGGCCAGTTAATCAGCCAATCACATGCCAGCAACTCTACATAAACGTGTAAAAGATTCAAGATTTAAAGCATTTATTGTAATTTGCACATTGAGGAAAAGGTTTCCCAGCCCAATAAAATTCCTACTCTGCTGTCCACAATGAATGCCAGGTAAGAGATATATTATAATAGATTTAAATAGTAGCACAAAAGATACTAAAAAATGGCAGCAAAATATAAAATGACATAAATTAAAATAAAGAATATAGTTCGGATGTTACATGTATATTGTGCAAAATTCAACATAAAGTGAAAGAGCAGCTTTATCTGTGCCAATGAGCTGTGTGGTTGAGGTTATTGCAGACTCCTGTCACCTGTTAAAGACAACCACAGAAGTTCAAACTGAGCATTAGAATAGGAAACAAAGCTAACTAGATCGACAGGTGTGTCTGAGTATTTTAGAAACTATAGGATTTACAAGAATGATCTGAAAAAGAGAAAATATCCAGTAATCAGTTATAAAAGCCAAATGTGCTATGATGCCAGATTTTGGAGCAGAAATGCCAGAGTGTTCCCAGATGATAGAAAGGCGACACTTACTCAAATATCCACTTGTAACAACCACGGTATAAACCATTTCTGAACAAACAAAATGCAGAATGAGGAACAAGACAACCACACCTGGTGCCACCCCTGTTCGCTAGTAAAAGGAAACTGAGGTCTCATTTTGTATGGGCCCCAAAAAAACTAGTTAACTGAATAAATGTTGCCTGGTTGAATGAGTTTGTGTATATGCTTTTTTTTTCTACAATCTGTTTATTACTATTTTCAGATAAACATTACAAAAACAGCAAAAAAGAATACAAGAGCAAATGAAAAGAGGAGAACAGGACAAATGTTACAATCCAAGGAGCCAAATTTAAGACAGAGACATAAATTAAAATAACATAAAACAAAGTAAAAAAAAAACAAAACAAAATAAAATAAAATAAGATAAAATAAAATACAATTAAATAAAGCAAAGCAAAACAAAACAAAACAAAAGAAATTAAAATAAAATATGTCTGGTCAGTCTGCGATCCATTATGCCGGAATTTGTATCACTGAGATACCTGGTGGGTAAATCAGGAATAACTGGGAGGTCCAGCTCATGGACATTTGAATAAAAAGGGATCCCACGTCCTACAAAATTTCCTAAGAGAACTACCATGTCCATCCTCTTACAGCTACACTCAGGAGGACAACTCTCCTCATCATAAAGCTCAAATCACGTCAAACTCTTTTCCTTAACACGACTGAACTCCAATGGTCACCAGATCTCAAACCAACACAGCAGTGATCATCAACTGAATAATTATGAGAGCCTATCTTTCTCTTCATTGATAACAGGGGGCAGACTTTTAAATGAACTGAAAAATTGAATATTTATTTTCTCCCCAACAAAGTGACTAACGCGTATACCTCACATTTATTTCCAAACCATAGTGCACTGACTCAAGGTAAATCACTGGTAGAGCTTTTTTGGTTCTTCCTTTTCTATTAATGTAAATAGGAAAAGGACAATTTGCCAATCTTTTATCAGCTTTAATCCACATCCGTCTAGACACTAGCACATTAAGTCTTTCAAGCTATTTCATAAAATTGGATATTAAATGTTCTTCATGGGGAAATGGAGGTTATCTCTACACTGACATACACGATTCCAGTGAATAACTCCAAGTGGGAATACAATATATATCATCTGTTGGATGTCTGTGTGCCCTGGGAGAGGTTCCCTCCTCTGCTGCTCTTTGAGGTTTCTTCCTTTGTGCCCACTTTTCATTTCTCTGTGTTTGAAATGTGTCGCAGGAATACAGCTGCTATGCCTTTTTATTAGGCCGCTCACTGTCTGAGTCAGGGGTCTGATGAAAAAGGCTGGTGTTTGCTTGACAGATTCTGGGGCGCAGTATTCATTGTTTTAGGTATTCTAATGAAAGAAAGGTGCAACTATGGTCAAAGTATGTTTTAGATATGGATGGAGCAGAAGTCTTAATGTATCAGTTGGATGAGTGGAGATGGATGGACTAAATGATGGACTGTGAATTAAAGATTTATGCCAATAGAAATGCTTTGTACGACTACAAGCACCTTCACCTTTGCCTTCAAACTTCTAACCAGTTCATCCTCAATTTCAAGCCAACATTTGCACCAAATCCAAGAAAATTCCCTCAAGGCGTTCCTTAGATATTCTGTTAACAAGAACGAGATCTACAATCTAAAACACAGAGCCTCCAGCCAAGCTATCAAGGCTTGGAGGCATGAAAAGGCTATTTTTACAAAGGCTCTGGAAACTGATGTTGTAGCAAACAGGACTCTATTAATAGTGCTGAGGGTTCATTTTTGGGGACTACTGTACTTTCAGCTGTGGCTTAATACACATTTAGTGCCACAGGAAGCGTTAATGGAAGCAGAATGAATGAGCACTAAAGCCATTTACTTGATATGTCAGCAGTGCATTAACTATTTAAAGTACTTTTTTCATAGGAAAGAGCTAAACAGTCCCCACTCGCGTGATTTGTGTTCAACTGAGTAAGCAACTAGACAAAATCTACTGCTTTAATGCAGAGACTGAAAATTCTGCTGCTGGGGCTGTCTGTCAACACATGACCCAAAGACAAGGGTAGTGGGGGGTCATGGGCATGATTCCTGTTTGCCCAATTCCCCCTGGACCACAGGCAGGATGAATGGAGGGAGCCTGTGGTGGACAGTGATGGTGGTCAATCAGAATCCATCCACGCAGAAACAAAATAGCTGCCTCCAGTAGTGGTAACAATTTCTTTTTGTAACTTCTTTTGCCTGAAATGTTGATTTCTGCAGTGATAATAATGAGCATCACATGTCTGTCATGGCAGATGAAACACCCTGATAGAATAAAAAAACAAAGTATGCCTTTGAAACTGTTGAACATATTTGATGCACTACAAAACATAGTTAAAGACAGAGTTGCGTGGAGGCGCAGTAGGCAGTACCAGATTGCTGGGTGGAGCTCTGTGTCAGTCTGTAGCTGGATTTCCATTCCAGTTTTTTGTAAAATAAAAGCAATATTCCTAAAATTTTGACAAAGTATATTTGCACTTTGAACGTGTTTCCGTTGAAGGTTGTTATAGGCAGGAGCGCCGTAACGTTGGGTTCTCCCCCGTAGGATTGAACAACTTAAGAAACAGATTTAATTTCCATTTTTCTGGCAGATATTGCGATTTCAATTGAAATCATGACTTTCTTCCAATCAAGTTTCAGTGCAATATTCACTATGTTCACAGTATAGACAACAATAACCAGTAACCAGCACTTCCACAGTGTAGATTAGGGCTGAATATGGACAAAATTTCATATTTCATATTCATGCAAGATATCTCGATATTGATATGACTACAGGTTCGGTGAAAACCAGTCATTTTGCAGAAAGATAAAAACCATCATAATACAAAAGAATGTGGAAAGTGTATGTCAGAAATCTATATCATTTATATCATTGCTTTTTCGATATTAATATCTTGTTGCAGACATGATAACCATACATCATTCAGCCCTAGTGGAGATTAGGGGGTGGGAGAAAAAAATCGATCACACAAGTATCAGGACTTTTTTGTTTGATGATTTAAATCCATTTTTTTGTTCAAAACCTTTTTTTTTTTTAATTAAAGTGCTTCATTTTAGTCTGTGTTAATAAGCCTCTATTAAATGCAATCCAGAATTTTGAAGAGAGAGTATAAACAGCTGGTTAAAGGATAACTTCGGTTCCTGCAGCTTTTACATTGTTTATAGAATGAAGAACAACAATATACTCACCCAGAAGGCTTTCCTGATGCAAACGGTGCTTCGGGAGATATTTAGATCCAAAATCGAGCAGCGGACACCGATATAATGGTAGCCTGTAGGGCATAGATCGCCGCTCCTAAAAACTGCATTAATCGTCCAAAAACTCATGTTTTTCACCAATATTCCATCATGATTCGCGCCGAATGGACGGCCATTGCAGCCTGTGTCTCTCCACACAGCGCTGTGTGGCTGAACCAACGAGTTTGTTTACATGCTCTTCGCGCATGCGCAGAGGGGGTCATTGTTTCAGGGTAGCTACAAATCGAATTTCTTCTTCCACTTTTGTGCAAAATGGGCCGAATATCTATGGGATGAAGATGTTGTGGAGGAGGACTTTGAATATGATGGACGTCCTTACAGTTTGGAGCCAGATTATACAGATAAGGAGCTGATAGAAATGACGAAGCGATCTCAATGCTCCAGAGAGTACTGCGCATGCGCGAAGTGCATGCAAACAGACTCGTCTGTTTAGAGGTTAGTTCAGCCACACAGCGCTGTGTGGAGAGACACAGGCTACAATGGCGGTCCATTTGGAATATTGGTGAGAAGCATGAGTTTTTGGACGAGTAATGCAGTTTTTAGGAGCGGCGATCTATGCCCTACAGGCTACCATTATATCGGTGTCCGCTGCTCGATTTTGGATCTAAATATCTCCCGAAGCACCGTTTGCATCAGGAAAGCCTTCTGGGTGAGTATATTGTTGTTCTTCATTCTATAAACAATGTAAAAGCTGCAGGAACCGAAGTTATCCTTTAACACATATTGCTGAATCAATCCTAAAAACGGTTCATCTTTTTCGCTGGTGTTAAAAAAGCTAACTCAAGATTGCAAAAAACGGCAATATAGAATCCCGATTAAATCAAATTGGCACCTAAATTTTTTTTGAAAATCAAATCGGGTGAAAAGTGTTTTGTCCCAGCCCTAGTGGAGATGTGGTGTATGTGAACGAGTCAGCTCTTTTGAACGGCTTGTTGACATGAACAATGAGAACCAATTCCAATTGTGAGTCAGCCGTTCATTTGGGAGCAATTCTTAAATGCAAACTGCCTACAAATGTGTAAAAAAGCATGTAAGAAATAGACGTCACAACAGATTCTGGGTCAGTCAGAAGCACTGAGAAAAGCTTCACATGATTGTGTTGTCTGAAATTGCAATTTTGATCCAAAAATGATAAATCTTTCAGCTCTACTCTCCGGGCACTCTGGCTTCCTCACACAGATTAAAAAAATGCCCACTAGGCTAACTGTGATCCCAGGTTGCCCTTGCATGTTGATTATTGTTGATCTATATTAGCAGTTTTACTCAAAGGTAGATCGATATTGGCAGTAAAAATAAAACAAACCAGTCATGGCGTCTCTTAGACAATAAACACAGAGTAGGGCTGAAAGATATGTCGTTATTGATATTGAAACATGAACATTCAAGATATTGAAATCGAAAAAGCAACAATATAAACGATATAGATTTCCACCGTGCTTGCCCTGGATGTTCAGCTCTGGAAGTCACAACAAATTCCATTTTAACGACAACCCTTGAACGCACCACTTGGTTTTCACCAAACCCGTAGTCATATCATATCATATCGACATCAAGAATTCTGGCATGAATATCGAGATAAGAAATTGTGTCCATATCGTTCAGCCCAAGCACAGAGACTGGGCTACTTGTCTTAATCATGTTCACAGGGACGTATATAAGCAGGTTCCTCTGTGCACGTGTTACAGCTTCATCCAGAATATGACCAAATCCTGGATTGGGTTTATAACCGGGATCCTCCCAACCCTATGAGCACACTTACAGTAGTTTTAACAGGAGATTCTGGGCTGTGTTTCCCTCTTATGTGACTCACCTTACTTATATATTAACATATCCAAGCTCTGGTGCACATGCTCGCTCTACCACTGCTGCTCCGCTGATTACACGGTTATTCTGCTGCAGCTCAAAATTTCATCAGCCTGGAGGCACTGATTCTGGGTTCTCGTACAGGGTTAACCCCATTTTTCTCTCTCATACGCTGGAACTTGAATGCTTGCAGGTAAATGATAAGGCCTGCAAGACACAGGGAGCATGCATGGTCCAGCGAATCAAGTCCAGCGTCTAGAGTAGAAGTTGAATTAAATGCAGTGGGTCCGTGTGTGGCAGGAAAAACCAAATTTTCATTTCAACCATGCTCCATCACACGGCCTCTCCTGCACACTTTACATTATTTAACTGTTTTTTTGTGGAGTCTGCCATTTCCATTTCATCTCACCTCACTTCTGCATAAAGTATTTGACTGTTGACATCCATATCATTGCAGGACATAAATATTTATTTTTACAGCCTGGCAGAGGGCCATCACAAACACAGGCCCTGCTTTAAAACCTGGCAGATGTATAACACCACGCACCTCTGCAGCTCCACACAACTCCGTCCTGCACACACGGGCCATTTCGCTTTCATGTTCTCCCAACATTATTGTTTTTACTGCCAAGCAAAGGGAACTGCCATTAAATATAAAGCACAGAAATGAAGCCGCAGCAGATATTCTGGTCATGTAAATACAATGTTAAGCCAGTTTCTGAAACTCAACACCTTTGAGGTAAACTTTAAAAAGAACGACAAAAACCCCTCCTGGTCTTGACATGCAAAAGTTACCCCGGAGGTAGGCTACATATGCCTGATATAATATTTATGCTATGCTAATTTCCAAGTTGAGGCTAATTTCTGTACTTAAAATGCAGAAATGAAAACCTTAGGGCTACTTAACTAATTGACTTGCAAATGCATCTTTGTTGCGCGGCCATGTGAGCTGAATGGATGTCAATAGGTCAGGAGAGAATCAACAGAGGAAAAGGAAAGTTTCATCATGATCCGATTGCTGACCACATGAAGAAAAGATCAGATGCACCGCTGTGTTGGCCTTGACATGCAAAACTGGATGATTACAGGGATGCAGCTACTGACTACTTTCACAGCTGACTAGTCACTGACTAATAAAACACTTTCTGCCTAAATGGATTATTGTTAAGTATAGCTTTTAAATTTGACCATGGTTTTCACACAATACACGAGTCACATTTTAATTCATGCAATATGTTGGCTTGTATTAAAGACAACTAATCTTAATTATTTTAGATTCATGTTTTAAAGAGAAGACTGTTGTAAATACAGTAGAATTTTCTATCACTGCGGTAGAACAAGATTTTTATTTGCAGGGGTCAGGGATGCAGTGACAGGAGGAAGTTTGGACACATAGCAGAGAATAATGGGGGTCCATTACAGGTAAGCAACAAGACATATGAATGAGACACAGAAACAGAAACAGAGGGGCAGCAGGAGCAGGTTCTGCTTACCTGTCCAGCAAAAGAACAGAAAGGCAAACTGTCACAATAATAAAGCTACCATGATCTATTAAAATGAAGATTTTCTGTTTTTGTAACTTAAGGAAATATTTAAGGTAATGGTAACATACAACTACAAAATCAGATGTTTTAAGATTCAAGATTCAAGATTCAAATTTATTAGTGTCCCCAGAGGGCAAATTGGGTTGCAGCGGGATGTACAAAAAACACACAAGACATGAAATTACAGTATAAAAATATATATATATGTAAATAACATACACACAGACAATACCACTGAGCTATCTGCCAGCACACGCCATTCATCGTTAAAACAATGCCAAAATAGTATTAAAAAATATCAAAATGCAGGGTCCAGGCACGCAGTGACCATTAAAGTGCACACATTTATAGCAAGACACACAGTGTCCAGTAAGTACAGCGTTTAAAAGTCCAGGCTGGTGACGCTCGCTCGGACTAGCCGCGGTTCATGAATCGTCAGACGTCCGTAGCGCCGGCTAATACAAACATCTCTTAGCAGGCACAACCTGCACAGTCTCCAGGACACTCAAAAACAGCGCTCAGCTAAAAGCACATTGTTAAAAACAAATAAAAACACCTCAAACAAACAGCCAACAAGCAGTAAACACTCCTCGCTGCCGGTCGCTGCGTGCGCATGCGCCCCAATGTTTTAGTTAAAAAATATATTTTTCCAATTTCAATTTTGTATACTGTGTGCTTAGGGGTGGGCGATATGGCAAAAATATCATATCACGATTTTTTAAAAATAAAATCACGATCCCGATTTTATCACGATTCTTTTTTACGTTGATTTTTCTAGACTAATTTGCATGTTTGACCATTTTTTCCCGATGTTTAACATATAAAACATGTAAAACCCTAAAAGAAAAAAAATGACAATTAAAGCCAAAGAAACTTTCTGGACAGGTTTTAATTTAAATAGTGCAGTTTTTATAAAAATGTGCAATAAATGTAAACGTAAAAGGTAATGAACAACAATATTAACATTATCTCTTAAAGTGCAACAATTTAGAACAAATGTTATCTAACTGCAATGTCTATAATCTGAGTGAATAATACAGCTGCTTTAGAACAGATTTTTGTTCAGACATCTTCAAGCTTTTATCTCCTTTTCTCTTTCTGCCATGGCTTCACACTACATAACCAAACAGGAGATCCCACCATGCACTGCGCGTAATGTGCTACGATTGGTTAGTCGGGTGCGCGTCAAAGTCTCTGCGCCCACACAGATGATCTGATGATCTTTCTGCTTTATGAGATCATCCCCACGTTATTATCCTTAACGATTTAATATCATCATATCGCACACCCTTATGTGTGCTCAACATGAGAACACTGTGGCTGACAAGGACAAACAGCGTACAACAGCTAGTTTCAGTGCTATAAGAGGAAATCAGCTGCAAAAGCAGAAATGCAGCATAACCACTTATAATAACAGAAGTGCTCCAGGCCTGCAGAGGGCGCTGTGACTGCAGTCACTCCTGAATCTGAACCTCTACGGTAAATGATCCGAGCCAAACAAGAGGAATGACAATTATTTTGACAAATGTTTTATTCCAAATTGCATTATTGCTTAAAAGTGTTAAACAAATAATCTTGCCTTGCCTTGTTGTGAGCAACATGCTCACTCTGCAGCCTGTATTTGTTTCCATTGTTAGCTTCTTCATGATCCAAAGATCAAATCTACATTTTTACGCAGTAACTCGCTGCTCTTCTCACAGTTTCTAACAAAGATCGGGATGCAGGTGAAGTTATTGTCAGGGTATTATGCCGCAAATACATTTAGAGGACAGGGTTTGAATAACTTTTGATATTAGTGTTTTTCATCAAAAACCATTCAAACTTGGTTTTTGGGGAAGTGACAGTCCGAGGTTAAGTTTTATTTATGTATGCAATTTTACTTTTACAGCCTCCTTATTTCCATTGCACTTTTACTTCACTTTGTGTCACTTATTTTCTTATTTTTGTTGCATTTATTTGTTTGCAGGTGTCTTGTTTGATTGCATTGTAGTTCTTTATTTTTTAGGGTTGTGTTTTGAATCTGAGGAACATCGTACACAGGACACTTCAGTCCTCCCAGTCTTACCTCTTCCACAGGCGCCACATAAACAAACTGTGCATCCCTGAGCATTATTACTCAGAAAACAGGCTTTGTATAGAAACAGCTCCCTTTATATAACTGCTAATGGAAACTCGGGCTCTTTATCACCATCACATTTCTGCGCACGTCTGAGAAATTAAAATAAAAAGCATCCCCAGCTTTCAAAGCAACTAAAATCAATTAGAATTTGCAGAAGCGAGCACAGCCCTCCAGCAAATCGTCTCCACACAGCCAACCTTGAGAGAACAGAGCAGTGCTTTTAGTGTGAAACAATAGCTTAGGCTAAGTAAGTGAGCAAAACAGGACACACAGGGAGAGGCTCCAGACGGTTTCACTGAGATTTTCACAACAGGACAACCTCTCAATGAAGGACTCTGTGATGCTCTTAATGTGGCCCTGCAGCAGGAGTCTACATATGTCTGCTGTAGCTGCTAAAATTAACACGAGAAGGAGAAAATCCTCAGAGAGATAACGTCAAACGCTAAATTAAGACCGGAGAATGGTGAAGGCAAAAGGCTGTACAATGTAATAAATATATCTTTGTATATTTATGTCTTTATTTTTAATGTCTATATTGTAGAGATAGGAGTATAGATGAGAGTCTGATATCATGGTGAGACAGAGGGGGAGTGACGTACAGAAAAGGAGTCACAGGCTGGATTTAAATGCAGATTGTGCACTGCAGGCTAACAGTGAATATATCAAGTAGGTATGTCCCGATCTGATCTTGATATCTGATTTCAGTCTGATATCAGCAAAAAAACAACAAATAAAAACAACCTGATTATATCCGCCTGCGTCTAAATTCTCAGACATAAGCACTCCGATACAAGCTGTCAATTCTAATTTATTTTTATTTATTAAATTCAGTTATAAAATATGCTTTTTAAGATTGATTTTTCTGTTTAAGTTAAATACAGTGGTTGTTTTGCAATTTAAAAATATATTTTTTTGTTTAAATTGATTTATTGAGGTTACTTTTCAGGGTCTTCTCATTTACTTTATTTAATTGTTGCATATTCTGTTTCAGGTTAAGAGCGTTTACATGCTGCTTCATAAACCACCACAGAAGTATAGAAATATGATTTGGTAATTATTAATATGGTTTATGTAAGGCAGCTGTGCATAAACCTCACATCAGGTGGTTGTCTTGTAAATTTGTTAAGAACTGCATGAAGAAACAGAGCAAAACAATGTCATATATCAATGTTTTTACTGTAGTAACCACTAAAGGCCGACCAGTTCTGTCATCTCCTTCTCACAGGAAAAACTGCATCTGTTGACACTGGAGGCTGGTGAAGCTAATCAGCAAAGACTTAACAAGAAACCACCACACCGTATTGATAAATAATGAGCAGTATTGTTATATTTATATGCAAAAGTACAGCTTTTGTTGCCTCTACTGCCAACAGTTTGCATATAGGGTATGTATATTTAATAGCAACCTTGATGTCTATAGTCTGTGGCTACAAGGACACTAAAGGAAGGCTAATAGGAGTTGAGAAAGGTTGAATGATTTCACAAATAAAGACAGCATCTTGACAACAACACATCAGATCAAAGACAAAAAAGCCAACAGCATCATAGCCAACTTAGCATCTGACTTATAGCTTTTTTTTCCCTTGAAGCGCTCATCAACATGTGAAATCCTACCCAATATTCATTCTAGTCTGGGTTCTCGCTCAGCCTCTGTTTTTCTTTTCCTGGCCGAGGCTTTTCCTTGACTTAACCCACAAGTAGGTAGATTGTTTAATCGGAGGTCAATCCCCAGCTCATGCAGTCATCTGTGGACCTGACCTTGATAGTGATGGGTTGAAAATCTGGTATCCATGTATCTAGGGATGGGAACTGATAGGCAGGGGTTGACCGTAACAAAGCAGATTTACTTGAGTACTCAAGTACATTTTTTTGAGTATCTATACATCACTTCAGTATTATCATATCTGGAAACTTATGACTTTTACTCTACGTCATTGAAAGACAAATATTGTACTTTTAAGTCCACCACATTTATATGAAGGATCTCGTCACTCTTAACTTTAAAGCTCAGTCGGCAGAAAAATGTCTTTTCTCTTCTAAAATGCAATCTGAATGTGATTTGTCCAAGCCGCTATGCCGTACCTGTATCGCACATGCACTACTCAGCTTGGACAGGTAAATATTGAGCTGAGTACAGACCTTGATGCCACACCCAGAGCACCCATGGCCATATCTGAAGGGGAGGGTGCTTTAAATAAAAATGAAAACAGCAATGGCTGTTTTTGTCAATTCAATTATGTTTCAATCAGTATTTCTATTGGCTTCATAGTTTATTTTACAAGCTTTTTATTCTACGGGTTCTATACGCAGGTCTATGCATTCAGTAGGTTGTTTCAGTTCTGCAAATTCACTGTGGCAACAAAACAATAACACACGTAGTTAAAATCTGGCTGAACAACTTTCACTTGTATTTGAGTAATATTTGTCCAGGAGTATTTATATTTCCACTCAAGTAATGGAGTTGAGTACATTTTTCATCACTATTGATAGAATCTCATTCAAACCAATGCTGTAAAAGTTCTTGCTTGCCAGATTAATTCTTTAAAGATTCCTGTTGATTTTCTTTGTGGGAAAGAAAAGAAACAAAGGTTTTCAGTGGCATTGACGCCAAACACGTCACTCCTGATATTCAATGCCATGCTGCACTGATAAATGTCTCTGCAAGCTGCTTGTGTTTCACCACAGGTGAAGTCCTACAGTGAGCATCTTTTGCTGAAAATTAAAACCCAGTTTTTACCACTTCTGCCCACTGTCTGCCAAACTTTTTTGACTTTTTGTGTTGACTGTCTCTAATGAAAGCTTAACATCCTTGATTTGTGAGGCAAACACAACAAAGTGGAAAGAATTGACAAGCAGCTATAACAGCTTCAACTCTTCTTGGAAGGCTGTCCACAAGGTTTAGGAGTGTTTATGGGAATTTTTGACCGTTCTTCCAAAAGCATATTTGTGAGGTCACACACTGATGTTGGATGAGAAGCCCTGGCTCTCAGTCTCTGCTCTAATTCATCCCAAAGGTGTTCTGTCAGGTTGAGGTCAGGACTCTGTGCAGGACAGTCAAGTTCATCCACACCAGACTCTGTCCTCCATGTCTTTATGGACCTGCTTTGTGCTCTGGTGCAGAGCCATGTTGGAAGAGGAAAGGGCCAGCTCCAAACTGTTCCCACAAAGTTGGGAGCATGGAATTGTCCAAAATGTCTTGGTGTGCTGAAGCATTCACTGGAACTAAGGGGCCAAGCCCAGCTCCTGAAAAACACCCCCACACCATAATCCCCCCTCTACCAAACTTTACACTTGGCACAATGACAAGTATCATTATCTGCCAGGCTTTTTTGGCTACTTTATCATTTGTGTTGACTGCCTCTAATGAGTGCTTAACATCCTTGATTTGTGAGGCAAACACAACAAAGTGGAAAGAACTGAAGAGCAGAAAGACGATATTGATTCCTAGAGGGAGTTGTTATCGGCTCTCAACTGAAATGTATTCTTCATTCTCCATCCCTACATGCTCCAGTGCCAACACATCTGGCACCTTCCGGACTAAATCAGAACACAGATATTTCTCCTTCATCTTCCTTCTCAGCTCACTGAGTGGTCCAGTATTGCCCTAAGACATCCAGGAACAGAGGTATTATAACATGGTCCAAAACCTGAGTTTAAATTATTGATGCTCTTTTTCTTCTTTCAACTTTCTCTACAGGATCCATTTCAACATCAGCTTTTGATTCAAGCATCTGTATCTGAAACTACACAAAACAAACCCTCCTCAACACTTGTCCCTGGGCAGGACACCCGACCCTGCCCCCCGCAGCAGCGTCAGTGGCGCGTTGTATGTGTTAGTGTGTTATTTCCTAATAACGATGGACTCTTGACATAACACCCATCACTGAGAATGGTGTGAATGTGCTGTTAATGGGCAGCTGTGACCTGCAGTGTCAAAAGAGCTTAGAGCAGTCAAAACATCAAGTGGAGTGCTTAAGTCTGCATGCCCGTGTGATACATGGCATTTGCTGCATGAACATTTTACATGGATTTTGTTATCACATTTTGCCATTCGAAAAACAGAATTTGACACATTTTTACTGAAAGGCACTGCGGGACTGTCAGTATCAGTCATTCATATTCATGTACATTTACACAAAGGGAGAAATTTGGGGTTAATTGTCTTGCCGAAGGACACGGGGACACGTGTCTGAAGGGGAATCCATCCCCTGACATTTCAGTCACGAGACATTTAACTCTGCAACTGAGCCACAGCCACTTTTATGTCTTTCATAAACACCATCTTCATTTTAAAGCAAAAAAAAAAAAAAGAACTCAGCCACATGTAAGTTACTATAACAATAATGGTAACAATAGAACCTCCATCAAACAATTTTTCAACAAGTCAAGCAAGTTAATGTAAAAATGAGGAAAAACTGCCATTTTTTACACTGTTAAGAAATCAATTAAAAAAAAAAAAACTCTTGGATACACATTTGAATTTGGATCACCACCAAAATTGTTTCACTTCTTCTGTCATGACTAGGGATGTAACGGTTACCGGTAAAATGGTAAACCGTGATAAGATTTCCCACGGTTATCATTACCGTGTCCAATCAAAATTGCCGTTATACCGTGTTTGATCACCACACTGTGCCAATTACGCACGGTGATGCTGCTCTTAGCCTGGAAAAGCTGGAACTGCTCCTCGTTGAGGCAACCCTCTCACGCAGATAGAGGTGCACATGCGCAGTGGCAAATTTCGTGGCACGAAATTTCGTTTCACCCCTAGTAAATATTAAAGGGGATGTTGAGGAGAGCAGAGAGAGTCATTAAGGGGGCTAACTGCTTCAGGGACTATGGTTAGTTAAGCAAAGAAAAAAACAAACAAACAAAAAAAAACGCCTGGACGTGGTCTACTAAGGAGCTGTAAAATAGAAACTAATGCTGCAGACAAACAAAAATGTGTAAGTGTATGTAAAATAGGTTTGATTATTTTTGTTTGTCTCAAAACTTTGAACATGTTCATTTGCAATTGTTTATAAAGAGAATACTGTTTAAAGTTCAAATCATTTTTTTTCTTTTCTTGTAACTACACACAGTTTAAGCATTTATAGCATAATAATGAAAATCACTTACCAGAATTTTTTGCTTTAATTTCTCTTTAAAAAATGTAAACAAATGTACTTATAGGACATTTCCTGACAAAGCTATTGACAAAAAAAGACAAAAGAACTGTTACATAATAACATTAAAGTAATTAAATGATTTCAAGACTGTGGAAAAGTACTTTTTGAACATTTGAGCACACTGCAACATTATCGAGATAATAATGATAACCGGGATAATTTTGGTCACAATATCCGCGATATGAAATTTTCATCCCGTTACATCCCTAGTCATGACCAACACTCCCAGAAAATTTAATCGAAACCCATTTGCAAGTTTCTGAGGCATCCCGTTCATAAAGAAACAAACATCAATAAGAGCACAAACCTTCGCCAAGGCTTTCCAACACTAACATCAAGTTATTGTCAAAAGTGTGGAAAATTACTGTTTTTTTTCACTGGTAAAAAACCTTTAAAAACATTTCAAAGGAATCCACAAAAAAATCCAGATCATCATCAAGATCTAATCCATTCTTCCTTGTGCCATTACCAACATTCCCTGAAAATTGTATCAATTTCCAATGACAGCTCACTGAGTTATTGACAAAACTGCATTATCTTGCAATGCTAAGAAATCCCGCAAAAACCTCCTGAATCTGGAACTATCAAAATGTTATCACCTCTTCCTTCTATCATGAACCAAAGTACCTGAACATTTCTCCAGAATCCGTTCACAAGTTTCTGAATTATCCTGTTTATCAGCAAACAAACAAGCACTAAACCCAGCCAAGGATTTTCCAACATTGTCAGGCGAGTTATTATCAAAAGTGTGGAAACTACCCAATCTGGCGCTGCAAAGAAACCTTTAAAACATTCCACTTTGACTTGCGTCTTGATTTGGATTGCTATCAAAATGTTATCACTTCTTTCTTCTGTCATAAACATAATTCCCTTAAAAGTTTTTTAAGCATGTTCAGAAAATTTTTAGTTATCTGGCTAACAGTCAAACCAGTCAAACGATGGTTTGACTGTTAGCAAACCATCGTTTGATGCTACCATTATACGGATGTCCGTCGCTCGATTTTGGATCTAAATATCTCCTGAAGCGCTGTTTGGATCAGGAAAGCCTTCTGGGTGAGTATATTGTTCTACTTCATTCTATAAACAATGTGAAAGCTGTAGGAACCAAACTTATCCTTTAATTGTAAGAAGTATGTAAACATATATTTAACCTATCAGAGTCATTTTTATTTTTATGTTAATTAGAGATCATAACATATCATGCTTTAATGTTCTTCCCAATTATTGATTAATGCTGTACATTTAATATCAGTTCTGTGGCCTACAAAATCCTGTATATGATCCAATTGTGAGAAGCCAATTACATAACCTGGCCTCTCATCAGTTGTCCAAATATATTCACTGCGATCAGGCACTATTTTAACTCACTTTAAACAAAAACATGAGAAAAGAAATGTTCAGAGAAGCCATAGTTGGTGAGTAAATGTGCTGCTCCAGTCAGATCAATGTTATCAAGAGACAGATGGATTTGGACCAGTTTGTTCGAAAGTTCATTCTTTCTTTAAACACATTAAAACACTCTTCTCTGCTCAAACAGCTACAGTTGTTATAGTTACAGAAAACCTGTGGAGAGTTGGACTTTTCATTTACATTCATGGCATATTAGTGAGGCGACTAATGCAACAACAGACCAGCCGATTGTTTTCCTGTTTTCATGAGGAGAGGTAAATAAGACTGTTGTGAGTCAGTGTCTCAACTTGTTTACACATTGACACTTAATTTGATAATTGTTCTGTTTTGATATGTTGAAATCATTTCTAATTGTTCTTTGGGCTTTCCATGCTACAACATTAAACAAAAACAGGTTAAAAAACGCTCTCAAGTCATGTTTTCAGATTTAGTCATCAATTCTGTGATTAATTTTCTGCTTAATTTAAGATGACATGAGTGAATTTAAACTAATTCCCCTTCTTATGAATGTTTAATACAATTAGGTCATGCTTTCAAAAATGAATGCCATCAAAATGACTAATTGATTTCAGCTGATCGCACAAAAGATACACAACTTATTCATATAAGCAGATACACTGCACTATTAGATCATCACAAAACTGTCAACATTAGCTGGATAAGTTAATGAAAATATAAGTATTAATAAAACTAATGCTGTCAATGACTTTTTGCATGAAGACTCATTCATAAATTTAGTGTAGGTTGAGGTGGGGTATATTAAATATATAGAAAACACAGCACACAACTACGCAGTTGGATATATGTAAGTATATTGGAACAGTTTTTATGTTTATGTAGATTTGGCGGTTAATAATGATTAATTAAGAATGAAAGTGGGTGGAATTAAATAAATTGGAACAGAAAAATGTTTCCTTGCTCCTACAATTTTTATTTCTCAACCAATTTTCTACTGTTTGTAATTATTTTGCTATTCCTGTCTCAATTTTATTTTGCTGTTTCTCATATATATTTAAAATAAATTTATCAACAGTTAATCAATGCAAACATTATCTACAATCCTATAATGTATGAATTTACTTCTCTCATTAACTAAGGGAAAGAAATGTAGCCCTTTTAAGTAGATTGTAACTCTTGATCCAGTGAATAAGGTTAAGTTTGTAACAACACTGTTAATCATACATGTGTTTGATTACATTTAGTCATTTCAACAAGCTTGTTATTAACTATCTTTTTGTTTCATTTTGATTGAAGGTACAACTAACAATGCATAAAGTTGGGGTCCATGGCTTCTAAATGACTCCGTTAATTGTTACAAGTGGCAAAACTTCAATAATATGCCCCATTTTACCAATGCTTGGCCGAACAGAAGAGAAATTCAAATATTGTCCCAATGTCCACAAACTAACCAAACACATCTGAGTAAGCTTAATTACAGGCAAAAAACTGGAAAGTCAGGTCTGCTTAATAAAGCAGCACCAGTCTTGAAAAATGAACCAAGTTAATGACCAACTGATCACCAAACACTTCTCTTATTTCAAAACCTGACTTTTAATCACTAACAAACTTAATTACAGAGTGAATCAGAGCAATGAGCCTTTGTGACAGAGTGAAAAGCATCAAGGATGAACCAAGTTAATGACCAAATTGTTTGGAACTGCAAGTCTGATCTTAACAATTTGAGCCAAATCAATTTTTAACTGACTTTAAACTTAATTACAGACACTGTTAGATAAATAAGGTTTCATTATTACACAAAGAGCCACAACCATTATGAGTAAACCAAACACGCATGCATATTATTCCAAACTATAGGTCTGATCTTAATGAAAATGGGAGCAAAACTTATTTTCTAATCACAAATAAACTTAATTACAGACGTTTAATGGGAAACCAGGCTTTGTAAGCATAAAAACACCAACCACTCAAGAATGATCCGATCATAGGGATGGGAACTGATTAGATTTTTATCAATACCAAAGCTATTAACAATCCTGCTTATCGATTCAGTTCTTTAACGATTCTCTTATTGATTCCTGCAGATTTTCCTTGTGGGCAAATGTTGTAGATATTCAGTATCAACAATGTCAAACACATGTCACAGCATAGATAACTGCTTCTGCAAGTTGCCGGTGTTCCCACTCATTGAAGGTTGTGCAGCCTTTTGTAAGAAATTGAGCCACAATTCTGATGCTTCTGAACTCTGTCAGTGGAAGGAATTGATAAGGAAATTGATTAACAAAAAGACTCATGATATTGATACTTTGATTGAGCTGTTAACGATTCTCAACTGGAATTGGTTTTTGATTCCCATCCCTATAATAGACAACATCAGAGCAGCAAGGTTCCATTATTGCATCAAGAGCCACGACCATTATGAGTCAACCAAACACACGTCCACATCATTCCAACCTTTAGGTCTAATCTTAACAAAAATTCGAGTTAAACCTAATTTCCATCACAAATAAACTTAATCACAGACATTTAATGGAAAACCAGGCTTTGTATTAGCATAAAAACACCAACCACTAAAGATGATCCAAGCCAGCAAATACATTTTAACACAGTGTAGATCTTTCCTTCACAACAACTCTGAATCACTATTGCCAAATTACAGACAACTAAAGGAAAACCAGGGTCTGTTTTGGTATAAAAAACACCAACCTCTGAAGGCAAATGAAAAAACAAGCAAATGTGTATTTTATGTAGGTCTAAGTCTTACAAAAATTCCACCAAACCTTCTTGTTAAACACTACAAAACTTAAAAAAAAGACAACCAATGGGGAATCAGGCTCTGTGAAGGCATAAATGAGGTGATAAACTATTCAAAAATGCACATTATCATGACCTGTAGGTCTAATTTCATCAAAAATATCATATGATATTAGTATGTTTCTTACTTATAATGTTGATTATCGACAGCATTAGAGAAACAAGCTTTGTAAAGGCATAAAAAGTGTCCACCATTGAGGATAAACCGAGCCCACATCCACGTTATTAAGAACTGTAGGTCTGTTCTGAACTCTATTAGAATTGCTTATAAATTTATCTACAAAAATATCAGCATACAACAGCATAAAGAGCAACAATAATCAAAGATAAACCAGGTCAGTGGTACAGGTCTATTACTCTTAGGTCTAATTGGCAAAACTGTCAATCAAACCTATTTTGCTTTACCAATAATGTGAATTACTGATAATTAAAGAGAAACATGGCTATGCTATTATGTAAGAAGCCTCAACAGTCAAAGATGAACCAAGTACACAAGCAAATTATTATTAACAATACATCTAATCTTAAAAGAAATAAGCAAAACCCATTTTAAATCTCACACGAACCTAATTACAGACAATGTAAAGGAACAGGCTCTGGTACTGCATCAAAAGCATCAACCTACAACAGTAAACCAAGCCAACAATGATATTATTATCAGCTTTATGTGTTATCTCGACAAAGATTTCAGCCAAACCGATTTTGAATCACTCATTACCTACAGAAAATATAAAGGGAACAAGGCTGTAGAATCAGAAAGCGCCCACCATTAATAATATACCAAGTTAATTTGATGACGGACAACACAAGAGAAACAAAGCTGTGTTATGTAAGAAGCACCAACCATGGAAGATGAACCAAGAATATATGCATCTAATTATGAACTGTAGGTCTAATCCCAGCAAATATCCCAGCCAAAACTATCCTCAATCACTATGGACCTGTTTACAAATGAATGAAAGGCAAATAAGGCTGTTATAGAATGAAAAGCACCAAGCTTTGAAGGTTAACTAAGTAAACAAGCATATTATTGTGAACTGTAGGTCTTATCTCAACAAAAACACCAGTCAAACCTATATTAATCACCTGTAAGCATATTTACAGACAATATCCATGAAACAATGCTTTGTTACAGAGTAAAAGCACCAAGCATCAAAGATAAACCAAGAAAACAAGCACATTGTTATGAACTGTGGGTCGCATCTCAGCAGTTTCAAGCTAAACCTATTTAGATCACTGATTAACTTAATTACAGACAATTAACGGAAAACCAGGCTCTGCATTGGTTTAAAGAGGATCAACCTAAGAAGGTAAACTAAGTAATTGTGCATATCATTAGGAACTATAGGTCTTTTATTTAAAAATACTGAACCAAACCCTTTTGAAGCATTAATGTAATTGATTACAGATAATTCAATGATAACAGGGCTTTAGTATAGCATAAAAACAACCTGTATTGAAAATAAATGAAAGAAAGATGCTTATTATAATGAACTATGGGTTTTATCTTCACAACAGCCCCAGCTAAACCTATACTTAATCACTTATTAACTCAATTATAGACATTATCATTGATAAAAGGCTTTGCTGCAATGTAAAAAGCATCAACCATCAATGATAAACCAAGCCAATAAGCATATATTTATGAATATTACGTCTAAACCTAACAAAAAGGCCAGTCAATTTGGTTTAATCACTCACAAACTTAATTACAGACAATATCCGAGCTTTAACATAGTGTAAAAAGCAGCCTAAGAGCCTATTTTAGTTAAGTGTAGGTTTTATCAGACAAAAAAAATGGACCCAGACTTATTTTCAGTCATAAATTAAATTAAATACAGACAATATCAGATAGCAAGGCTTTGTTGTAGTGTAAAAAACATCGACAATTAAAGATAAACCAAGCAAATGAGCACATTTGTAATTAATTAACGGTCTGACTTGAACAAAAATCCCATCAAACCGATTTTGAATCACTCTAAAACTTGACAACAGCACCTAATTTCGACGTCTTTAACCTGAAAACAGAAACAAGGCGCGAGCTTGAACACCCAAGCAGCCCGTGACACAGCTGAGGAAACTTGAGATAATTGAAATATCTGAAAATATCAATTCTCAGCTCCACAACCATGTGAAACAAGCGACTCCAGCAGAGTCGAGGCACACACATTTTCGACTCTCTGCTCCCCGCTGAATTAAAAAGCTTGCGGCACATCAAAGAGCGTTTGCTTACCTCGTGCTAGCGTGTCCGGGACCCGCGAGCCGAGAAGCACGAGGATGCCAAAAGTCAGGTAGCATCCTCCCGTAAAGTGTCCCATCATCGCTGCTCTGCGTGTCTCCCTCCCCACCGGGTCCGGGGGCACCGGGAGAGGGTCTCGTGCATTTGTCGTCTGCGCGAGCCACCCCAGAGAAGCCCACCACGTCCGCGCGTGCCCCCCACCTTCTTCGTATGACGGACGGGCGCTGCGTGTGTCCAGGTGCTGGTGGTGTCTTCTGGCGTTAGTGTCCGAGGTATCGCAGTGCGGAGAGGAGATGAGGAGGGACAGGAGGATGGAGAAGAAGAGGAGGAAAGTGGTGCGGAGCTGTCCACGGTCTGCACTCTTCTGCGCGAGAGGAGTGAGTGCAGAGCGCGCGCGAGAGGCAGCTTTCTGGCTTTGAGAGAGAGAGAGGGAGAGGAGAGAGAGAGGAGTGAGAGAGAGGTCTTACAAACCCCTGCGGACCTGTTGAGAAATTCCTTACGTCCATGTGCGCACGCGCTGGTGAGGGCCACGAGCGCGCGCCTGTGATTACCAAATCTCTCAATTAAATTTTAAGCTACACCCACCTCTGTGTTATTCAACCTGTATTTATATGGACAGGAGGCGATTTGCATGGGCGGTTTTTTTTTTTATTTTGAGGCCCTGGAAAAAAAAAGAACAGGATGCAGGACTGTTCACAGGCAAGGCCGGGCCCTTGAGAGGCCCCAGACATGGGCCCCAGACCGGGACGATTATTTTACCGACTCAAAACTTAAGTCTTACCCACTCGTGACACATTAAGGATGTTGTGGGGAAAAAGATTGTGAGCTCTGCAGCGAATTACTATTTACAAAATACAATTCCAATGAAGTAGGGACGTTACACGCAAATAAGAAAAGCAAATTATGATTTTCAACCCTTTTCAAATTAAATACACAAAGGTGAGATATTAACCGCAATATTTAAGCTGACAAACTTCCTTTTTTTGTTGCAAATATTTCCAAATTTTGAACTTGATACCTTCAACATATTCCAAAAAATTGGGACAGTAGCAAAAAAAGGTTAATTGTAAACTGGTGAATGCCATCTTTTTGTTTTTAAATGGTTAAAAATGTATTGAAAAAACACAAAAATGGAGGGTAGCACTATTTTTAAATTTAAATAAAAAATGGCCCCAGGAGATTGATTATCTTTGCTTGTGGCTGAATTTGTCTTTGCACCTGCGCTGTGATGAAACAATAAGATTCAATTGATCATGTTGATTTAGTGACGTTATGTTATTATGCATTTGTGTGTCTTTTAGCGAGATATCTCAAAAAGTTTAGAATAGATTTAAAGAAGATTCTCAGAAAATGTTGATCATGGCCAAAGGAAAAAGTGGCGATTGGAATCCGGATGTGGGATATTTTTATTTATTTTTTATTTTTTAGTATTTAGGAATATTGCGAGATAGGAGAGTTTTCCACAATTTCATGAAAAACTCAAAAAGATTTTGCTGATGTTTTTAGGTTGTTTTTTTTTCTATCATGGCTGAAGAAACAAATGTTTTGATTTTGGTTGTGATTTAAATCCAGATTCTTTTTTGACGATTTCTTTACTAAGACAGGACAGTTGGTCACATGTTTGCAAATAACTTAATAAGTTCTTAAAACATTTTGAAAGCATTTTCATGAAAAGTTGGCACAACAAAAAAGTGATGAGATTTTGATGGTGATCCAAATCTGGGTGTGGATCAAGGAATTTTTAAAATGATATGCTTACAGTGTGAAACAGGGCAGTTTCCCACAAACTAAAACTTGATGACTCAGCAAATTGCTCAACAGTGTTGGAGATGCCTTGGTGGTGGTTTGTGCTCTCTTATTGTTTCGGTTCTGGGTTTTTTATCTGCCAACATTGTTGGTGCTTTTCACTTCTATTTTTGATGCTCTCATGACTTATTCCTTTGGGTTATAGTATTTAGCATTTTTAGGTTGGTTTAACCATCATGTTTTTGCAAGTTTGTTAGCAAGATTTTGCAAAAACTGCACAACATATTTTGTTGTAATTTTCAGGAAGTGTTGGTAATGGCCTATCTTAAAAATGATTAGATTTCAGTGGTGATCCAGAAACCCATCATTAGTGAACAATAGTTTTTGCTCAATAACTGTCCAACCAATTATGATATCAACATGACTCTAAGTGCTAGTTGTGGGTTTCGTGGTCAGGGGATCATATTATGGTGGTAACTTTATCATGAACTATTGCGTATAGATGTAACAGCGATATGTGAGCTACCTTGGCCGAGGTTTGTGCTCTCTGAGTGCTTTCTTGTTGTGACTGTAATTCTTATTGTTTGTGGCACTATACTGTTTTTATATCTGTAAAATGTAGTTTTACAGTTTTACGATATACAATGTCCTATTCAAATAAAATAGCAGTCTGTGTGATTCAAACTGATTTACTATGTTTGAAAAAATGACATGATACAATTATTGTTCTTGGTTGGGTTTTTGTGGTCAGGGTCTTAAACACCAGCGTTAATTTTGACGCCACTTTTTAAACTAAGCCTTAGTTATAGTCTTTTGCCTTAAATATATTATAGTTTTAGTTATAATTTGGTCATCTAAATTGTCTTAATTTTAGTCTAGTTTTAGTTCATGAAAGTTCACAACATTTTAGTTGATGAAATCTACTGTATATTTAGTCGACTAAGATATGAAGGTTTAAGTATAAGGCTTTTTTGATGTTTCCCTGAGTTTATGAAGTCATGTTTTACACTTGGATAAAATGAAACATGAAATAACCCTATACTGAATGCTGGTAAAGTTTGAATGAATTTACAGAAACAAATTTAACTTTTGTGTGAATTGCAGTCACCTTTATTTAGGCTACCTGGCAGAGCATCTCAGTTACAACACCAGAACTGACAACAAACAGTGAACCTGCTCTACATGAATATATCAACTCATAAAGAGAGCAGCTCTGATTGGATCACTCCACAACTTATCCCACCACCACCAAGCTAAGGCAGCTGTGATTGGATGTCCCTCTTAACTCATCCAACCTTTCCACTCAACCAAATTAACTGTGATTGGATATATTCCTAACTTGTCTCTACTTTCTACATGACCAAATTAGGTCTGTTTGGATTAAGTCTGTCAAACATTTTAGTCCCGTTTTTATCTGTTGATAAAAACAAAATGGGCAAAATGAACACTGTTAAACGCTGTCTGCATGATCATCAAAGCAGTTTGCTAGCCCCTCATTTTCCTCTTATTTTTGGTTCCATACAAACAATTATTATTGTTGTTGTTATTATTGGCCCCATCCAGACTGATGGGCAGCCACCACTCGCACATCTCTGGAGGGTCGTCAAGCAGAAACCTCCCCTCGCATTGTTTGATCCAATTAGTCCATCAGCATCACGAAAAAGCTGGACAGAGAGCTTTAGCGCCTCACAGCCAAACCCCTCCAAGCCAACTCTCACCACCCACCACACCAACATGGAGATTCCTACCACGCCATATGACCATCACAGCCCTAACAGCACCTACCTCAGCAGACTCAGGCTCCAGGACAACCTGAAGACTCCTCATGTCCCCCAGCAACCAAACTCAGCCACTCCTGTTTCCAGCATCACACACTACAGAGAACAACAGAGAGGATAAAAGAGGAGACACAGAGACTGTAGGGAGAGCTCAGAAAACAAACCATGGACACAAACATGTCAGTGAAATCAACACCCTCCCCTCGGAGCTCCCGCCTGCAGCCTTCTCTGGAAAATTACGCTTTTACTAATTAATGCCTATCTTCAGCCTACGAGCATATGGACTTTGAACGGTGTCCAGTAGCCAATTATGAAGCCAGCAGCTCATTAAATTATGCGACTTCTGTCCAATTTTGCCTTCTCCAAACGGTTTAAATTATTTTAGTACATTTGAGCAATTATCTTCACAATTTGTCCTTTAGGAATAAACTGTATGTGCTGCATTATGGGGAGAACAGAGAGCCACTGCAAATAGCAATAAAGCAAACAAAGCAGCCTAAAGCATATGTGCACAGAGCATTCATCCCTTTTCCTTTATTTTTAGTATACTTCCAAGTATTTCAAGCTCATGGTAATAATTTTCAAATGAAATGTAAACAATGGCTCTGTACCAACATGTTCCAAACATATTTGTCTAAATGAAGAAAAAGTTCTTTCTCATTTTTGAGTGGCATAAATTCAGAACTCTCATGTGAAAATATAGTCAAGAATAGATATCAAGTTTCCAAAACACAAATAATGTTCAATAATAGACAAAGGGGAAGCCTTAGGAGACCTAAATGGATTAATAAGTGCAGGATTTGCTGCTAAAGGAGGAGGGTGCTATAAAGTTGTCTACATCCAGGGAGAGAAAGTATTCAACAAGCAACTATTAAGAAATCTGGTTGGAAAAAAATATACTTTTTATTCTTTTAAGAGACCAAACTTCTTTTCTTTGACTTCAGTATTAAATTCTGTATCTCTCTCTCTCTCTCTCTCTCTCTCTCTCTCTCTCTCCCTCTCTCTGTCTGTTTGTCTGTCTGTCTGTCTATCTGTCTATCTTAGTGTCTGTCTACAGACAACCTATTAATCAACCTATTAATCTTTATTTGCACAGCCCTAAATGATAGATGTTATCTCAAATCATTTAGCAAAGAAGCAGGCCAATGAAATACTCTCCATTCAACGTGACATTTGTTATTGACCATTTTTCGGTATTAACACATCTCCCCGTGAGAAAAAGCACTTCTATACACAAGACAAAAAGCATCAAGACTTCCTTTCCGAGTATCAAGGGGCCAGCAGTTGACGCAACTGTCTCAATCTCCCCAAAAAGACCTACTAGTGTGAATCTACCATTGTTTTGTTATGTTCAAAATGGTCATTTTTGGCCCTAAGACAACATGAGGGTTAAAAATGACTCAAAAGTTGATATACCTTGACATTTTCACCTCTGACCTCCAAAACTAGAGATTCAGGTTAAGCAATAAAAGCCCTAAATTAGTCAATTAGTGTGGAATTTGCCACTGAAAGAGCAGGGTATGAATTATTAAGGGTATTAAGTTGCATGCATGAATCCAGGGAGAGACAGTATTTAACAAGCTACTATTGCTGCTTTGAAATCTGACAGAAGAAATCAACGTTTTTTTTATTTAAAGAGACCATATTTCTTTTCTTTGAATTTAATATACCCTTTAGTAGATGGATCGACCAATCAACCAACTAACCAACCAACCAACCAATCAATCAATCGATCAGCGAAATCAATCAGTTTTTATTTGTACAGCCCCAAATCAAAACCAATCTCAAGACATTTAACAAAGGAGCAGGTAAATGCCATATTCGTAATTTAATGAGTTTATATTTGTCGTCGACCATTTTCTGTGTTTAACATGTCTCCCTGGTGAGATCAGGCACTTCTATGCACAAGACAAAGTCTGAAGCCTGAAGATCTCCTCTCTTTATATCCATGGCACCAGCAGTTGCTTAGATCATCTTAATCACCCTGGCCTCCCAAACAGACCTACCAGAGTGACATCCTATCATTATTTGTGGGTCATTTTTGGCCCTAAGACAACAGGAGGGTTAAAAATGATTCAAACACTGATTTATCTTGATAATTTAACACTGGAAACCAAATCTCATCTCATCTCATCCTTAGTTTGCAAATAACTCAGTAAGTTCTTAAAACATTTTGAAAGCATTTTCATGAAATGTTGGCACAACAAAAAAGTAATGAGATTTTGATGGTGATCCAAATCTGGGTGTGGATCAAGGAATTTTTAAAATGATATGCTAACACTGTGAAACAGGGCAGTTTTCCACAAACTAAAACTCCATGACTCAGTAAATTGCTCGACAGTGTTGGAGATGCCTTGGTGGTTGGTTTGTGCTCTCTGATTATTTCTCGGTTTAAATTGTGAAATTTTCTTGTGTCATTTCTTAGGTTTTACTTTGTCATTTAATTTATTTAAGCTCCTCTTATGTTTCAAGTTCCCCTTGTTTTTTTGTGTTTTTTTTTAATCTACAAACATTGACAATTGAACACCGGAAACCAAAACTAGCAGTTCTCATCCTTGGTTGGCTTTTGGCCTCTTTCCTAAGTCTTTCCCTCTAAATGTAGTCCCAAAGACAAATATTAAGTAAGGCTTTTATTCTGCTTTTTTAACCTAAAGTGGAAAAATTAAGAAAAAAGACAATTAATTCTTACAGGCAGCACATTTTTTGGTATAATTCCACAGCTGAGTTACATCATGAGTATAGCTGAGTACATATCACATAAATACAACAGCAAAGTATTAAAAAAAATATCTAAGTTCACTAATTGATTCAAAAATACAAATATAATTCAACCACAATGTGCTGCCTCTGTCCCTTGTATAAAAAACATAACTTGCTTTGTGTGGTCGTTGTTGCTGAAGCTTTATTATCATCAGCTAATGAAATGTTTATAGCTCAGGCCTGTAATTGAATTAGCCAAAAGAAAAGCCCATTCACATGTCTCTAATCTTTTCCCATGTAAATCACCACAGCTTGACCTTCTCTGACATAATTACCCTATTGACCGGATATTCTGCGGATCATTTCCCTCAGTTCTTGCCAGAGGTCGGCCTGTCAGCGGGGTTAAATGCCTGATATTATTTCTGAAGGAGGCCATAAAAAGGGCATTAAATATTTGGGGATGCCCCAAAGGCCACCCAGCAGAACATTTATTACAGAGGAACACTGCAAAGGCTCCTCAATTGTTGAAGAAATGTGTCTTTGTTTTATTCTGCCATAAAGGTGCAGCAAAATGACACATTTATTCACTAACAAGACCCAACCTTTACCCTTTATAGACAAAATGCAACTTCCCCTTCAGCTGACCCTCGCAGCAGCATTTAAGGCAGAACAAAAAAAACAAACCATGTAAGGTGTCTTTAATGCTTGTTTATGCAAAAAAAGCCCTGAATGTTATTAAAAGATAAATAAAAATCCCTAAATGCCCTTAAAAGCTTTATGGCGCCTCATATTCTGCTATATTGTCTTTAAAATAATCATGGGAATAAGCCAGTGCTCAATAGCTTCATTATGGGTAATACTACTCTGGGCGTTATTATGTTTCCTTGTTTTAAATAGGCTGCAATTTTCCTGTAACTAATCAACACTGGAGCCGAAAATACAGCTATGGAATTGGACGCTTCCTGTGCGGTTCTGATAACTGTCGCAGAAACCCAAACAGGAAAAAAAAAAAAGAAATAAAACCTCATCATAAAATGATGGGAAAAAAATGAAAAGTAAATAAATAATAGCCCCTTTCCGCAGAGACAAGATGAAAGGCTGTTTTTCAGGCTTTAAAGATTTATTTGCTCCATGCTGTGCACAAAGAAGGCAGGTCCAAACACATAGATTTTACTGTGGTAATTCACCTCATTATTGGAGAAACACTGTTTTGGGGCCTTTCAGACACAATTTAATGCAATAATTTAGTGTATCTGTTTACAATGAATGTTTTGAAAATGCTAAGGATGACTTATTATTCTCATTCCCCACCTTTAACACCCTGCCTGTGGTTGAAATGAAACGTCGGGGACATGCCTTTGGTCAAACATATATTAGAGCTCAACAGTGACCGCACACTTTTTTGACATGTGGATGTCGAAATAATCCCCTCCTCCATTTTATAAGTCAAATAATTCTGATATCAGTATTTTCACCCTGGAACCAAGACAATCAATAACCCACAATGGTTTTGAAATATTTGATTTTGTGCAAAGGGCATTCAAAACCAGTGCAAGGTTTTGAAGTTATTTATACAGGACTGAGAGAAGCAGACATGCACCTTTTAGTGCAATTTTCATTTTTTAAAGCAAATAGCAACTTATTATACTTTCTTTCTAATTATATTCCAATTTTTCCCGTTGATTTTTCAACACTGGTGACACAAACATATGTAATATAGTGGTTTCATTTATGTGCAGGTTGTTTTTTAATAGAGAATAATTGCGATTTCGCTTATTGATCCAATTTTTTAACAATTCCTTTATCACTTCCTGATCATTTTCTGCCTTGACAAAAGTTGGCCTGTCCAGATTTTGGTGTCAACCACGTCAAATTCATGTCACTCCTGATGTTCAATGCCGTGCTGCAAAAATTAATGCTTCTTGCTGGAGCTTTCACTTAGTGAAGGTTGTGCAGCAAGCGTCTGTCAAGACTTTATTTGTCATCTTTGCTGACTGCCTCCAATGAGAGCACGGCATCCTTACTTTGCAGTGCATGCAGAAGAAAGCCGAATGAAATGATGGCAAAAACACTTAAGATATCAATATCTTGAGGAAGTAGTCGCTGATGCTCTACTATATATAGATATATGTAAATGTGCACACACACACACACACACATATATGTGTATATATATATATATATATCTATATATATATATATATATATATATATATATATAAAATGACAAAAAAAAATTCAAAGACACGCAAAATAAAAGCCCCAAACGCAAAGGGGCGCTGCGTACCACTGAGACTGGTGGTTTTTTACCCTCCTCGCCTACCGAAGCAAAACACTCGCTTCAGTATGAAGGAAGATAAGGTCAAGGAATTAGCTGACGCTCCTTCGTCAGATAAATCAGTTGTGTGGACCTATTTTGGCTTCCCATGTAAAAGACGAGAGAAGAGTGAGAAGACTGCGGACAAAACAACAACCGTGTGCAAAATATGCCGTTACAGTTCGCCATATACTGTGGCGAGTACAACTACCATGATGTACCACTTACAATGTGACCACAAAGAGAAGCTACTGGAAGCTACACGGAAAAAACATATCTTGAGCCCTGTTTCGTATTTTGTATCGTTTCGTGAGTTGACCATTTCGCTACACCCCTAATATATATGCATAAATACTTAAGGTGGTTTTCACGAGCGAAGTTACGTTTGTGAACGAGTTGAGTGTTTTGAACAGCTCTTTAAAATGGACAACGAGAATTGATTCACAGTGTTGAGTGAGCAGTTCATGCATTTGCGGGCAATTTGCATTTAATAATGGCTTGCAAACTAATGGCTCACTCAAAACTGTTCTCATCATCCATTTTAAAAAGCTTAAAAGTGGTGCAAAAAAGACTCAACTCCCTCACGAATGCCACATCTTTCTCAAAAACCACTGTGGAAGTACAGCAACAAACCAAAGCTTCTGTTTAGGTGTAAAGGAGATAATACAACCATAGTAGAAAGTAACGTTACATAAACGGGTAAAAAAACAAGTCAAAACAAGCACACTGGACGGTTTAGAGTTGTTGAGGAGTTTATCGGATGACTGCAGGCAGAGGCAGGCTAACAATACCCTATGACTCCCAGTTTTTGAGCTAAGCTAAGTAGAGGTGGGCGAACTCGAAGAATGCTGTCTATCTGCATGTCATGGAATAAAAAAAATGCTGAAGTGTTCCTTTAACTTTCATTCTTGAAATTAAGATGAAGCAAGAAATGACAGAATTTGAGAAAATACAAATACTTAAAGGTAACGATAGGTTGGAAAACTATGAAGCATCCTATCACCTATGGGAATGCAGGTGGTTGGAGCCTTTCCCAGCTGACAATGGGAGGCAGGGTACACCCTGGACTAGGGACCAGCCAATATCAGTCATTCAGTTACCTGTGGGAGGCATTCACTGAAATTGAGTCTTGATTCATTTCCAAGTTCTACTTTATAAATCTGAAAATATGTACAAAAATAAAGAATTGGCGGGCTTCCAGTGACTTATCCCCGAGAGAATTCTGTAACACAAATGCAAAAACAATTGCATTTGCAGAAAAAAAACAAGTATTTTTAATGTTAATGTCTTCTTTTGACAAGACTGAGGATGTAAACATGGTTTTGCAACTTCTAAAAAACACACAATACGCAGGAAGTATCCTGCCAATACACAGTAATGCAAGTAAACAGACACGTCGGCTCAGGTTTGAATTCTCACGCTGCTTCTTTAAGGTGAGAGGAGTCGCAGTATTTATTTGTGCCTTGACTCTCTTCTTTTATCCTTCAGATGGAGGGATATCTGTGCCAGTCTCTGATGGAAATGTGCAACACAAGCACTTTCTCTTCTTGTTTTTTTTCCCCTTCACCACATAAAGCATTTAAAAGAACAAGGCAAAAAGTTCATCGCCACCCAGCTGCTGCGGCTCGGCTCACAGCGGCGATGACTGACAAGCACAAATAATCCACCTTTATTGTCTTCAGTGGATTGAATTTTTGGTGAGTGTGTGTACTGTGGAACTCCTTAAAACGTTCCTCCCACTGTGTGTTGTCAGTGTGTGTTTGTGTGTTTGTCTCAGCATTTAAAGTCCTCTCACAACTTTTTTTTTTGCAGGGCCCCCTCCTGAGGAAGAGTGAGTGTCAATCATGCACTCACTCGAGCGAGTCTGTCTTTGGAAACAGGCGTGCCTATGAGACTGATATTGTTTTTAATATGCAGTGTTTTCTGCTGAGCTGGCATGTCTTCTGCAGCCTCACCCTCATGCCTCACAATCAGAGTGGAACACAAAGTCAGACTGGAAAGAAGCCAGTGCGTCAACTTCTTCTTCTCCATCAACACTTAACTGCAGCGAGTGAAGGTTAAAAGGTACCGTGTTTGTAGTTATTTTCTATTATTTTATTCATTTCATTGATTCAAACTGGCCTCAAACTGGTGCTGAAACACCCTGATCCTTAGAGCACTGGAGTCAACATTTAGAGTCAGTAAATGTACCCTACAGATAAATTGACCCGACTTATTGAGCAGCCTTTTAGTTGCTAATTTTCTACCTGCATTTGAATGAGTTTAACCCAATTTACTTCAGAATTAAGACCATATTGGAGAATAGAAGGCAGAGCAGAGATTATATTACCTTAAATGGTTCAATAGGGCCCTTGTAAGGATGACTGACACCTCAACATAGGTTCAGGTGTATTGATTTTTGATTCTTTATCCATTTAGTATGTTAAAGCTACATACAAGCCCAATTTTGTGTCAATCTTGGCAACTCTGAGTTAAAGCGGCAGTAAGCTGCTTCTTTTTGTGTCATTGGCTCAAAATTATATATAGATCATGTCATTTGAGTCATCTTGAGGACTATGAGATGTCTGAGCCCTTCCTGGCTTTGTACTCAGGCTGTTTTTCATGGAATAAAGGCTCAGTTCATTGGCTGCACTGCTCAGGAACACCCACTGTTATGTACGTACTCTATATTGCCAAAAGTATTCCCTCACCTGCCTTGACTCACAGATGAACTTAAGCAACATCCCATTCCTAACACATAGGGTTCAATATGACGTCGGTCCACCCTTTGCAGCTATAACAGCTTCAACTCCTCTGGGAAGGCTGTCCACAAGGTTTAGGAGTGTTTATGGGATTTTTTGAGGATTCTTCCAGAAGCACATTTGTGAGCTCACACACTGATGTTGGTCGAGAAGGCCTGGCTCCCAGTCTCTGCTCTAATTCATCCCAAAGGTTTTTTATTGGGTTGAGGTCAGGACTCTGTGCAGGCCAGTTTAGTTCGTCCACACAAGATTGCGTCATCCATGTCTTTATGGACCTGCTTTGTGCTCTGGTGCACAGTCATGTTGGAAGAGGAAGGGGCCAGCTCCGAACTGTTCCCACAAAGTTGGAGCATGGAATCGTCCAAAATGTCTTGGTGTGCTGAAGCATTCAGAGTTCCTTTCACTGGAACTAAGGGGCCAAGCCCAGCTCCTGAAAAACACCCCCACACCATAATCCCCCCTCCACCAAACTTTACACTTGGCACAATGCAGTCAGACAAGTAGCGTTTTCCTGGGAACCCCCAGACTTGTCCATTAGACTGTCAGATGGAGAAGCGTGATTGGTCACTCCAGAGAACGGTTCTCCACTGCTCTAGAGTCAAGTGGTGGCGTGCTTCACACCACTGCATCTGATGCTTTGCTAACACTTGGTGATGCGAGGCTTGGATGCAGCTGCTCGGCCATGGAAACCCATCCATGAAGCTCTCTGCTCTGTTCTTGAGCTAATCTGAAGGCCACATGAAGTTTGGAGGTCTGTAGTGATTGACTCTGCAGAAAGTTCACACTATGCCTGCTCTGTCAGTTTACGTGGCCAACCACTTTGAGGCTGAGTTGCTGTCGTTCCTAAACACTTCCACATTCTGACAGTTGACTGTGGAATATTTAAGAGCGAGGAAATTTCACGACTGGATTTGTTGCATCCTATCACAGCTCCACACTGGAATTCACTGAGCTCCTGAGAGCGACCCATTCTTTCACAAATGTTTGTAAAAGCATTCTGCATGCCTAGGTGCTTGATTTTATACACCTGTGGCCATGGAAGTGATTGGAACACCTGATTCTGATTATTTGGATGGGTGAGCGAATACTTTTGGCAATATAGTGTAAATTAAAGGTGTATTTTTTAAAGCATCGGCCCATCCCTCATACAGCTGTTGTGACAAAAGAGATTGCAGTAAATATTTGGACAACACCAGATCCGTACTTTGAGGGTGCTCCATCTGGCTGTTTCATGCAAATACAGATATAAGTCACATTTCAGAGCTCTCATTTAAGATTTTTTTGCAACGATGCACCTCAGAGCTGAGTTGTCAAAAAACAGAACCGAGCAAAAACAAAACTCGGCTCAGCTTCTGTCAGCCGTCTGTTAAGAACCAAGCAGCCATTAGACTTAAATGAAAGGTAAAAGCTTTGCTCAGAACAACAGACAAAAACAAGACAGAGAGATAGGCCAACTGACATACCTCCAGCTTCCTTGTTGTCTCCTCAAGGAGGGGGCGGAGCAAACAGGTGGAGGAGGTGTCCTTTCCTGCCTAAAAGCTCTTGGAGGACACGATTCTGATGAAGACAAGGGTAAAGGACAGACAAGGCTCAGTTTATTTGTTCTTATATGTTCTTGACAAAAGGTGCAGATCTCCTTTTTTTGACTTCATTTGTTTTGATGATGCTCGTTTTCTGGCCGATCAATTTTTATACTTACTAGATATAGTAATGAATTCTTCCAGATGGTTTTTTCCACTTAATTTCCTTCACCGTGGAGGACAACAAGGCTCATCGATCCAGGAATTTATTTTAAAAGATTAATTAAAATATGACACATTTTCTTTAACGACTCAAACATTTCTTATCGGTTTAAGTGGACGAAGTGATAAGATTGTGACGATGATCTGAATCCTGATTCAGGAATTTTTCAACTCCTTTCATTACAGTGCTAGATAGGGAATTTTTCCACATTTCTGCGAATAACTCAGTAAGTTCTTTACAGATATTCACTATCATTTCAGGAAATGTTGGTCATGACACAAAAAAGCGGCGATAAGATTTTAGTGGTGATCCTGATCCTGATACAGGAAGTTTAAAGTATTGTCTAACAGTGCAATATAGGGTAGTTTTCCACATTTTTGATAGGTTCCTGTCGATGTTGTAATATCCCAGTGGAGGTATGTGCTCTCTAAACACTTCTAGTCATGTCTGTTTTAGGGGAGATCCTAATTCTGCCCCTTAGACCTTTCCCTTCCTCTTACTCAACTCAAAGCACTTTAAAAACAACCACAGCTGAAACAAAGTGCTGTACACAAATAGACAAAACAAAACAGACAGAAATTAATTAAAAACAATGGATAAAATAAAGCAGATATAACTAAAACAATTGTTTCAATGTTTTTAAAAACTAATTTAAAAACAGTAGAAACAATAAGTAAAAGCAAACCATAAAACACCAAAACAGGAGCCGAGTCTCATGCAGGGTCGAAAGCCAAGGAATAAAAATGAGTTTTAAGACGAGTTTTAAAAATGGACAGTGAGGAGCTTTGTCTGATGTAGACGGGAAGCTTGTTCCACAATTTGGGGGCCACCACAGAAAAAGCCCTATTTCCTCTGAGCTTCCGTTTGGACCTCGGTACTTCCAGGAGCAGCTGATCAGCTGACCTGAGGCACCGAGCAGGAGTATAGGGGTGAAGAAGCTCTTACCCCTTCCCCTTAGCCCTCTGTTTTGAGGGCCAAGGGGAAGGGTTGAAAACACGCTCCTGAGAAACAAGACGCCACTTGACTCCCGCTACGTCATCACCCAGAGCTGATCACTAGCTGTGACGTAGGCAGATTGGTGATTCTAAATTTCCCTCTCTATGTGGCACAGTGATTGGCTGGCGACCAGTTCAGGGTTAACCCCGCCTCCCACACAGTGTCAGCTGGGATAGGCTCCAGCACCTCGGACTCCTAAACAGAATATAGATGATGGATGGATGGATGGATATATTAACACCTCAAACTTCTATATCATGTTCTGTGGTGCAGTAGCCCCCGCCTAAGACTTTATCTGATTGGCCAGTAATGAATGTGATAGATAGAATGATCATCCAATCACCTGCTGGATTTGCTTCTGAAAGGTTCTGCCCTACCCAAACACTTTCTGTGGGCTCTTTCTCAGAAGGCCGAGTGAAATAAAGGTTAGCAATGGGTTGATGCCAGTCAATAACTTTATAAGCCTTTTGATCTTTTAGTTCCCAAGATATATTAGGGCAGAGTCAAGGTTTAAAAATAACCAGTAATCCCATTTAAATTCATACAATTTTATTTCAGAAATAATTTTTTCAAGCCAATATGAATCATTTTTGTTTGATTATGGGGTACTTTTCCATAAATTATTTTTACATAGCTGCATGGTAATAATAGTCCCTCTCTGCATCCTTCAGGTCAGCGGGCGCAGTGTATTATGGGAAATTCTTATACCCTTTCCTTTCAAGTGAAGTCCCAGTCTGTGATCGTTTCAATGGCTGTGTACCCCTTCTCTTAACCTTACAGAGAATTGGGACACCCCTTCACTAGACGTGAACACGCAAAACCAAGGGGTAAAGGGTAAGACAAAGGCAAAGGGGTACAATTGGGACAAACCGAAAGTTTGGTAATCGTGTGCCACACAACTGCTGCTTGGAATTTTTGATAGTCAAGTTGTGTGCTGCTTTATCTCATGATTAACATCTAAAAAACTGCAGTGAATGTAAACCAGTGGTCCTCAAATGCTTCACCTTAAAGCAGGTCAAGTTGGACATCCACATGGAGATAGTTTAGACAATCCTGGCAAATCTGCTAACATTGTTTTTATCATATCAGAGCATTTCGTCCGCACAGATAGGGCCGTTTGGGTGCTCCAAAAGCACATTTTTGAAATGGGAGCCAAAGTACATAAATCTGATAATGCCTGCCTTGCATTTCTGTATGTACAATGAAGACAAATATTTTCAGAAAATATGACATCATAACACAATCTATGTGCATATTTGTGAATTTATTTATTTAATATGTATTCGCATATGCATGTATGTGTATCTATAAACTGAAAAGTGCCTTGAGATACCACTTGTTATGAACTGGCGCTATAAACATCTTTGAACAAAGACTGATTAACTAAACCATGTCCATGCTTAAATGCATTGAGTTGCTCCAATTTGATTGGTTGATTAGCTATTTGTGTTCGCAAACAGTTAAACAGGAGCACCATGTGTACCTTGGGAGAGTAGATGTACACTGATTACCTCCACCAAGGAGGTTATGTTTTTGGGAGAGTTTGTCCGTCCGTCCGTCCGTCCGTCCGTCCGTCCGTCTGTCTGTGAACAAAATAACTCAAAAAGTAATGGACAGATTTTTTTTTTTTTTAAATGTATTTTTTTGGCATTTTGTGCCTTTATTGATAGGAGAGAGACAGTAGATAGGCTTGTGAAAGGGGGTGAGAGAGTAGGGGAGGACACTCTGCAAACTGGTCACAGGTGGGATTCGAACCTGGACCGGCAGAAGCATGTACATGGGGTGCCTGGTTACTAACCACTCCGCCAAACCAGCACCCCGTAATGGACAGATTTGCATGAAATTTTCAGGAAATGTTCAGCATGGGAAAAGGAAGAACTGATTCGATTTTGGTGTTGATCTGGAGCAGCGTCTGGCCGCCATGGTGAAAAATGTGATTTCTGTGAATAACTACTGAACTAAAATAGATATCATTATGAATCCAGTTGCTAATGGTATGTTTTCATGGTCAAGGAATCTAAATATTGACATGAAATAAAGGCAGGAGTAATATTATGGTCAAAATGACAATATGGCTGAGGATTGTGGCGTTGGCGGAGGTCTGCGCTCTCCGAGTGCTTTCTAGTTAATTAATGTGATCAGCTTTTAGATCTTTACACTGAATTTCAGGACATTTGAAGACGGTTTCAAATGTTTAAATAAAAATGATAAAATAAATTTTAGCAGATGATAAAAGCGATTCTCCTCCCCGGAGGTGTGCTGATTCATCTTTCATATACTAAAGCCAGCATGAGCACACACTTGACTGCATGAATGTGTGGGTAAGAAGTTTATAGGATGTACATTTTGTTGCAGACTGAGGAGGATGGCAGCTGTTGGTGATGAAGTGCTGTAAAAGGTAAGAGCTTTTATGTCAATGAAAAAGAAGACGGCTGCTACTTTGCAATCTTTTATGAGGGTGGAAATATATTCCACCCGCCTCTAAGGGCTTAAGGACAGTATAGTGTTTGGGTGAGTAATGTAGAAATCAAACGTGCAATGAAATCTCTCCCAGGTAGCTCTGAGGGCATCACTTGAAATATAGTTAAGAGATGATGGACAGCCGCTCATCAAACCTCAGGTCTTAAGCCCACGAGCTGTATATTCTTAAGATTCTCAATATTATAGAGCTTTTCCAAGATGAGCCGTGAAATAACAGGCCTCTCTTTCAATTCTGCCATTGTTCGCTGTTGTGTATGGGCTGTGAGGATGTGGGTAGCTAAGAGGAATAATGATGCTGTGGGACAATGCAGAAAATCAATGTATTGGATGAATTTGTCCGTGGTCTTCAATAGCAGAGCGTGAACTATTCATATATCAGTCAGAGTGATCAATAATGGAGGAGCTAAGACAAAACAGCTGCATTATTTAGTGAAGGGATCATTCATATAGAGCATGTTTACCTGGAGGAAATGTTGTGTATCATCCTCCATGTTTGAGGCCGGCCACTTTGGTAGGTACACCTGCTCAACTGCACATTAGCGTAAATGATTAATTAGTCAATCATGCAGCAGTAACTCAATGCATTTAGGCTTGAAAATATAGTCAAGACAACCACTGAAGTTCAAACTGTGTTTCAGAATGAGGCAGTAGGTGTTGGTGTAAGACCGTTTGATTAGAATGGCATTGCTATAAATATGGGCGACACAAACACATGTTATGCATATTAGCAAATCACGCAGCAGCAACTCAATTAGGGATGGGGACTGTTAAGATTTTATCGTTTCAATGCTAGTAACAATCCCACTAATTCTTGTTGTGTTACTCAAGACCGGCCTTGGTATCGAGACCGGTCTCGAGACCACATTTTGAAGGTCTTGGACTCAAGAGCATTTTTACTCGGTCTTGTCTCTGTCTCGGACTGACCGGAATTGGTGTTTTCAAGACCAGCACTGATCTGCTGTTCTTCAACTTCTATAATATGAATAAGGAGGAACACCTGGTAAAACAACAAAAAGCACACATTCTTGTGTTATTTCCCTGTGATGACTGCAACCTTCCCGGTGTTGTGACTGAGAGACACCCCTCTTAACTGTTCAACCTTGTCATGGTTTTTAAGATTGATTTTGATGGTCTTGGTCTTGTCTCAGTCTCGGCTTATAATAATAATAATATCTTTATTTATATAGCACCTTTAAAAACAGAAGTTTACAAAGTGCTTTAACAGACAGAACAAAGGCAGAGAAAAGCAGAATAATCAACAATCAGTTCACCATAGACCATGAGAGTCAGAGGAAAAGGCACAGAGGGTTATTTTAACTAAAGCAACAAAATGGGAGAAAATATTATAAACCAGTTGGATTGAAACAGCTGGTAAAATGCATAATGACAAGAAGATAATCAGACAGTAGGCAGATAATAGATTTCCAGATACATAGATGAATTCAAGACTGTTACAGGTAGACAACATCACATCAGGAAGATTTAAAATAAGAGGGCAGATAGAAGACTGGTAAAAAGGGAAAATAGATGAATAAATAAAATAATAATAATAAATGCTAATAATAAATAAATCAATACATAAAATGAAGTGAAACAAAATGATGATAATAGAAACTGAGTATGTCAAAACAAGAAAAGAAAGTAAAAACAGGAATAAAATAATATGAAACTAGAAGACAGATAAAAGCAGTAGATAAAACAAGTAAATTAAAAGAGTAAAATAAATAAATAAATAAATAAATAAAAAATAATAATAATAAAGAAGAAGAAAATCATGTAAAAGCAAGCCTAAAAAAGTGGGTTTTAAGATGTGATTTAAAAGATGTCACTGATTCAGCTTGCCTGATCTCCTCGGCTTGTCTCAGTCTTGGTCTCGACTTGGTCTCGACTCCCAAAAGTCCTGGTCTTGTCTTGGTCTCGGTGCATTCTGGTCTTGGGCAAGTCTTGATCTCATAAAGTGTTGTCTTGAGCACAACACTACCGCTAATCCATCCAATTCGTTCACAATTCCCTTATTGATTCCTGTAGATTTTCCATGAGGGTAGATGTTGGCCTCTAGATTTTCAGTGTCAACAATGTCAAACACACACCACAGCATAGAACACTGCTTTTGAATGTTGCTGAAGTTTCCACTCACTTACGGTTGTGCAGTCGGCGCCTTTTGTAAAAAAAAATAAGCCACAATTCTGACATTTCTGTACCCTAACAGTGGAAGGAATTGATAAGGGAACTGATTGGCAAAATGATTCATGCTATCGATTCTTTGATTGGGCTGTTAATGATTCTCAACTGGAATTGGTTTTTGATTCCCATCCCTAAACAGTGTATGGGTATGCAGATATAGTCTAGATAACCCACTGAAGTTCAAACTGAGCTACAGAGTGGGGAAGAAAGGTGTTGGTGCCAGAAATGTTGTGCAATATTCATGCACAAGCATCTCTCGAGTTTGATAAGAGTTGTAAGAGCCATAGTCTTGCTTTGGGTAAAGTTGTGAATCATTCTAATTTTGTGCCACTGGGTGTCGCTGTCATTTTTCTTATGGCATAGGTCTATAAGTTTGTGATTGTATGTTGTATGTGTGTGTTTGTCCCCAGAAGGGAACATGTTTTTTGACCGCAATGAAAACACGAGGAAATGCTGTGGAGAGATCACGAATTAATGGTTCTGTTTGTACCTTTTCTCAAATGAATGGACCTTTGAAGCTGTCTTAACGACACTGTGCTGCGATAATTGGATCGTGTTATGCCGTAAACGAAGTTCAGCCTAAGTTAAAACAACAGTAAGCGCATCAGCCAAGTCTAACCGGGGTCGAAACACATTGACAGCTTTATTATTGGACTAAAGCTTCTATAAGAGTGGTTAGAAAGAGAGAGGATATCCAGTGAGAAGGAGTTGAGTGGGAAAAACTAAAATCTTGATGCCAGATGACAACAAATATGCACACATTTTGCATTTTAGCGTAAATAACTAATTAGTTAAAGGGACTGTGAGGAGAATCTGTTACCGCCGACATGAAGACTCTGCTACCCATGAGCACGCGCGGCGACTGTTGTAATGCTGCGTTCCAGTAACCTCGGAACTGGGAGTGACATCATCTCCGACTTATCGGCGTTCCAGTTGAAGTCAGAAAAAAACATGCCGAACTACCAGGCTATTGTTAGCTGTTGTTAGCACGCCCTGCGTTGTTGTTCACAAATATCACATGAAGAATGTGATTATCACTATGGCAGCATTTTTGTAAATATAAGTCTAACAATATGATGTATACAGCTGATCTAGAGCGACACACCCCAGTCAGAAGTGCAAATAAATTGATTATTACAGGAGCTAAATAACTGTTCACACTGGGGGCATCCATCTTCGATTGTGAACTCGGGGGTGGCGAGGTTTCACCGAGTTTCCAGTTGGAAATTCTGACTTCGGGGCACATTCCAGTTTTAGTTTCCTACTCGGAACTCGGAAATTCCTACTTCAGACTACAACTTGAATTGAACTCGGCCCTTCCTCAGAACTCTGCTTTGCTTTACAACTTCTTTTTTCAACAACTTACAGGATGCAAAGCGACCAGGTAATGTATCTCTTTCTAGTTACATAGCGATAGTTTTTGATTTGTGACAACAAGCAATTTTTGGAAAACTTAGTATCGTAGCTTTGTAGCCAACTATATATCGCTACTTAAGCCCGGTGCTCTAAGACGTGTCTGAATAATATAAATTTGCTCTAGTTTTAATTGTCTTGCTCCCAAAGTTGAGTATCCAGGCCAGTCCAGCCCTGTCCAACCCGACCGGAAGGCTAAGGAATAGCATTTATAGATAACCTATTTTGATGCTATAAAACTCATCTTAAAGTGTGTATTTCGATCAGGCATATATGTAAAAGTGAGACTTTTTTGTAATCACTTAGAAACTCCGCACAGTCCCTTTAAACACACAGCAGCAGCTCAATGCATTTAGGCATGCAGATAAAGACAAAGTTTTAAAACTCTGCTACAGTTTATTATATTAAACGGATGACAGAGCAGAGGGAGCAGCAGATAAGTGGATGCTGTCTATGAGTAGGCATGAGGTTTAACTACAGGTGATTGTGGAAGGCATCAGTGTTTGGTTGCAATCACTTTTGCCTGATAAAATTGGCCCGTACTAACCGGTGCTGATTCATTTGTGACACTGTTAATAAATACTGTGAGTGTGAGAGACCTAGTGGAACTGACGCTGCAATACTTTATGCTGTGACATTAATGCTTCATGGTTGATCGATGCAGTAGTTGTTTCAAAAACACACATCAAAACAAAACAACAGAGTCTCCATGTCTCTGTGTGGGAGTCTAGCTACTTCCTAAAAATTGCATGACAGTACCAAACGTCTAATGGCTACTTCCTGCAGGGCTATACGTCATGTCCCAAAGCTCAGGCCATCTCAAAGTGGTTTCTTGAGCATGACTTTGAGGTCACAGTACTCTAGTTTCCTCAGAAGGAGGGGTATATATCAGGGGTGGGCAACTTTAATTACCAAGAGGGCCACATAAAACCATTTTCCCAGCCTGAGGGCCACATCGTTACAGATTTTCAGAAACTCTTGATGATGAAAAAGAATGTTGGATAAATAAAATATGAGAATATAAATTTGTCATAAAATTAGAATACCAATATTCATATATTACAACATAAATACAAATTATTATGCATAATCAAATGAACTTGACGTAGAATTTCAAGCAAATTTAGTTCATATACATGGAATTAAAGTCAATGAAGCTAATTTCAAATCAATAAAATGATGTTTTTCAAATTTTTAGAGCTCAAATATTTTGCTGCTGCCATTTTTAAATATAATATTGAGTAATACTTAATATAATGTTAAAGGCTTCATGAAAGAGATTTAGAGACACTATAATAGCAAAGTAAGGTTGTATATAACTTACATAAGATTATATAGAGTTATTTCTATTGGATATCCGAGTTTCCTTTATATTTACAGCTGCTGGTTTTCGGGAATGAGTGGCGGGCCACATTTAGTGATGTGGAGCACCGCACTTGGCCCCCGGGCCGCCACTTGCCCACCCCTGGTATATATTCAACAAATCTACAGCAACTGTAAGATACAGGGTCATAATCATACAAACAAAAATTGAATGTTTCAGCACCTTGTTGAATCTATGCCACAAAAATAGCAGTTCTTGAGGCATTGGGGGTTCAACCAGGCACTGGCAAGGTGCACATAAAAATGGCCCTTTAGCTTAAATATTCATGATTTGGTTTATTTTTATAGCTTTAAATTGGGCTGGTAAAACTGGATTTAAACAAGGTGATGCAAGGCCCACAATGAAGCCCAAAAACATTCAGCATCCTGAATAACAGGAAAAAACTGATAGTTTACATTTAGATAAAGGGAACATCTTAACGTCATGCATCTAGACTCCTGATCCTTTTAGTTCAAGAATAATCCAGTTTGGACTTCAACAAAGACAGTCCTAACTCGCTCACCAGAAGAAAGACGGTATAAAATGTGAAACTCCATTATCCTGCGTCTCTCCACGTGTCCTGTTTTACTTCATGTTGACAAGAAGAAAAAGGGCGACTAAAAACATATGAGAGTGTTTATCATTAATTTATCTATTGCCAATCACACCATGCTCTCTGTAAATACTGCAAGACCTTCAACCTCTTAGCGAGCAGAATACATGAGCATGTTTATTTTATAGCCTTTGCACTCTCCATTGGACTTACACTGTGTATATATTTTGACATCTACATGTTTAAAAATAGCACAGAAGTGTTTATATTTTTATGACCTTGTATTAGGCTGAGTTTACACTATATGATTGTGAACATGCTGTGGTAGAATGTCATTTCACACTGCTGGAGTGAATCATTTACAACACATGAGCTAACGTAAGGATAGAGTGAGCTACTGAACAATCATCGTCAACACTGGACAAGGTAAGAAAATCAGGATGGAGTAGCAAAAGCTTCCATTAAAGAAGCTGGGGTCAGAGCTTTAAGGAGAAAGGTGTTGGGAGATCTCAGAATCTCTGCTTTTGTAAATAATGGTGGCTTCCTCAGTCAAAGACTTAAAGGGATAGTTCAGTTTTTTTGAAGTGGGGTTGTATGAGCTCCATATGGCCACTAAGTTCATTAGGTACAGCAGAAAGTTCTCTCCTCTCCCTCAGTAAGACACAGTCGGTAAGAGTCGGTGACGAAAAAATAGACGCTAACAGGAAAATACCAAATACAAAGGGTATTTTCTCCACCTACAAGAACTTAAATCAAAAAGTAATACCACAGTTGAAGAGTACGCTATATATGAGTGTTTTTAAGTGCATTAACCTTTCGGAAATATAAAGTTTATCTAGACCTAAGCCAACTCACGTCTTGTATTCCTCCACGAAAATGCACATCAGTTTCTGCATCAAGGGAAGCATCACAAAAACCCCATCTCAGAGATTTTTGTCATATAATGTGCTTTCAATCAGTCTACAACAGTCTATGAGGCCGCTAGCTAACTACGACGGAGTGATTTAGCGGAGGGATACACAACGTGAATTGGCTAGGTCCGGATAAACTTTATATTTCGGAAATGTTAATGCACTTACTCTGTGCACAAGGGTCTGGGATTAGGGTCATCACCTTTCAGTCTGAGGCCATGGATCGCTGCTGGAATAAAGGTGGGTTGCCTCCAGGTCTTTGCCCCATGAGAGGGAGTTTAAGAATTTTGTGGTTTTGTTCACAAGTGAGGGTAAAATGGACCAAGAGATTAACAAGTGTATCTGTTGGCCTACAAGACACAAACCATTTGAAAATCTGACCATGATTACAAAACTAAGAGACAGAATTTTCCCCCATTCTCACATCATAGTCCTGCCTCCTGGTTTTACCTTAGCATTCAATTAATCACAGCAGACACAAGACTAATGTTGCCTTCACACCTAAAATTAATCAGACTTTGTTCACTTCAAGAGTAAAGTTGCAACATTTTTTCATTTTTAGTTTTCTGTCACACTGTTATTTTGTCAAGCAGTTCAAAGCCTTTAAAATGTGTAATAGAGCCACTTAACTTTAGTTGTAGCTGTGGCCTTTGTTCCTGCCATCCAGCACATGACTGGCTCAGAGTGATGAAATTGTGAAGCTCAAAGCAGCTCAGCAGTTTTTTTGAGTTATAAAATAAAGTCACATTTCAAATTTAATGAATCACATAGGCTTCTAAGATGATACGGCTTATTTACTGTAGTGATTTTCAACTGTGTTAATCAGACTTGTCATTTATGATCATACTTGTTTTGTATTGTTTTGTCTGTATGTTGAGCTTGTTAGGTTTTTGTATGTTTGTATGTTTGCTTTAACAGTATTTAATATGTTTTTTATGTCTTTAAAGGCTTAACTAGGGACCGGTATTGCAAATTAGCTCTGGCTATAAATGCTGCACTGTGCAGCAACATTCCCTAGCTTCATTCTCTCCCTATGCAAATCAACATTACTGCTAGACTTAATTAATACTTTATATTTAATTTGTTTACAGAACAAGAGACTGCAGTGCTAGTAATGCTTGCATCAGCCACTCCCTCTTTGGCATTGTCTATAAACACTATGCTAACTCGCTAACTGTCGCTAGCTTTGCTCTTGGTCAGAACTATCCAAGGCTGTCTCCCTCGTCATCAGCTATCAGACGGCGGAGACAATGGGTGGGACTGAAGTAGAGACAAGGTCACGTATCTTTATTATATTGCTTATATGCTCAGATGTTTTTTTCCAATCCCACACTGACGGCAGCTCATTTTGGAGTTGTTTTTTCCTCTCTTCCTCCCCACTGTTCTCCTTTTTCTGCAACACCTGGGTGAGTGGACGCTGGCAAGACTGGTTGCCACTGCTCTCCGCAACTTCTATTGTTTTAAACTTGTACAGTGTCGTTGCATGTTATGAAAGGCTCTTTAAAATAAATGAAAATATAAAATATGATTAAGAACTGTCAGAAAAGGAGGGAAAATGTCCTTACTATAGAGAAGTGTGTAGTGTTGTTATTTAGTTTTCATAAAAAAAGAAATGTGGTCCAGATCAGGCAAATCTGCCGCTGAGGCTGTTAGCATCAATGCTAATCTCTGTCACTTTCTGCAGTTGTCTGCTTCGTAGTGATTACCTCTTCCTGCTCTAAAGGACTAATTAGGCAGTCCCTCTTTTGGGGGCTTACACTGGTTATAGATTGGTGCTTGACAAGATGAATTTGTCTGATTAGAGACATTTAACTAGTCTGAGCCTTATGCACTGTAAGGTCAATATTCTGGGTGCCAGATGGAAACTGTAAAGAGCCTTAAGTGTCCCCGGGGCCACCAGCTGATGGTCACTAATCCAGAGGTACCTACAAGAGCACGAAAACTCTACATAGAGGGCTCTGCACAGGGGATGCTAGTTTTAAGTAAATTTTCATACTCTGACTCCTACAGCTAAATCTGTTTCCAATCACATCATACCAGCTTCCATACCCTATTGACAGAACAACATTGTTTTATGAAATTATTATATAACATCATGACTCCAGCCACCTCTGGCCTCTAAACAGACTCTTGAAACCATCCCAGCTGAAATATAACTGCACAGACTGCCAATCCAGAGGGATTTTTGTATTTTTGATGCTTGTATAAATCATAGCTATTAATTTCATTCTGTTTGGCAAAAAGTTTAAGAGCATTATTTGCCTTTACTAAAATTAAATTTTTGGTTATCATCTTGTGGTGAAAACAGTGGAAACAAAATCAAAGTCTGATCTTTTCTTGTTTATGTTCTTGCTGAAGTCTTGCTTTGGGAGTTGATACTCAGCAGCAGATTAGCTGGAGTTTTCTGTTGACAGAAGCACAACTTCAATAATCGATTGTAGATTAGACAAGACCCTGATCTCCTTCTATGAAGCCTCATGAAAGGAAGCGGGCTTGCCTATTGTAAAAGCTAATTTAAAAGTGATCAAGCAGAGGCAGTTTCATGATCAGACGACCACCTTCAGCACTGGAGTGAGACCGGGCAGCATAAGGAGGTGTACATTCACAGTGGATGTAGACAGGAGCCGCTGGTCAATAAAAGAGTGTCTTTCATCTCTTGTAAAAGCAGCGTGCCTCCCACCAGGCCGTAATGACAGTCATATAATGGAAAGCAGAGTCGACGCAGGCTTCTCCTGAGAGGTAAATCATGTTCTTATGTGTAGGAGGTGCTCAGCCAACACGTACACGCCACTATAAATGTGAATATGCCCCGAAATGTGGATGAACAGCAATGCAAATGTGGTGCAGGGGCAGAGTCCAGGCTGCATAGACTTTCATTACAGAGGGCTGCGTTGTACATGTGCATTTGTTGATGTGTTGTCTGATTAAAACTGCATTCAGGTGGCCATCTGGCATAAAATATAATGCAGTCGTACAATATGCAGAAGTCGCCAAAGGCCTACATGAATATTATTGTCTGATTATTCAATAAACATGGCAACTAATCTGAAAATTATCCATCACACACTTTATCTGAATTAATTTCTATTATAGGGAGATATTGTTTATTTAAAATTTTGCTCTTTTTTAACTTTTATATGTTTTTTTATTCATGTCAAAACAAACTCTATGAAACATTTCCTTAAATATTTCCTTTAGTCTTAAAAGACTGAGATATTCTCTTGGGACAGAAAATGAATAATTTGTGTTATTGACAGCCAAACTACAGGATTGTAAAGAAGTATTTCTGCTTGTATGGAATCTGTTATAAGCATCAGTACCTGCACCTTTTATGATTTTACAGGTCCAGCGAATATAATAATTTCTGCTTGTCTGTTTTTTAACTTCCAGGGTAGCAGGATTGACGCAAGGTTACAATCTACATTTAGTTTGCTTTTGGTTACTTAGTAATTTATTTACTTATTTATGAAAGCACTCTCACTTTCTTTCACTCATTTAAGGTATACTGTAACTGATAATAATGATAAATTACACCACACCTGTTGGTTCAGGAAGCCAAAAGTCAAAAAAACTAAAATTACATACAAAAAGTACATAAAAATTCCCTAAGTTATTTTGTATATTTTAATTATTTTTATAACTTTTCTATTTAATATGTTTACTTTTCTCTTTATGCTGATAAAGAGGATGCCAAGCTTTTCTTAACAGTACAAATTCTGTTGCCTCATAAGTATTTGATAGTGACAATAAAGTACTTTACAGTTCAATTCTATTCAGTTCATTTATCGTCTTTATATGACTTCTTTGAAAATTTCAACTTAATCAAATGACCTGATTAAATCAGTCCACTTATTGGATTTGGTTCTACAATACTTTCATTATGTCATTATATCTTTTAGGATTTTTTCAGTATCTTGACGACTCTTTGCAATCAAGAAGTAAGGCAGTCATAAACAGGGTCCAACTGGAAGTAGGAAGGTGTACTTAAAGATGCTATGAGGAGTTTCTAATTAATAACAAAAAAGTCTCACTTTTAGATATATGCCTGATCGAAATACACACTTTAAGATGAGTTTTATAGCATCAAAATAGGTTATCTATAAATGCTATTCCTTAGCTAAATTGTCGGGTCGGACTGGGCTGGACTGGCCTGGATACTCAACTTCGGGAACAAGACAATTAAAACTAGAGCAAATTTATATTATTCGGACACGTCTTAGAGCACCGGGCTGTAAGTAGCGATATATAGCCGGCTACAAAACTACAATACTAAGTTTTCCAAAAACTGCTTGTTGTCACACATCAAAAACTACCACTACGTAACTAGAAAGAGATACATTACCTTGTCGCTTTGCATTCTGTAAGTTGTTGAAAAAAGAAGTTGTAAAGTAATTAGGCCTGTGCTCAAAATATCGATACGACAAAATGTCGTCATGCACACCTTGGGGATACGTGCATCGATACGGATTCTACAGAATCAATACGGCCTCAATGGACAGTTGTTGTAAATACTTTTTGGGTAATGTTAACAATGGCACAGTTCAACGTAGAAGCCAAGCTATATCATGAAACACAGTTCCAAATTTAAACTTAGGTGTCTAAAGTTCGTAAGTTGTAGAGCCATTTAAAAATCATCCTTATTCTTTTTCTTCTTGAATTAAAAACAAAAATTGCCGGGAATTCTGTAAAAAGCGCCGTCAATGTTCACAACTTATGTGTATCGGGATACGTATCATATCGTGGCCTCAGTATCGGGATACGTATCGTATCGTGGGGTTGCTGAAAATACCCAGCCCTAAAAGCAATTCAGAGTTCTGAGGAAGGTCCGAGCTGCATTCATTAGTATCACAACAAACACACGCTTTGGCTTTGGTCATGGGTTTAAAACAGTTGCCATGTGTGCTCATGGGTAGCAGACTCTTTATGTCGCTGGACATAGATTCTCCTCATAGCACCTTTAATAAAGTGGCCATGAAGATATAGCGCAGCAGACCTGAAGCTACACAATAAGTAGCACAGAGCTTTAAATGTGTGAAAAAAAAGACATGTCCTGAATTGAAATAACTAAATTTTCCAACACTAAAAGCCAAACTCTGCTACAATTTAACATGAGATGAAAATCAATAAAGCTGGAGTGTTGGTTTGATGGAGTGGTTAGCACCCATACACATCCCATGTATGTACTTGCTTCTGCCGGTCCAGGTTAGAATCCAACTTGTGACCAGTTTGCAGTGTCCTCCCCTACTCTCTCAACCCCTTTCACTAGTCTATACACTGTCTCTCTCCTATCAATAAAGGCCCAAAATGCCCCAAAAATACAGTACATTAAAAAAAAAAGGAAATCAATAAAGCTGAATGCCCTCTGGATGAATGTTCATCATTCCACTCTCTCCCTACAAACTACTTGTAACCACATTATTTTTCCCATGTTCCTCCACCATGTTGTCCCTCACATGGCACGCCGAGGCTGTCATGTTCCATTGTCAGTGAAGAAATCTCTCCACTGTATCTCCAGTTCAGAAAGTCTTAGTCTGGCCTCGCTGGCCTCCTCATGTTACCTCGACTGAAGTGGAGTCAGCAGAAGGTGTGAGTGAAGGGTTTATATCAGGTGATGGTCGAGCAGTGGCATGTGAACCGAACGCTTAGCAACAACACTCGGTGAGGAAGCGTTGCACCTGACAATCATCCTATGCACTCATGTGAGGACAAAGTGCTCCAGGTTCAGCTACTGCGTTTGTATAATCAACATACATGTTGGTACTCAGGAAGGAAACGTAGCTTGATTATGCAAATGACTGAAATCAGCATTTTGTATGATTATAGTCAAGTATATGATTCACCAAGCCCAAACAGGTGCTGATGATTTTTATATTTTTCTACTTAAGCTGAACAACACTCTTAGCCCTTGTAACATCAAGACATTTTTCTTGCAATATTTAGTCTGCCTTGCTTTTAAAAAATCTGATTTGTTTGTAAAAGTGCATGTAAACCCTCAACTAGGGCTGGGAAATATATTGATTAAATTGATTAATTCTTACTATTTTCTGCAAAAGATTTAAAAATGAAAAATCAAGATTTTTTTCATTCACTTACTTAAATTGTAAGTAATAGCAAAGTTTGAAAAAATACACCGAAATTTTACAGTTTTCAGGATGGTGGCCCTGTCAGGTTTTGCACAAGCACTTTTATAGGCTTGCATTTATTTTTTAAAATTAGATTAAAGGTGCTTTGAGGAGAATCTATTCCCAGCGACATAAAGACTCTGCTACCCATGAGCCCGCGCGGCGACTGTCGTGAAGACGTGACCCAAGCCAAAGTGTGTGTTTCTTGTGATGCTAATAAATGCAGCTCGGACCTTCATTAGAACTCTGCATTGCTTTACAGCTTCGTTTTTCAACAACTTACAGGATGCAAAGCAAAGAGGTAATGTATCTCTTTCCAGTTACGTAGCGGTAGTTTTTGATGTGTGACAACAAGCAATTTTTGGAAAACTTAGTATCGTAGTTTTGTAGCCGGCTATATATCGCTACTTACAGCCTGGTGCTCTAAGATGTGTCTGAATAATATAAATTTGTACTAGTTTTAATTGTCTTGTTCCCAAGTTGAGTATCCATGCCAGTCCAGCCCTGTCTGACCCGACCGGAAGGCTAAAGAATAGCATTTATAGATAAGCTATTTTGATGCTACAAAACTCATCTTAAAGTGTGTATTTTGATCAGGCATATATCTAAAAGTCAGACTTTTTTGTAATTCCTTAGAAACTCCTCATAGCATCTTTAAATATTGATCAGATAGGAACATTTAACAAGCTGTGAAAATCCCTCATCTTTCAGTGTCTATGGAGGCAAACCTGCCTGTGTTAGAAGAGAACAGAATTCTGACTTTCTAAAGACTTAAAAAAATTGAATCTTTAATTTCTTTTTTCATTGGTCTTAATCATCTAACAGATATTGTAAACAACAGAGGAACTATCCAGAAACCTTGGCACCCTGTGGAGTTGCTAGTGTAGACTGAGACGGTTGTGCAGCTGGCTTGAAACTGACACATCAACAAGACAGGGTAGTTATGCTACATCAGCAAGGTCCCTCTTATGCTGCGTTCACACCGCAAGCGACTCGGCAGTCAAAATCGCGTCACCCACTGAAGTATCATTGCATGTCCATAAATACCTAATTTTGGTCAACGTTGCCGTCGGCCGTCACTCGATGACATCACGTCCGCTTGTTTCTCACAGGGACATGGTTTGTTCCTCTGTAGCCACACAAGACATCGCCTGAAAAGATCAACTTTTTTAAACTTTGATATCGCAGACAGTTAGCCCCGCCCCATCGCGGCTGTAAATTGACTTAGCATTTGGAGACTGACCGCCGAGGTAGTACAAGTAGCATCCGGTGTGTGTAAGCACCTTTAAGCAGAGGTTTCAAAGCAAACTGTGGATTCAAGATGGGATGATCAAGCTCTTTTGAAGAAGCTCAAAAAAACAGACAATGTTAAGGGCTGTAGTGGGAAGCCTTTCAAATGTTTGTACTTTCCTTTAAAACAAAAAGATGTTCAACTATGCTAAGATCTAGCAGTGGGACTGAGGCACACCAATGATCTGTACGGACAGATCTGGCCAGAAGTGGGTTTCTTAGTAATATTGTGGCAAATAAGATATACCCCTAACACAGAAACAAGGCCAGGTGACTTAACCATGCACACAAACGAAGGGACTGGGATGCAGCAAACTGGCAGAGGATGCTTTAGCTGATGGGTCAAGATTGAAAACACTGGCTTTAGCAGAGGGAAGTTCGTTTGCTAAAGGCTGAAGAACAGTAGGATAATGAGGTGCAAACATCATCTGGGTTGTGGCCCTTAAAGGTGTAGTCAGCGATGTTGGAGAAAACGAGTGGAGAGGTTGTTGATAAACAAATTTAGACCCGCCTCTCCCTTCATACCTCACCCCTGGCTCCACCCCCAAAAGCTGATGGACGTGCATCGTCATGGAAATGGCCGTAGAAACTGCGTAGCTGACCAACCGGCTAAGGTAACCCCGACTCGTCAGACAACTCGACTGACATTATTGATAACATCATGACAACAGATTAGACAATAAGAAGAATGTCCGACGGCTGTTACTGTTATGTGAAGCACCACAAAGCTAATGTTGCTTACTTATCCAGCAGAAAGACGGCGACATCAGTGTCCGTTTTTAGGTCTTTCAATTCGCGGAGTTCCCTCCACCGTCGGAAAGCAACACCAATGTTGACCCGGGTCTTTGCAATTTCATGGTCATAGTCCTTCTCTTTCACTTTTCACTCCACTGACCTTTTTCTTTTGTGCTGTTTTTCAGCCATTGCTACTACACCTATTGTATCTCTGTCTTACGCTAACTGTGCACGCTACGCAATCTACTACTCCCCCTCCCCCCTCTGTCTGATCTGCGCATGAGTATGATCGCCCCCTGGATGTGGGGGGGTGTACCCTGTTATGGTGGCTTGGCACGAGCCACAGTATTTACCTGCTGAAATTCAGAGCCAAGGCTGTGTATTGAAACTGGACTTTTTTTCCAACATACTGTCAGTGGTGACATCTTGTGGATGGAGAGGAGAAATACGGTGATTTTGACAAATAGTGCATTAGATTAGAAGATTAGAAGGTCGCTGACTACACCTTTAATGCTGATAGGTTCAAAAAGACAATTATCCATCATGAAGAACAATCAGGGAGGTCTCTGCATGGCCCCAGTTTTAATCTAAAGCAGGACAACGACCCAAAACACCCAGCTCATGTTATGCAGAACTACCTTCAGTGTGTAGAGGAACAAGGAGACCTGAAAGTGATCACACAGTTCCCACAGAGCCCTGATCTCAACATCATGGAGTGTCAGGGATTAAATGAAGAGACAGAAGGATTTGAGCCAGATTACATCCACACAAGGTCTGCAGTTAGTTATCTGAGATGTCTGTCTACCTGCAGAGTTTCTGCAAAAACAGAATGCAAGAAGAACTGATGCTGTGGTGAAGGAAACGGTGAGTCACGCCAAATATTTGATTCGGATTGCTCTTTTGTTAATCCACTTTGACTTTGTTCAATGATAAAAAATAAACTTTAACACCTCTTCTTGTTAGAGAAATCTCATCACTTCCCTCACCTGCATTACTGTTTGCACTGTATGTCAGCAGAGAGCTGAAGATAAACAAGAGCAGTGGTAAAGTAGGACCTCTACTTTTGAATTAATGAACAAAAAAAGCCTTTTAGATATGTTGGATACCAGCATTTGCAAAGAGGTAACTGAAGTACATTGCGGACATTAAATGAAGCAGTTTAACACAGTGGTAAATGTGTGTTTATACAGTTAAAATGAGGACATGAATAATAAGCAAACAACTCCTCCAGCTCCCACTTATACCATATAAATAAGATAATTTAAAAATGCACACCAAAGTAAAGCTCAGGGTCTCAAAGGAAAAAGATCTACCCTTGAAAATAAACACTACTAATACAGACTGTACAGCAAATACTTTGACTAAACTTTTATTTAAACTTAAAAATATCAGGTCAAGAGCAGATGCTGCAGCATATTTATTACGAGAGTCTCTAAATCAGCGTCTTAAACTTATCTGTAATTCTGACACATCCCATATTGGGGTTACGCAGACTTTTGTCCAAGGCTTGATTTTCCTCATGCCGCATTGCCTACAGTCGAATAAAACAGTTCATCACACTGATTTTGTGTTTCTGAAGGGGAAATTAGGGCATTATTATTTTTTAAGAAAGTACTTTCACTCAAAATAAATTCCTAAGTTGAAATATTCATGAGGTCCTACTTAGCCAGAATATTTAGCAGAAATTCAAAATGCAAGACAAAGTTAGGATCAGGTTCCCCTGAAGTGAAGTCTGAAGTGGCGAATAATCCACATAATTAAAAAAAAAAGTTAAAAATGAACCACTTTCTCTTTAAGTAGATGAGATAGAACTTAATTAATCCCTTGGGGAAACGAAGGTTTTATCGCAAGCACACAGGTATCAGAAAAGTAAAAACAATTTGCAACTATAAATATAAAGAAATAAAATTAAACGTAAAATAATACATACGTTCTCAGAAGCAGAAAAATGTAATTTACAATCTCTGTTTGTTTACTTACATACATAAAGCTGCTTGTTGCAAGGCTTTCATACTTAATTAGCTGATAACTTTTGACTCCTAAAAAAGTGCTCAAGTTATGAAAAATGCTGCATAACCTGAAGTTAGTTTCAAAAAGCTCATAATATGCTTTTTTTTCAGTTTTATATGCCATTAAGTGAGTTTTGTAACCTGACAAGCAAGATGGACAGCTCGATATATCTGCCCCACAAATATTTCACTAGTCCATCTGGGTAGGAGCCCTTTAAATTTGTTTCCAGGGGCAGAATGTCAAAAAAAAACAAAAAAAAACAAGCATGCGACTGGACAATCGTTTGGCTCGTCACATTCATCACAGACCAATCCACATCAAGCAGGGTTGCCTCCTATAATGTAGCATACATAGTGACTAATGTTGTGGCTAATGGCTAAAAACAGTTAAAAACAGTTCATGGACGTTAGCCATAGTGGCTAATTTAGCCGCAAACAGCTAACAACAGTTAACGACCGTTAGCTGTTAGCTGCTAACTTAGCCACTAACAGTTAACAACAATTAATGACCGTTAGCCGCTAACTTAGCTGCTAACAGCAAACAGCCTTTCACTATTGTCTTACACTAAATTGTACCACACAGATGATTCATTTAACACTTCTATGTGACATGAACCTCTTCAAAGATAATCCCTACAATTAAACTTCTGAGGAGGGCAGATTTTGCCCAGTTTCACTGAGTAGCTATGAGGACAATAGGCTAATCGGCATTTCCGTTTAACTTCCGGTTGTCGTCATGTTCGCATTCTGCAGCTCCCACCTCTCTTCCCTGATTGGGCCGTTAAGAATTCATCCAAGTGAATTCGTTGGACAACGGAGGCTGGCAAGACGGACCTGCAGGATTTCAGAATCAGGCAGGTCTGTCTGCTCTGCAAGGCTATGGGTTTTGCACATCTCTTCCACATTGTAGAGTATTTCCACGAAAAACTAAAGTCTGCAGCATCAGGACCTCTTCCTCTCCTCCTGTCAACAGTGGCAGTAGCTGCCTGAAAGGGCTGATTCAAGCTACCACTGTGACACCCCACTGTTTGAGGAGCCACCCATCCTCCCAAACACATCAGAAATACGTCAGACTACTGTTATAATAAAGTGACCATGAATGTAGTTTGTTTTTTCATAAAGCTTGTATCATGTTGATTGTTATTATCAACAGGCCAGGGCTGCAGCACTGGTACATTTCCCCATTCCTCCAATCAGAGATGTTGCTATGACTCCCTGTGATTGTGGGTAATGTATTTCCTCTACAGGAATTCTGAATAAGCTGTTTTTCTTTCTTCTTCATATGCCACGATCTTCTAGTTTCTGATTGGTCAGTTCTACTGGGACATCAGTTGTATTACAAACAGGAACCAAACACTCCCCATATTCATATAAAAGCTCCAAATTCCACATTATTTGTTATGTAAATATGCAGATATATTGAAATGCATTCATATTTCAAAGATGTAGAAACCTTGCAGATGTTAGTTTATTCTGGTTTAGTTCTCTTGGCTCTACTGTTCAATTCAAAAGGCAGAAAAATGCAAACAGTGCACTATCATATTCACTATTAAATTTAATACTGAAACTGAATAAAACATAGCTCCGGCTCCAGGATAAAAGATGTCACGTTTGAAGCAGGTATTACTGCAGCCTGTGTAAATATGTGCACCCCAAAGAAAAGACATCAGCCCTTACATTTTTGTTTATGCTAACGGCTGAATCCAGGAGGGAGAGGGAGACGAGTCTTATTTTGATGAGGCAGCAAACGCACGCCGAGCACAGCAGGTAATCCGTGACCGCTGTGTCCTTCTAAACACAGAGCGATTATGCTGAAGACACCACAGAAACATTTACCCAACACGTCCTTGCTTCTCTCCGCGGTGTTCCGCCGGCCTTCGGGCAAAAAATAAAACGCGGTTGAACAGACTAGATGGAGAATTAGACGGCGGCATGGCGTGGGAGGTTTTACTGTAAAGCCGGTTTGTTTTTCTCGGGTGGTAAATAAGCTCTGAGAGCAAACCGGCTCGGTCTTTCATCACTAATGGAGATTATACAACAGCCATGACTTTACAGCAGATTCATTTATTTACTGCTGCTCGGAACAAAAGGTGAAAACACTGCTGAGATTTCCAGACACAAACAGAGACAGACAGAGTTTCTGAAAATATCTGCCATTCAAACTGAATCACTGAAATGTTCATGTGTAAATATAGACACATGGGGTAATGGGTCCATTCCTCTTGTCAACATTGTCTATTACATTTCATTTTAAGATATGAGCAGCTTTGTAAACTCCAGTTTAGATCATACTTCCATTTTAACCCTGCATTGACAACAAGTTCGGAGCAGCATCTGAGATATGAAAGCAGAAGTTAAACCGGTTCTTGTATATCAAGCATGGGCATATTGGAGACCATGAGGGCAACACGGATATTATTCAAACTTTCAGTGGGCCAAGCTGTGACAAACTGAGGTACACACTAAATAAGACAAGAAAAATAAACGCAATTTAAAGGGACTGTGAGGAGTTTCTAAGTAATTACAAAAAAGTCTCACTTTTAGATATATGCCTGATCAAAATACACTTTAAGATGAGTTTTATAGCATCAAAATAGGTTATCTATAAATGCTATTCCTTAGCTTCACGGTCGGGTCGGACAGAGCTGGACTGGCCTGGATACTCAACTTCGGGAACAAGACAATTAAAACTAGAGCAAATTTATATTATTCAGACACGTCTAAGAGCACCGGGCTGTAAGTAGCGATATATAGCCGGCTACAAAACTACGATACTACATTTTCCAAAAATTGCTTGTTGTCACACATCAAAAACTACCGCTATGTAACTAGAAATAGATACATTACCTCGTCGCTTTGCATCATGTAAGTTGTTGAAAAAAGAAGTTGTAAAGCAATGCAGAGTTCTGAGGAAGGTCCGAGCTGCATTCATTAGCATCACAACAAACACACGCTTTGAGTCACGTCTTTTGGTGCATTCCAGTTGTAGTCAGAAGTAGGAATTTCTGAGTTCCAAGTAGAAAACTGCAACTGGAACGCTCCCCGAAGTCTGAATTTCCTTCTGAGAACTCGGTGAAACCTCGCCACCCCCGAGTTCACAATCGAAGATGGATACCCCCAGTGTGAACAGTTATTTAGCTCCTGTAATAATCAATTTATTTGCACTTCTGACTGGGGTGTGTCGCTCTAGATCAGCTGTATACATAGTATTGTTAGACTTATATTTACAAAAATGCTGCCATAGTGATAATCACATTCTTCATGTGATATTTGTGAACAACAACGCAGGGCGTGCTAACAACAGCTAACAATAGCCTGGTAGATCGGCATGTTTTCTTTCGACTTCAACTGGAATGCCGATAAGTCGGAAATAATGTCACTCCCAGTTCTGAGGTTTGCTTTAAAAAAAAAAAAAAAAAAAAAAAAAAAAAAAAAAAAAAAAAAAATATATAAAAAAATAAAAAAAATAAAAAAAAAAAAAATATTAAAAAAAAAAAAAAAAAAAAAAAAAAAAAAAAAAAAAAAACAGCATATCTCATGGGTAGCAGAGTCCTAGTATTGCAGCAAATAAATTCTCCTCATAACCTCTTTAACAGAAGATTAAATATTGTCACTGTCTCAATTTTTCACAGTTTTTATATTTTTTTAAAACATTAATGAGTACTTTCTTTTACGTCCATGTGTGAGTTCTTAATATCTTGAACCTATAAAATAATAAAAACATTTTCTACTTATGAAATTAGATAATGAGTATTTTCAAAAAAACAAAAGTAGTAATATTGGACTTTTAAAGTTTTCCCAACAGCAGCAAAAAATGTCTTTGTGATGTGATAATTTCAGTATTGATCATTTTTGCTCAAAGTAAATAAATAAGTTGAATTTAATGAGCTATACAAGGAATTAAAGGTATAGTTCAATATTTTTGAAGCTGGGTTATAGGACTGAGGACTTATCGTTTTGGGATCGAAATCACAATTTAAGTAGGGGTGGTAGAAAAAATCGATTCACATAAGTATCAGGATTTTTTGTTTGACGATTTTTAAATCTATTTTTTCTTAAAAAATCTATTTTTTTCCAAATTTAAATTCTTCATTTTAGTCTGTGTTAACAAGCCACTTAAAATAAAATCCAGGCTTTTAAAGAGAGAGAGGGAGTGCTGAGTAAATCCGAAAAACTGACTCACATGTGATGTGTATTTTTCCTGATATAGTCTGTAGGCATCACCATTGTTCATCTTTTTCGCTGGTGTTAAAAAAGCTACATAAAGATTGCGAAAATTGGCAATATCATAGAATCACAATTCAAATCGAATCGGCACCTAAAAAAATATTTTAAAACACAAATCGGGAGAAAAGCGTATCATCTCAGCCCTAAATTTCAAACAACGCAACCATGTGAAAGCCAAAGCTCCATTTTTTTGCAGCACTCCTGACTGACCCAGGATCTGTTGCGACAAGTATTCTATAAATTTGCATTTAAGAATGGCGTATATGAACAGTTTATTCGGTCTCTTTGTTACTTGCCGTTCAAAAGAGTTGACTTGTTCACAAATGTCACAAATTCATAGCTGATGAGCTGGTAAGCAGGCCAACAATACAACAACTTTTACTCTGAACCTTGATTTGAAGAAACTCATTAATCAAATTGCAATGGCAATATCTCCCTGAAAAGTCACAACTGGATCTTTCCCTAAAATTCTGCAGTCCGACAAAGAGAATACATGGGGGGGAACCTAAATTCCACACAGAAAGCTCCTGACTGACACAGGGTTCAAACAGGCAACCTGGTATCAGGTACTGCACCACCATGCCACCCTATCTTTAACTGTGTTTTTATATATTTTTGACTGGATGAATTGATAACAAGAATGAAGACGAAAATCATGTTTCAAATTGAAATTGTAATATCAGCTAGAGAATTTGCAATTACATCTTTTCCTGAAACAGTTCAGTCCTATTGGGTTGTATCAAATATTTGACAACAATCAATGAAGAGGTTGAAAGGGCTCCAGCAGCTCTGGACCTTTAAGGAGAACAAGTTAAGACAACCAGTAAGGTACACTGCTCTTAACAGGAACAGGTGTTTTGCATGATTGTGTGAGTTCTACTTTAAAGTGAGCCATGAAACTGTACTGGGATGAATAAATGATTGGGTAAAAACCACCAGAGTGCATCAGCTTGTTGTTGGTGACACACTTGAGTATTACTGTCTACCTATCCTCTGCTGGCTAATACCAGCAGGAGAACTCACAAAGCTCAAATCATCTAAAGCTGTCTTCTTGAAAGGGTACTTACATGTATAAAGTTTCACCATTGTTAGTTTCTTTCACTCTGCACTTTGTCAGGTAGACAAGCGTGCAATAGATTGAATCTATCAAGCGTATCACTTCACCATCACCCAGAAATACACAAGTAAGCTTCAAGAAATGATTTTATTTATTTAGCAGTTTGGAATTTTACTGAGCCAAAAAACAAATATAAAGCTGCATTTAGGCTGCACCAGAGAAATGTGTAACCTCATTCCAAACACACCAGTAGACCCATAATGAAGACCAAAGGCTGGCAATGCGAGCAGAATTAATGCGAGCAACAATCTGGTTGATACTGTCAGTGCACTTTCCTTTATGTTGCTTACAGTGATTATACCCGGCCAATTTCAAGCAACAATTCCTTTTTTTTTTCACTTGCTTTGTTTGGTCTTTGTTTGGTTTAGTTGGCTTTCCCTTGCAGCACAAACTAGATTTCAGCCCAATGGAAAAGCAAGACTCCTGTTTTCAAGCAGACCAGAGCTCAGTTCTTTGGTCCGCACTGGAGTTCGTGTGAGCTTTCATGCCACAACAAAACAAGAAACTTTCCAAAAAAAAAAGAAATCGAACCAGAGCTCATTTGATTTGGACCAAACACATGACAAGAGAAACTGGCCTATGCTCATTATAAATCTCAATCCAATAGGGATGTGATGCTTTGGGATGTGCTTGAATTAGAGAATTGCATCATGGATGCGCAGCCGACAAAACTGCAGCACCTGTGTGATGCTGTCGGGTCAATATGGGCTGTTTACATGAGTTTCATTGTGTTTTGGCCTTGTATTTACATGGGAACAGTATATGGAATGCTTGAATCTGCAAACTTTTGAAACCCGGGTCCAGAGTGGATCGTTGATGTCACCGCATGCGCAGAACTCTGTCACATGAAGGCTGCGCGCACATACCAGGAACAACAACAGCTTCGGCTGTATACCAAGTAACGTGTGCTGCTTATCGTGCTCAGTTTGTTATCCAGACAAAACTATCCAGACAGATTTGTTGTCCAGACAAGAAACTTCCACGTCTTGGTGCATCCACCACGAAAAATTTTGTTCTTCGTAAGTGTGTTGTAGCAGCGCTGTTTCTCTACAAACCTACATCGCCTTAGATTGGACTGGCATGCACACTTCAGCGTTTTCATTCGTTTCCAGTGTCTCTGACTGAACACAAATAGACTTTAAATATGCAAAGGAAAAATTTTCCCGTTTTGGGTCACAGTGTCTTCATGTAAACGTGGCCTAAAACTACACCTGACATCATCAAGTTTTGTAAAACCTCTTAAAAAGAAAACATTGAGTTAACTGTGAAGACCTTTTTTCAAGTTTCACACACCTCCCATGAACTTCAATGGAGGAATAATCCATTTCCTAATGTTATTGAGATCTGATTCAGAGTGAAAAGCCTCCAGTAAGCCACACGGCTCCATCTATGATTCACTCTATTTTGGTATCAGAATGAGTGAATGGGTTTCTTTATCTAAATCAAGGATAACTTCTATAGTTCCTTTATAAACTTCACAGCTACACTGTTAGTTGAAGAGTTTCTGGCTCTCAATCACTTTCTGTTCAACCTTTGGGAGATGATGCAACACACTTCAGCGCTATACTAAAAGCTAAGCTAGCTCTCTTTTCTGTTCCTCTTCCCCATCTTAGTCTTTGTCAAAATCCAAAGAAGGCCGCAGTCTTTCTTTTTAGCCCTCTTTCTCTTGTATAAAATCAAAATAGAAGAAAGAAAACACAGCCTTGCATTGTGTTTGCCTCTCAAATGGGTCCGCTGGGACCTTGACGCGGTAGCTTTCCCTCTTCCTCTTGAAGCATAAACGAGTGTCTGGGCACATGTCAGTTTCAAGGTCTGAGATGCATGTGAACAATAAGTGGGGCCGTGTAATATATGTGCATGAATGTCTGTGTGTGTGGTAATGGAATCACCGCGGCTCTGGTTCGACACAAAGAGGCATTTCTGCCCTCGAGCAGTGGGCTCCAGTCTTAGAGAGCTGTCCTGGTGACAGGGCTGGGGGTCCGTGGAGCTAATCAGACCCCTGGGACTTGCTCTCAGGCTGCAGTTTTTTTGTTGTTGATACTTGGAGATTCTCTACACATAAGGACAGAGAGGGACAAAGTCAGTGTGAAGGTCTTTCTCTCCCACTGCTCCGTGTCCACCTTTGGCTTTAGGTGGTGCTGACTGTAGGAATTTATGAGCTGGGATGTGTGGGGAGAGAAAGAACAGCATGTTCTCTCTATTAAAAGATGGTCTGACACAGTATATATGCCACTTTCATTTGTTATTGAAAGTTGGATCTGCATGTCCAAGCGTGAAATATTTGCAATACGGGATAGAGAAAATGGCAAATTAGATGACACTGTATAGCTTTTGTGAAGAAGAAAATCATTGTGAGTACTAATACAGCAAAATCTGGCTTTTTCACAAGGTAGAGCTCTTCATACGAAAGCAAATCAGCCAATCACTTGACAGGCACTTAAAGCATTTAAAGATACAGGCATGATCAAACAGAGACCTGCTGAATTAAGCAGTGAGCATTAGAGCAGTAAACATGGCATAGCTGTTGTTGCCAGACCTGCTTATCTGAGTAATCCAGAAACTGCTGATCAACTGGGAGTTTCACCCACAACCATCTCCAGAGAATGCTTGAAAAAAAGGAGAAAATATCCAGTGACCTGCAGTTCTCTGGCTGAGGATGCGTTGTTAATGCCAGAGGTTAGAGGACAATGACCAGAGTGATTAGAGATGGTACAAAGGCAACAGCAAGACAAATAACCTGTGGCTAGGGCTGCAAGTTGTATCATTTTGGATCAAAATCGCAATTTCAGACAACGCAATTATGTGATCCCCAAAGCTACAGTTTTGCAGCACCCTGACAGACCCAGGATCTGTTGGGTCAACTATTTCACACCTTCTATTTCACAAATTAGCAGGTAATTTGCATTTACCAAGGTGCACTTTGAGTGACATACACTATATTGCCAAAAGTATTTGCTCATCCATCCAAATAATCAGAATCAGGTGTTCCAGTCACTTCCATGGCCACAGGTGTATAAAATCAAACATCTAGGCATGCAGACTGCTTTTACAAACATTAGTGAAAGAATGGGACGCTCTCAGGAGCTCAGTGAATTCCAGCATGGAACTGTGATAGGATGCCACCTGTGCAACAAATCCAGTTGTGAAATTTCCTCACTCCTAAATATTCAGTCAACTGTCAGCTGTATTAGAAGAATGTAAAAGTGTTTGGGAACAACAGCAACTCAGCCAAGAAGTGGTAGGCCACATAAACTGACGGAGCGGGGTCAGCAGATGCTGAGGCTCATAGTGCAAAGAGGTTGCCAACTTTCTGCAGAGTCAATCGCTGCAGACCTCCAAACTTCATGAGGCCTTCAGATTAGCTCAAGAACAGAGCAGAGAGCTTCATGGATGGGTTTCCATGGCTGAGCAGCTGCATCCAAGCCACACATCACCAAGTGCAATGCAAAGCGTTGGATGCAGTGGTGTAAAGCACGCCGCTTGTGGACTCTAGAGCAGTGGAGACGCGTTCTCTGGAGTGACCAATCACGCTTCTCCATCTGAAAATCTGATGGACCAGTCTGGGTTTGGCGGTTGCCAGGAGAACGATACTTGTCGGCCTGCATTGTGCCAAGTGTAAAGTTTGGTGTAGGGATGATTATGGTCTGGAGGTGTTTTTCAGGAGCTGGACTTGGCCCCTTAGTTCCAGTGAAAGGAACTCTGAATGCTTCAGCACACCAAGACATTTTGGACAATTCTATTCTCTTAACTTTGTGGGAACAGTTTGGAGCGGGCCCCTTCCTCTTCCAACATGACTGTGCACCAGTGCACAAAGCAGGTCCATAAAGACATGGAGGGCAGAGTCTGGTTTTGATGAACTAAACTGGCCTGCACAGAGTCCTGACCTCAACCCAATAGAACCCCTTTGGGATGAATTAGAGCAGAGACTGAGAGTCAGGCCTTCTCGTCCAACATTTGTGTGTGACTTCAAAAAATGCACTTCTGGAAGAATGGTCAAAAATTACCATAAACACTCCTAAACCTTGTGGAAAGCCTTCCCAGAAGAGTTGAAGCTGAAGCTGGCAACATAGTGCAGTATGAAAAGTGCTATATAAATAAAGTTTGATCGATTGATTGAAGTGGTGAGCAGGTCAACAACACAAAGCCTCTGTTCAGGAGAAGAAGTTGGACAGTTGACTGGACTGTAGACACACAAAATTTAGCTTTTGATCACGAGAAAGGGAGACCTTCAGACAGACAGCTGTGTCCTTGTGTGGAGAGTTTCAGAGAATCAGGAAAGAAACTGTTGCCTGAGTGAGTGTCCATGTGTCCCCTGGGTCAGATTCTTAAGTTCTGAATAGAAAAGTAGTTGTTACATAATTGTCCCGTCTTAAGGAGTGCCAGCTTTGCAGCTAAGCACTTGTTAGACATGTTCATTTTCATCAGCTTTCTTTGTAATGCTTTAGATGAAAGCTCTTTTCTAAGCGCAACCCTGCAACAATAACCTGTTATAAAATGCATCTGTGACGACAGCTTAAAGAATTTCATAATAATCTTACAATGAGGCTATTTAGCGGAAGTTATCGTGATGAACAAGATGTTTAAGTTTCATTCAGCTTTGCTCGCTACAGACCAGCTAAATCTAGGAACACTGAAAAAAACCAAATTTTTTAGGAAAGATAACCATTAAATTGCTAACTCCCTGGTTGGCCTACAGCAATATCTGCAACACTCCATGTTCCCATCCTGGTCTATTTCTTAATTGTGTTTTATGCTGCTTACTTCTGATGGACCACCATTTCTCTGTGGCTGCACACCCTGTTGTCCAAGACCTTCCTGTATAAAGTAAGTCAAAAGTAAGTAATATATCTTTTCATAAAGAGAGCAGCTCTGATTGGACCGCTCCACAACTTATCCCACCACCACCAAGCTAAGGCAGCTGTGATTGGATGTCCCTCTGAATTCATCCAACCTTTCCACACAACCAAAGTAGCTGTGATTGGATATATTCCTAACTTGTCTTGACTTTCTACATGACCAAATTAGGTCTGATTGAATTAAGTCTCTTTAAAACACTTCTGCCTGGTTATATTTTGTTGATAAAAACATCAGTTAGTTTAGTTTTGTTTTCATCAGTCACTGTCTGGTTTTGTCAAGGGAAAAAGGTTGTTGACGAAAACTATGATGGAAATAATGATTCAACAATTTTAATGCTAAGCATGAGGAACAGCCATTCAAAAAGGTGTTTGGAGACGGGTACAACCTTTCAAAACCATATCTGGCAGGTGATTGGACGGTGTTTCTGTCAGTCACATTCATTATAGCCCAATCAGTAGTGCAGTAGGAGGTGTAACGTACAAAACCACAGTGTGAGGCACTTTGTAGAACAAACTCTTGCCAAAATACGTCTGAAGTAGAGTGACTATATCCTCTATAGAAATAAATGTGGTCCAGCTCTGATAAAAATGCTGCTGGAGCTGTTAGCACACATGCTAATTTCTGTATGAGCAGCCATTTCCTGCCAACTCTTTCTGCTTTAAATGCCTCTGATTGGGCCATGCTGCTATGGGCCATGCACAATCATTGAAGTCTGAAGCTTGGCGAGATGGATGTGCTTGATTATAGCGATTCAATCAGGTTGATCTAGCTGCACTGCAAGATTACACAAGGTAGACTGGTTTGATGAATACTGCAAATATGCCCCAAAGTGGTATGACCTTTGGGTATTTTTGGCCTATTGCAGACTTTGCGACTGTTTGTATACTAAATGCTACATTTTGGCAAAATGGGAACATTCTATAAGTGAAATATGAGGTTTTAAAGGATAAGTTTGGTTTCTACAGCTTTCACATTGTTTATAGAATGAAGTATAACAATATACTCACACAGAAGGCTTTCCTGATCCAAACAGTGCTTCAGGAGATATTTAGATCCAAAATCAAGCGGCGGACATCCGTATAATGGTAGCAGCAATGGCATGTATAGCGCCGCTCCTAAAACTGCATTAATCATCCAAAAACTCATTAGTTTCACCAATATTTCATCATGGTCCGCTCAGGCTGGTCCTCCACGACAGTCCGTTGTCGCTCCACCCATGTTTTGTGACTGTGCTGACCTCTGAACTGAAAACTTTCTTTACGGCTGCCGTGCATGCGCAGTATGGCTGATTGTTTCAGGGGCAACCACCGGCTACTCAACAACTTTCTTGGACGAATATCTATTGGATGAAGATGTTGTGGAGGAGAACTTTGAATATGATGGGTGTCCTTACAGTTTCGAGCCAGAGTTTACAGATGAGGAGCTCATCAAAAGGAGGAAGCGGAGGCAAAGAGAAGAACAGCTGGCCAGAGAGCAGTCTTCAGTTCAGAGGTCAGCACAGTCACGAAAACATGGGTGGAGCGACCCCAGACTGTCTTGGAGGAGTAGCGTGAGCAGACCATGATGAAATATTGCTGAAACTAATGAGTTTTTGGACGATTAATGCAGTTTTAGGAGCGGCACTATACATGCCCCGTGTGCTACCATTATACGGATGTCCGCCGCTCGATTTTGGACTAAATATCTCCCGAAGCACTGTTTGGATCAGGAAAGCCTTCTGTGTGAGTATATTGTTCTACTTCATTCTATAAACAATGTGAAAGCTGTAGAAACCAAACTTATCCTTTAAACGGCCACTGTTTTGACTGACAGATCCCTGGTGGTGGACTTCACTTAAAAACCAAAATGGACTCTTTACACTTCAGTGAAAGCCACACACATTCTGATCCATACACTCTTCATTGATCTTAGATATTCACTCATTTGTTCACCAACCTACAAGATGAAAGCCAAGCACTGAGATAGTGGACATGTATTCTAATATTGACATCATTAAGTTATTTTTCAAACCAACATGGCCAGAGAAGAGCATCTCCTCTAAGATTAATAACATTCTCTTCCCAGAATCTGATCGAAAACATCTCCAATCGACTCTGTCTGCACAGATATGCCTTCCCTTGTATTTTATGGAAATCAAATGTCAAAATTGACTAACTGGATTCCCCCAAAGCCTCTGCAGTAATCTTGCCCTGAAGCCTCTGACATTCATGCAAAGGTGAAGACAAACTGTGCTCGGTGATTGGTGCGGTATCGCCCGGGGGGGCTGAAGGCGCTGCCAATCAGTGGACGGAGCAACAGAACCGGTGCTCTCAGAAGATGAGGCTGGAGCAAGAAAAAAAGGAATAAACACGTGGATCATGTCTAAAATCAAAGTCCATTCTATATTTCATCATCTGCCGGATGAATATCTAATTCTCATTAATCTGATTTTCTATAAGGGTGATGCAGAGCTCCTGCTTATTAATATACGTCGAGGATAGAGTTTAATAACTGACAGATATAAAGTGCCTTACAGATGTTCTCATATTAAACATGTTTTTCTTAGTTTGAGCACTTTAAATATGCAGGGCTGTGGTTAAAATGTAATCCTGCACCCCCAGCTCTCCAATCAGCCATACTAATAAGATTCTGTCTAAGCTTGTCTTACATATACTGTGGCCTGTTATAAACAATGAGGGGCTGCCCTGATCAAGTTCTTCTGCCCTCACGAGATGTCACACATTCACCGAACACCATCCAAGAGGCTACACAGAAGTCAAGTGAGAATGCCCGGTAACACAGTGGCTTATTCTGGTGCCTAAAGCAAGAGGGTTGCTGGTTCGACTCCCCTAATTGGTCATGTAGATTTTGCATGTTCTCCCTGGGCATGTGCAGTTGCTCCCGTTTCCTCTGATAGACTAAGGGTGTTTTCACATTAGGCCCACTTGTTTCGATGATCATATGTACAGTTCAAAGCAGCAAAAAAAAAAAAAGAAACACAAAATTTTGACTGACTAAGGCTTAGGCAGAAGCAAAGCTTATTAAATGCCAGCCTACTGTGCATCTAAAGCTACACAATTCATGGTGTCACCTGGGAAGAGAAAAAAACGAACCAAATATATATACATACACATGCACATATATAGCTCTTTCCCCCTTTTTTTCAATTACAATCATGACTCCAAAATGTAAATGCACATAATGACCTTTTGAACATTACAAAGGAAGTACACTGCTTAAGTTTGAGATCAGCACTACTCCATAGCTGAACTCCTTTAAAACAAATACATCTTCTTTTAACTTCTTTTTTATCTTTTGGTAACACAAATTTGTCTCCAGCTCTCGGCTCATATTTACTCTCAGACACTACGAAAAACTTATGCACGCTGTCTTAGTTAGTGTTTAATTTGCTTTAAACATGATTTGCATTGCTCGATAATAAACCAAGTCTCTAAACTTCAAAACATGAGAATTCAAAATAATGGATTAGTATGATCATAATGTTGTAACACAGCTTAATCAGTTGTGGTTTGAAACATAGATCCCAATAATTCAAATTATTTTCTGCAGAAGATTAAAAAATGAAAAATCAAGACATTTTTTTAGTCACAAGTTACTGCAATGTTTGAAATACAATTCAGGAAAAGGTGTAGTTTTTATGATGGGAGGCTTTTTCAGGTTTTGCACAAGCACATGTTTAGGCTTTTATGTGTTTCTTAAATCAGATTAATTGTTAATCAGATGTGTCCATGTTACTAAACTATGAAAATAGCCTTTTACATCTTTCAGTGTTTATGTAGACAGCTCCAACTAGGTTTCAACTACATAATCAACATTTTATGACAGAATTACAGCATAAATCTTAACTTCAAAAGGAAAAGTAAGTCTAGTTTTGGAAAATATTTTGATAACATAAAAGCAAAACTGATTCATTTAGTGTTTGCTTCACTTGGAGATTTTTGTTTTTTTAATTTGAGAGGGAAAGATTAGATTGAAATCATAAAATGACATTTGTGGGGAAAAAAATCAAGGATTTTATATGGTAGGGTCAGATTTGTTGGTGCTGGTGCGGGTGTTGGTGATGTGATGGTTTGGGCCACTGTTCACCTCCATCAGGATAACACTCTATACCAGGATAAAATAATCTGACACACTAGATAGACAGTTCAATATTTTCTCTTGTAAATATGGGAAACATCCCATAAGAAGTGTTTGGGAATTGGCATAACCTTTCAGAAGCATATCGTGCAGGTGATTGGACAATTGTTCCATCAATCACATTCATCACAGTCCAATCAGATTATACAGTAGGCAGGCACAATTGATGTAAAGTAAAGTGCTAAATACAAACCCCTAACTGAAAAACTCTCGCCAGAACACAGCAGTGGTAGAGTAAAAATAACTACTTTCTGTCCTTTATCTATCATGTAAGTAAGAAATGTGATCCAAACTGCTACTGAAGCTGTTAGCACAAATGCTTATCTCTGTACAAGCCATCACTTCCTGTCACCTTGCTTATAGCTCCCATCTCTTTCTGCTTTAAAGGACTTTGATTGGGCCGTGCAACTATGGGCCGGGCACAGTCATTGTAGACTGGAGCTTGGAAAGATGGATATGTGTGTTTCCAGCCATTAAATTAAGTGGATTCACAAGGTTATGGGTGACACTTTAAAAAAGATGTTTTATTTTTCGTTTTAACCCCACAGCCTACCTGAGTACTGTTGCTGACCATGCCGAAGCCTTTCCGACCACAGTGTACCATCTTCTGATCTCTACTGCCATCAGGACAATACACCATGTCACAATGCTCAGATCATCTCAAACTTGTTTCTTGAACATGACACTGGGCCAAATCCACAGAGAATCTGCACAGAGTTTTGGGGCCAAACTGGTGCAAATGACAGGAAAATATCACTCCTAAACCAGGGATGTGCAGTGTGCAGAGGCTAAAATGAGTGCCAATTGCTCACAAACAGATTGTTAGAACGTGATGTGCCCTGGATTTAAAAAGATGCAAATGAAGGAATATTTCAAATTTAAGTGCAAAATAGATCCATTTCTAAGGGCCAGCACTTTTGCCCGTGGCAGTTAAAAAACTGAGACCTGTGTCTCAAATCGGTGCAAAATCTCTCTCTCTATCTGTCTCTTTTTTCTGCTCACAAACAACACAATAGACAGAAGAAACATGACCAACAATAGGAGAGAAAAAACATCTTCAAGATTACAAATTACAGCTGCTCTTAAAGTAGTGATTTTATTAATTTTTGGGATCGTAAGGAACATTGTGCAGCTCTGTTTATTGATTGTCCAAGGCCTTCGACACTGTTGACCATGTCATTTTAAAAAACAGACTCAAGGGTATTGGTCAGTCAGAGCATTCAGTCTCCTGGTTTGGCAGTTATTTGTCCAACAGATCTTAGTGTGTGAAAGCTGATGGCTTAATCTCTGGTTAGAAATGGTGTTCCACAGGGCTCAGTCTTTGGACCACTTTTATTTACCCTGTATATTAACAGTATCTGTCATAATGTCCCTAATGCTAATTTTCATTTGTATGCAGACGATACTGTTGTATATTGTTCGGCTCCCACACAGAAACAAGCCCTTTGCCTTCTGCAGGAGGCCTTTGAGATTGTGCAGGAAAATCTGAGGGACCTAAAGTTGGATTTGAATTCTGTAAAAACAAAGCTGATGACTTTCACAAACTTGAAACAGAAGTCACAGAACCTGCCGTCTATTGTTACAGCTCAGGGTCATGTGATTGAGTGTGTATCTTTTTACAAATACCTTGGTTTTGTGATTGATTCTCTGTCGTTTGAGCTTCATATTGAGCAGCTTGTAAAGAAGCTAAGGCTGCAACTGGGCTTTCACTTCAGGAATAAGTCTTGTTTTTCTTTTGCTGCAAAAAAGCATCTATTTCTACTATTTTTATGCCTCTGGTTGATTATGGTGATGGTTTATACCTGCATGCTTCTTTTCAATGCCTTAAATCACTGGATACCGTTTATCATGGAGCTCTAAGATTCATAACAAATCACAAGGCTCTAAAGGTGCGTTCACACCGCAAGCGACCTAGCGACAAAAGTCGCATCGCCCACTGAGGTAGCGTCGCGCGTCCATAAATAGCCTACCTGTTTGGTCGCCTGGCGTCGGACGCGTCGATCGGTGACGCGTCACGTCCGCCGAGTTTTACGCGATCGTATCATATATCACATAATAGGGTGTATAAGCGGACATTATTCCAGCTGTGTCCTTTTCACTCACTTTATCAGACACAAAACTCTGCAGCTGATGATGCAGCAGCATCATCTGTGAGTTTACCGCGGTCCGTCTGCAAATGTCCTCACTGAGATTAGTTCCGCCTATGCGGAAGTCTTCCGCTCTGTAGTCCGGATGAATAACAGCACCGTCACACGAACACACACCGCTGATTGGCTGATGCTGCATAGCCACGCACGACATCGCCTGAATAGATCAACTTTTTTTAACTTTGACATCGCGCGACGAGTGAAGTGGTCGCCTTTGTCGCCAGCTGTCGCATCGCGGGAGGGTTAGCCCCGCCCCATCGCGGCTGTACATTGACTTTGCATGGAGAGTGATCGCCGAGGTAGTCCAGGTAGCGTCCGGTGTGAACGCACCTTAACACATCTGTATGGGCGAGTTGGGTGGCCCTCTCTGACCATTGGTAAATGGAATCATTGGCACATTCTGATTTACAAGGCTATTCTTGGCCTGCTTCCATCTTACTTGAGTAACTATATTCATGTGAAAAGTTCTGAAAGCTATAGTCTTCATTCTGTTTCTCAGTCACAAAATCTTCTCTTGCTATCGGTCCCCAAAGTTCATCTTGAAAGGGTAAAAGAAGCTTCAGATGTGCTGCTCCTGCAGACTGGAATCTGCTACAAGACAGACTGTGTCTTGGAGAACTGGTCTCTTGAAATCTTTTAAATGCAGATTAAAGGCTTGAGAGGTCTGTATCTGTGTCTAAAATTGTTTTATGTCAGTAACTTTGTAAATGTGCTGCTGCTTGTCTTGGCCAGGACACTCTTGCAAATGAGATTTCTAATCTCAATGAGGTTCTTCTGGTTAAATAAAAGTTAAATTAATAAAAATAAATAAACATATTTAGTCATAAAAATCATCTGTTGCTGTTGTGTGCACTCAACCAGTCAGAGCTTAATCGCCTGCAGCTTGTCCAAAATGCAGAAGTGCGCCTCTTAAATGGGACTAAGAAACGTGAGCACATAACTCTGGAGCTCTTTGCCCTTCACTGGCTTCTGGTTAGGTACAGTATTAATTTAAGATTCTCCTATTAGTTTTGAAGTGTCTGAATGGGCTGGCCTCGGAATACCTTTCTGACCTTATTAAGGCACATCGGCCCTCCAGAGCTCTTAGGTCAGGTGATCAGGTGCTCTTGGATGTTCCTCAATCTTTCTTAAAAACTAAAGGAGATCGAGCTTTCGCAGTTGCAGCTCCCACTTTGACCTTTCACTGCGTGGACTGTGAATAGCCTCTCCACTTTTAAATCTGCTTAAGACGCACTTGTTCACTTTGGCCTTTGGCAGAGTACAGCCCCCTTTTATTGGGTCTTTTATTTGGCATGTTTCTCTCTGTGTTGCTGTTTTTATCATTTTTTAATTGTAATTACTGCTTTTATTGTTTTTTATTGGGTTTAGCTGTTTACTGTAAAGCACTTTGGTAGGTCAATGCTGTCTTAAATGTGCTATATAAATAGAGCTGACATTGACATTAAACTTTTACACTAACAAATTAAAAATAAGAATGAAGCCTTTCTTACCTGCAGAAACTTTGGTGTCTCACTGCAGCAGCATAGGCGGGTGTTTCCTTAGGTCATCGTGCCTCCACAGTCACCAGATCTCAGTTGAATAGAGCACCTTTTGGATGAGATGGAAAGGGATATTTGCATCATGAATGCGCAGAAGACAAATCTAGTGCAACTGTGTGATGCTATCATGCTAATATGTCACAAAACCTCCGAGGAATGTGAGCAGCACATTGTTGAATCTGCAGCGAAGAATGAATGTAGCTCTGATGATGAAAGGCGGACCAACCAGGTGAAAGAAAGATGTACCTAATTGTAAGGATGACTTTTAAGTCATGTAATATTCATTTTGTCATGAAAGTTTTTATTTTTTTCTTTATACATACAAAAACAGACAGTGTTATTTTGAATAACTCAACATTTAAAGGCCTGTGATAAATACCCATATACAAAACAACCAAACAATTAACCTGATATGCATGATGGTACAGTAGTGTTACAGGAAAGAAAGCTCCATGACCTCTTAAAGTTCTCAACATCATCATTAATCTTAGCCAGCATATGTTTATGTGATACAGTCTCTAACATTACTTCCATCCATTTTTAAATATCTGGAGAGGATGTAGTTTTCCATAGTCTGAGGATCACTCGGGCAGCTGTGACTACTCCCACATTTATCACAACAAAGTCGTATTTTGATAATTGCCCAGAATTGGGCAATTCTGATTGGTCACCTAGTAGGCCTAATCTTGGTGACATGGGTATTGCTGAGCCCACATGTTTTTCTATGCATTGTATTATCTTTTCCCAGAATGGATTAATCAGTTTACATTCCCAAATTGTATGCATAAATGTTCCATGAAATATTCTTTTGGGTTCCTTTATATCAGTTTGGTCTTGGACCATGTTTCTCTGATGATATTAAGTTCCCCTGTAGTCACACGACACAAACACCTTGCAGCTGTCTCAAATATGTCAGAGAGCAAAAGTCATAGACAGAACGTCTGGCACACTGCAATAAATAGAAACCACTAAAAGGAGAAGTCTTGGACTTGACCTTCTTTGGAGTGATAATTGTATATTGTATATATAAAAGTCTGCTGTCTTACATTCTACTGCCACATTTATTACACACATGTATATAACAGACGGAGGGAACATGCTTTTCTTTGTCACCCAAGAACTGAACCGGCCGTAATAATCTACCTTGATAATTCCCCAGTCCTATCTCAGCTATCTATCATCAATGCTAAATGCTCAGTGCTCCTTATTTACACATTTTCATTTTTGTCCAGGCCAATTTCAATATTTAATTTTTTTAATTATTCTGTTAAACCACAATTAAAAAGCAATGTCTGATTTTTATAAGCTAATTTTCAGTACATTTTTATTTATATTACTTTTGTCGGTGCCAAGTCATATCATTGACCACAGTGGGTTTTTCTTTCTTTAACGAAAGGGTACCAACAATTCTGTCCACATGTGTGCAAGTTATGGTAAAACATGATTACAAGAAGCTTAAGCTTACATATTTTGTAAACAGTTTTAGAATTGGCATCTGAACACTTCATTAGGTTGATAGTAGGGGTGTAACGAAATTTCGTGCCACGAAATTTTGCGAAATAAAAAATGACGAAATAAAATTCAAAGACGCACGAAAGAAAAGCAGGAAATTAAAAACGCGAAGGGGCCTCACGCACCACGTCTCAGCACTGAGACTGGTGATTTTTTACCCTCCCCGCCTATTGTAGCAAAACACTCATTTCAGAATGGAGGAAGACGAGGTCGAGGAATTAGCTGAAGCTCCTTAGTCAAATAAGATTGTGTGGATCTATTTTGGCTTCCCATGTAAAAGACGAGAGAACGGTGAGAAGATCGCAGTCAAAACAACAACCGTGTGAAAATATGCCGCTACAGTTTGACATATACTGCGGCGAGTACAACTACCAACTACTTTGAACTGGAGACAGACAGCATCTTTATGTTTGTGTAAGTCTGCATAAAAAAACAATATTTGATTTTTGCATCTACTGTTGAGTTGACAGAATTTGATCATACTTGAAGATCAGAAGTATATGCACTGTTATAGGCTAAATATTATAGTTCTAAGTCCAGACATTTATAGGTCTAAACTGCAGCTCTGAGGACTGCTATTTGTTTTCCTTTTCATTCAAGACTGTACTTATCCTGATTGTTACAACAACAAAGCACTTTTTATTGAGATTTTATGTTTGTGTTTGCACTGTAGTCTAAATAAGGGGAGAACTACATTCTTTTCAAAGACCATTTATTTTGTACTGATGCAGCAATATTTTTTGTATGTCTGCATTAGGAAGATCTTTATTTCGTATTGTGAGCCCTATTTTGTATTTTGTATCGTTTCGTGAGTTGACCGTTTCGTTACACCCCTAGTTGATAGGTGACTTCAAATTGGCCTTAGGTATGAGTGTTGGCTTGAACGGTTGTCTGTCTCTCAGTTTAGCCTTGTGCTTGTCTGGTGACCAGTTTAGGGGGTACCTGGGACAGGTTTCAGACCCCAGGAACCCGAAAGGCATAAGTGGTATAGATAATGGATGGAAGGATGGAAATCAAAAAATAGGTGAGAACGTTGACATATTAACCCCAAAATGGCCGATGTATCATGGTAGATAAAGACTCTAATCATTAAACACTAGATAGAATAGAAAATCTTCATGCATGCCTGCTTATTTAAGAGTTACAACAATAAAAATACTTAAATAAGAGGTAAATCTTAAATTGGTAATGCCTCAGTAAATATCTAAACTTAACTGCAACAGCTTGGATCAGTTATTGTGGTAATGCAGTCCCCAGCTGATTCCCTGAGACTGATGACTTTTCTGCTCATACGCATCAAAAGAAAAACTGGAATTTTCCTTTTATAACTGCAGTTGTTGCCAAGGAAACACCATCTTATCACTCTTGTAAGTATTTCATCTCATTCATCAAGAATGTTGAAGTTTTTAAGCCAGAGCAATCGGGCTGTAATGACTTGTTAATATGTGGAGAGCGAGTCAAGAGGGTGTTAATTCAACATTTAAAGCAAGCTAAAGTTGAGTTTAAGCAGAGAGCAGAGAGTGTGTGAGAGTGTGCGCGGCTTCTGCTCTGTCCCAGAAAAACACAAGTGGGGTTGAATGAGAAAAAAAATGTACCTTTTGATTTCTGTAAAGAGCTAAATGCACCAGCTTCTCCTCTTCATCACAGAATATGTGCTTATTTAGTTCCTATTTTATTAAAACCCACATTGTTACACTTACAGAATTTATACAATATAGAGCACACATACAAAGTGATTGGAAAGATGCCTCAAAAATCAACTCAGCAAAGTTAGCAAAGGCTTTCAGGTGGGCACTCAGTTACCTTCACTCTTTCTATTGCACGATCTTTGTTATAAAACATTGTCCTTGAACTTTTAAAACAGATTCACCCCATTAATAGTCTCCAATAAATGGTTCTATGATCAGCAGAAAATAAAAAACCTGCTCTCTTTCCTCTTTGAATGTTAAAAAAAAACATAAAATCAGGAAACAAGACGAACAATACCTTCAAGCCATCCCATATTGTAATTAAGAGCATTCTTTCCTTTGACATATTCCAGTCAGTTGAGTTTGTTTCTCCAAGTCTTGTGAAACTAAACTGCGTGTGGGGGCAAAACAAATAAATAAAAAAAAAGAAATGATAAACTGGGCTAACTGCCAGCAGCGCCCCTGGCTGTGTATTTCTTAAAGCAGCGTGAAAATCTCCCACAACAAAGTTCACATCATGTATCACTTCCTCTGAGACCAATTATCTCGTCCTCCTGCTTTACCACACAACTCTCAATTTCCTTACATTTAAAAGAAAAGCAGCGTTAACTGTGCGAGGAGATGAGAAGGTTGTTATGGGAGGTGAGTGAACTTTGAACAATGCTGAATGTAGTGTTTATGAAAAGGCTGGCAGAAGATTCACCGAGGAGAAAAAGTTCTTTATAAACCTTCTGCTTTTCCATGAACTCATTTATTCAGAACAGAATCTATCAGCCTCTTGAAGTTTTATAAATGAAATACTTGTTGTTGTGCCGCGATCAATAGATATGATGAAAAGTGCATTTTACTTTGAGAAGAGTGCTTCTTCTCTGTGCTCCTTTCGAAATGTTTTTAATGCCAAAAAAAGAGATGCACCGCGAGATCTTAAACTCTGTCAAACTAATCCAGAGGCTCAAGAGGATGGCTGCAGATCAGCAGCGTTGTCTAACAACTCTCATAAACAATGGCTGAACATTCTGGCTGTATATAATGTGTGAGACTGGGTGATATCGACCCACTTCACTTCTACACTTTGCTTTGCTTGTACCTTGGCTCACTTGCCCCATCCTGGATTGATTGATTGATTTGATTTGATTTTTATTATTGCGTCATGCATATACAATATGCCCAGCCCAACAGGCTTACAAGACACCATTATTTAGTCATCAAGTTCAGACGTTTACAAAGAGGAAATAATAATCTCATAAAAATGAACTATCCTGACGTTTTTTCCAGGCTCTGGATACAAAGGAGGGCAACTTATAAATATTATCACTAAACAACCATTTCACTCTGTCATCATCAGTACACCAAAACATATCAGGACTTTTAACGTACATTTCATTCATCAGAGGAGCTCTCAACTCATCGTAAAAAGGACAGTACAGAAGAAAATGTGCTTTGTTCTCGACTTCATCTAATTCACATAATTCACAAAGTCTGTGTTCCTCCTGGATGTTTTTAAATCTGCCAACTTCAAGAGCAAGTGGAAGGATTCCTGTTCTCAACAAAGGATTCCTGGATCTCGAGCACCAGCAGACTCATCAACCTACTACCTCCAGACTCTACTGTGGACTTCTGACCCCTTCATCAACTTAAACTTTGTGTATTAAAATGGACAATCTGCTTTCACGACAGGCTACCATCCCTTTTTATATTTTAATTTTTATCTTAAAGAGGACATATCATGCCTGTTTCTCCTTTTCACTATGCCAGACTAGAACGCCTGTAAAGCATTTCTGCCCTCAGTACAAGTCATTTAGTCCCTTCATTGCCCCACAATAGCGTTCTCAAAATCCTCATTTTAGGCCATTATGAAGCCCTCGTTGAAACACTCGGATCTGAGGATGACCTAAAGTTACCTCGCGACGTCACAGCCCTTTGTGCTCTGATTGGTCAGTTCTATCGGGGGTTGAGCCAGCCTGTCCTTCTTCTTCTTCTACTGTATTTTCCGGCAGGCTCAAAGCAGCGACCGCGTATTGAGTCCCCCTACAGGCCAGAGCTGGTAATGAGTGAATGTGAGCTAGGGAGCTTTATACCCCTGCTGGTGGATGTGTTCCTCGGTGACAGTTTTGTGGCTAACGGACATCACAGAGGAGGAAGTGTTTTATCAGATTACTCCAATAAAAAGAAAGGTACCTCGTGTCGTCACGACGTTTGAAATCTCGCGGACATCTCGCAATGACCTATTCTCAGAGGCATCAAATCTCGTTCTAGGATATCAAAAAAATACAATATCTCATTTTTTGAAAATTAAGGGGGTGTAAGGTCTTGGTTTCAAATTTATTATATTATATGTAAGTATTAAATCATGCATCAGCATGATATGTCTCCTTTAACGTGTGTGTGTGTCCGTGTGTATGCAAATATACATATGTTACATTTACTATTTACATTTACTACTATTTTTGCTTTTTGCTGTTTAAATAAATGAGATTTACTTAAATTTCAAAAAAGCAACAGATGAACATGAAGCCAAGAGTCTTGATCTCTGGAGATCAAAATCTTATCCTATCACCCTTTCTGATAAAAAGAATTCAGAGCACAAAACTCTCTCCCCTCCCCTGTCTCCCTCTCAAGCAACTGCTGAACATAACACCCAACCACCTTGATCAATGACCTTCAAAATCTACCCAAGACATTCAAAAGTCTGAAAAAATGTTCCTGCAAGGTCTTAAAAAATAATATAGTTGTGGTTAGGGGTGTAAGGGTATGAAAATTTCATAGTGCAGTTATTGTGACCAAAATTATCATGGTTATCATTATTATCACAGTATTGTTGCAGTGTGCTCAAAATATTCAAAAAGTACTTTAACACAGTCTTGAAATCATTTAACCCCTTAATATTATAATTATGACAGTTCTTTTGCCTTTTTTTGTAAATAATTGGATCAGAAAATGTCCAATAAGTAAATTTGTCTAACTTTTTTCATTAGAAATAAAAGTAAACAACTCTGGCAAGTATTCGTCATAATTTTGTTATGAATGCTTAAACTGTGTGTAATTACAAAAAAGGGAAAAAAAACAGATTTGTAATTTAAACAGGTTTCTCTTCATATACAATTGTAAATAAACATGTTTGAAGTTTTGAAACAGCAAAAACTAAACATATATATATATATTTTTAAATCTATTTTTTGGGCATTTTGTGCCTTTTATGATAGGAGAGAGACAGTGGATAGGTTTGTGAAAGGGTATGAGAGAGTAGGGAAGACACTCTGCAAACTGGTCACAGGCTGGATTGCTAACCACTTTGCCAAACCAGCACCCCAGCAAAAACTAAATTTAACCTATTTTACATACACTCACATTTTTGACAGAAAAAAGATTATCAATTATGACGAAATACGGCGAAACCCGGCAAATAAACGGAGAAAGAATGGCAGAAACACACTCCAGATTGATACTAATGCTGTTATTTACAACCTTTATACATTATTTACACTAAAGTTATTGATAAACCACCTATAATTCACTCAGGTATGGCTCACTGAATCCTCTCTCTCTCTCTGCTCGTTTACTCAAGGAGTTACAGCAGTTTTAATCATGCGTATTGTTGTCTTTCACCGCAGCTTGGTGTTTAGACAGGGTGACTCTCGTCAATCAGTTTCCCCTCAATATCCTTGTAAATTCCAAACTTCGATCAGACTTTAGACTTCAGCCGTTTTGAGAAGGAAAACCAGTGAGAGCCTGAGCGAGGCTCCAGCTGCTGAGCACATCAACACATCTGATACAAAAAGCTGAAATATTCTCTTTCTCTGCAAAACATTACCGCCCAACTTTTGTTATTCTTATACAGCTGACTATTAAACTGTTCTTATCCAATATTTTGTGTGTTAATTTGTCAATCTTTGTGCAATGATCAAGTATTTCTCCATGTTACGGCACTGTTCATGTGTAAACACACTCGGTGCTGCCATTTTGAAAGCAAGGGGGCCAAAATAGCTGAGCTTTGATCGGTTGAAGACATCGCCGTGTTGATAGCTGCACTCTGACTGGTTGGCACACTATAACTGAGCATGCTGGGATATGTGAAATATGATAAAGTCACTGCTTGAAGTACCGTAAGACCGTCAGAAGGCGTCGTCTGGAGAGAATAATTGTGCAACAGTAAAATACCTTGTTGTCAAAAAGATTAAGTTGTCCAGTTTTCAAAAGAAAGGTGACTGAAGTACCTGAGGAAGTGGGCAGTAGAGAAGCTGGTAGGAAATTTGGCACGAGTGAAGCTAACATTTACGGTTGGTGGAAAAAGAAAGCAGAGATAACGAAGGAAAGACCAACATCAAAAGCTTTTGGGTGTTTGTAAGAGACAGTAAGGCTTGGGCAAAATTTGTTTGCGTCATAACTGAGTACTTTTCCTCTTTGGTCCTGAGGACACGACGACCACAGTTTCCAAAATTCCTCAACTTCCTCAGTCTTTTTTGCCACTTGTGCCAGCTTTTTTGAAACATGTTGCAGGCATCAAATTCCAAATGAGCTAATATTTGCAAAAAATAAAGTTTACCAGTTTGAACGTTAAGTATCTTGTCTTTGCTGTGTATTCAATTGAATATAAGTTGAAAGGGATTTGCAAATCATTGTATTCTGTTTTTATTTACGATTTACACAACGTGCCAACTTCACTGGTTTTGGGTTTTGTATTTACAGGTGAACATACCAACATCCAGAGAGTTGGACAACCTAAAAAAAAAAAGTTTTAAGACTGGACTGTCAAGGGCGTGCAGGTGTATGAGTGGCATTTATCTATGAATCTTCATTGACTTTTCTTCTTTGCCATGAGGTTTTAAGCCTCGTCTTCATGGTGACCTCCGCTCAGGCTGCATTAGAAAGTCCAAGGTCGTCATAATGTGTTACTTCTTAATAAAAGTTGTGAAAAAGTAAGACAAGTGCACTGCAAGGTCTCAAGTAAGTGCATGTTCACTCAGGTGTTTTGCTTGTCTGCCACTGTGATTTGTACCTCTGGGAGACGGAACGACACCCTTTACCCTCCTCCTGCCGTCGACCTTGAGCGGCAAAACAAGAGGAGGTATTGGGATTGGCTGCAACCCAAACTTGAATAGTCATCTGTCCTCCCCAATCACTCAGCCGCTCTCTCTTAAAAACAAGGGCAAAGCAGCGGGTGAAAACAAAACAGGGATAAAAACTCAAGACATGCAGGGAAGGCAGATCCCGACAAACGCTCCACGGGGTTAACAGAAAGCCCCCCCCCCCACCTCGTTGGATGCATCGCCCCTGGAGAGACGAGAGTAAAGGCGTTTTTTTGTTAAATTCAGAACACATGTGGAGTTGAAATCGTTGCGGAGGGCATCAGAAACAGCGGGAGGTGGCTGTGAGAAAGGACTGTTTAGTTATGCAGTGATTTTGGTGGCAATTAGGACTAATGGGGTCCAAAACAAAGTTCAGAGGAGATTAAATATGAAGTTTCAACCAAACAAGATTTTAGACGGATGGAAAATTGGACTTTGAAAACAGTTTCTAACTCTCCAAAACTCAGTTAACTCGTGTTTTTATCTTCTAATTAAACTAAAATGGGAAGAAATCCAAAACCAAGTCAGTTCAAGTCAATGTTCTAACTAGTGTTGTGCTAATCGAGACCGGTCTTGGTCTTGAGACCACATTTTAAAGATCTCGGTCTTGTCTCGGACTCCAGAGCATTTTTACTCTGTCTTGTCTGGGTCTCGGACTGGCCGGACTTAGGATTTTCAGTCAAGACCGATCAAGACCAGGACTGATCTGCTGTTCTTTAACTCCCTTAATGTGACTAAGGAGGAGCACTTGGTAGAACAACAAAAAGCTTCAATTCATGTGTTATGTTCCCCTGTGCTAATCGAAACCTTCCTGGTGTTGATTTTGATGGTCTTGGTCTTGTCTTGGTCTCGTCTTGGGAGACTTAGTCTTGGTCTCAACTCAGTCTTGACTCACAACATTCTTGGTCTTGTCTTGGTCTCGGTGCATTCTGGTTTCGGGCAAGTCTTGGTCTTGGATAGTGTGGTCTTGAGCACAACACTAGTTCTAACCAAAGCATAGTGAGACATGGTCTAGAACTACATCCAGTTAAGAAGTCATTAACCCAAAACTAACCGGGATTTGTCGTATGTGGTCGCACTGCATCTCAGCTTGACGTGGTTTTGTGTCAATGTGCTTTATTTTGGTTGGACATAAGTTATGTGAAACTATTTCAGGTGAGGACTCTTGCATTTGAGAGCAAATCAGGTCTAAGAGCAGAAATGGCAAGACCAAAGCCAGACTAAGAAGAGAGTGTAAAAGAGAGTCTAACTAAAGACAAAGCAAAAGCTTTTCTACAGCAGGTCGAAGAAAGGACTGAGGCATTAAGTGACCAGTCAAGACCAAAAGTAAGAAAAAAGTTGAACTAGAGCATCCTTGAGAGAGCACCTCTCAGGACCAAGGCTTAGACGGTCCTAAAGTTCTTTCATTTCCAAAAATGTAGGCACATTATAAATGAGAAAAGCACTCCTCTGCCAGCGCCACAGTCCTCTATTGTGATTTTCACCATAAATATTAGTCCTACCTTTATTTCATCTGAATATTTTGATTCCTTGACCATGAAAACATACCATTAGCAACTGAATTCATGATGATATCTATTTTAGTTCAGTAGTTATTCATGGAAATCAGATTTTTCGTCATGGCGATTTTACACTGATCCGGATCAGTCCCAAAATCTACTCATTTGTTCCTTGTCCCAATCTGGATATTTCCTGAAAATGTCCAGATCCATCCATCACTTTTTGAGTTATGTTGCTAACAGAGAAACAAACCAACAAACAAACGAACACACAAAAAAACAAACAAACAGACGACAGCAATAACATAACTTCCTTGGTGGAGGTAATTAGCAGTCTGGAGAATTCCTTGTATTTGTTGTTTGGTTCAGGGCATCTGACAAGGAAGCCTCATAGTTTGTCACTTTGGAAGACCTCTTGGCATTTCCAGCTGGGACATTCTCAGGGCAGACCCTGGGGATGAATATCCCATCTGGTCTGGGTATGCCTGACATTTCCAGAAAGAGGGGCGTCTGGGCGGACCTGGTTTTCCTGCTGACACTGTGACCCAGCCCTGGATAACTAGAGGACGTTCGATGAATAGATGGACAATCACACACTATATAAAAAATTGAAAACGTTATTTTAGCAGATTTTTTCTCCCCTGTAATGATAAGCAACAGAACTGTATTTGAGATTGTTGGAAAGCCTAACTAGTCACTTCTACAAGGTGCTTCAACTTGTAAGGACTATGTATTTTTGGAAAAAGTAACACAGCTGAACATGGGAGCAGAAAATTGACCTAAAAAATGTATCCAAAGCAAAGGTATCGTACAGGGCACCAATGAAATACGCCCATGTAGAGCTGGTTTCTCTAAGCTAGAAAGTTGGTAGTTCAAATCCTCTTGCCTGTTTCTCTGTATCAATCAATCAATCTTTATTTTTATAGCACCAATTTGTAACAAGTGTTATCTCAAGACACTTTACAATAGAACATAAAACTCTTCATTTTATGGATACACATATATGCGAAGATACATATATAAAATACATAAATATATTCAAATATATACATCTAACACCCAATATGAATCCATAGCCAATCATGAATCCCTCCATCATGGCGGCAAGATAAAACCCTCTGTTAAGCAGCAGGAAATCTTGAATGTGGATCCCAGTCTCAGGATGAACAGCAAATCCACATGATGCTGTGCTGGGTGTGAGGAAGACAAGTGGACTAAAGTAAGGACTAAAGCTAGTAACAGATCCATGGACCAATCATAGACCTGTCATCATCAAATTTGTTTCTGCTGATAACAAATGTATTAGAGGTTCTTGAGATGCTACATTTCGTTTTCAGGAGGGTCCTCCTGTCTGTATGATTGTGGTGTTGAAGTATAATCAATAATAGTCTTACTGAAAATAAGAATATATGGTAGTGACAAACTCATGGGTGCCAAGGCCACAAATGCATCTGTAGAACTGCATGTTCTTGCTGCTCATGCTTAGTTGTTCTCCAGGAACTCCAGTTTCCTTGCATGGGCCAAAAACATAACCTGACATGCCAGATGAACAGTTCCATACTGGAAATATTTCACTAATCCATCTGCGGAGGAGCCCTGGAAATTTTTTTCCGGGGCAGAACCTTAAAAAACAACAGCAGCTTCTGATTGGACGATCGTTTGGCACATTACAGTCATCACCGACCAACCCATATCAAGCAGCGCTGCTATGACATAGCATATGTAGCGGCTAAACGTAGCAGCTTACAAGGGCAAACAACAGTTAATGGCAGTTAGCCATAGTGACTAACTGTTGTTAGCCACTACAGCTACTGGCTAACAGCCATTAACTGTTGTTTGTCCTTGTTAGCCGTTAGCCGCAGCAGCTTACAGCTGTTAGCCGATAGCTAAACTACCTTAAGACGATCGTTTCACATTAAATTATACAACACAGATGTATCATTTAACACTTATATGTGACATGAATCTCACAAAAGATAATCCCTACAAAGTAAACTTAAAGCTGGGGTTGGCGATCTTATTTAGATACACTTTTTGTAATACTGGTTAAAATGGAAAAGAGGAGAAAATACAGAAAATACGGTAGTTTCATGGCCAAAACGGGTGAATTTACAGCTATGTGGAGAATGTTGGAGGAACTACCTATTCCTCAACGTTGGCTGTGAGTACTTACTAACTTTACATGTTTGTTTGGTGTTTTCTTACCGCTGACCGAGACATGACTTGGTGTAGTGTAAAACAAATACGTTGTGCTGAGGGTTTGGAGTTGAATCTGTCTTCTGGATATACCAGCCGCACGCGTGCATGTGAGCAGGGCGGGGGGGGGGTAGGCGGAGCCCTGAGGAGATGCTACTTTCAAATTCATGCTAGTTTTCCAAAATCACCAACCCCAGCTTTAAGAGGAGAGCAGATTTCGCCAAGTATAACTGAGTAACCATGATGAGCACAGGTTAACCGATATTAGCCGATATTATTTGTACAACAGGAAGTGACGTCACTTCCTCTCAAGTCACTTCCTGTTGTCGCCACGCCCAGTGCACCCATTGCTCCCGCCTCTCTTCCCTGATTGGGCCGTTAAGCATTTAGCCAGTGAAACCGTTGGACAATGAAGGCTGGCAAGACGGAGATGCATGATTTCAGAATCAGGCTGGTCAGTCTGCTCTGCAAGACTACCAAAAACATTTCAGCTTAATAAATCTGTGACTGTGAATCACCCTTAAGGTGTGAGCGTGTGTTGATGGTTGTCCATCAATATTTATATTTATATTTATATCTATATTTATTTATGTGTTTGTTAAGGTCTATCTTGTTATGTGTCTTTTTGAACTGTAATACTGAGCTCCTACTGAGTTCCCTGAGGAAGCTTTCCAAAAGGATTAAAAAGTACTACCTAATGTAATCTAATTTGTACATGTTGGCTCTGTGATTGGCTTGTGACCAGTCCCGGGTGTTTCTTGCCTCTCAGATATTGACAGCAGTGAAACGCTAAAGCCCTGCAAACTCTGAAAGCAGTAAAGATGAACTGATGGATCAAACTGCATAACGCTGTTAATCAGATTGACTGTATTTCGTTTAGGGATGATGAGAGAGAGAGCATCATAAAGAAAAGCTAAAGGGATGCATGTTTTTCCTTACAAATTGGTACAATTCTGGGATAATACCCTCAGTGGTCTTGCACAGCCTGGTGCTGGATCCAGAGCTTACATGCTTGGTATCTGGTTCATCAGTTTTACTGCTCAGCTGGTCTAACTGGTCCTCTGGAGGCTGTTTAAGGGCATTATTCGTTTTACAAATGACACCAAAGTTTAAGTTATTCTTTCCTCTTCTTCACAGTGATAAGAGGCCTGAAGGGAACTGTGAGTGTTCTGTTACAAAAAAAGACCTGATTAATAAAGCAGAAAGGCCTAATTAAAAGAATTCTGACGTCAGCCGCAGTGAAATTTCTTCATTTTCTTTGGATTAGAATTTTTTTTTGACCGCTGCATTTACATGTGAACAAAGCCACTGTTGGTTTTTGATCCACTTACTTCCAGCTGAGCACCTGAATGTTTAATTCATGGAACTTTCTAGATCACTCCAGAGCCTTTTCTTTTTTCGACTGCAGCTGGTTATACAAAGACAATAGTGGCACATTTCCTCAGTGGACTGAAAACACGGGAAACAAAAGGCCGCCTCCACTTATGAAAAGATTCATCAAAGTCTGAAGCCACAAATTAAGGGCTGAATGTTGCAGGTGACGTACTGTCTCTGAATTCTCTGTGACATTTTGCCCTCAGAAGAAACATAAGGGAGAAAAAGGCCTGTAGAATTCTCCGAATGTTTTGTTCCTTCTAAAACCCCCACAGCTGGAGTCCGTGAATAGACACAGTGAAACAGACTTCAGACGAGGAATATTCATAATTAAGATTCTCTCTCTTCTCCCTGTCAAAACACTGCTCGTGATAAAAAACGAATCGCACCAAATTGCCAACTACAAAATAATTCAGCACAACTCTTAATGATTCAACACTGAACTCTTATTCGAGCCTGCACAATAGGAGTGAAATAGTTTACTTTATTATTCATGCCGCTTTTCAAAATGACTTAATTCCAAAGATTATGTGCAGACTTAAGATCATTAACAAAACATAAAAACAGCAACATTACTATCAAAACACCAGACTATCTGAATAAATCAGCCCCATCTGATATGGCTGGTTAATTAACAACTGGTTTGGTCTAACGGATAAAATGCTCCCATAACTAGGACTTGCAGGCGCTGAAAACTGGGTTGTTAAAAAGAGGACTATCATGGACGTGTCCATAAAGTCTGTATGTGCAATATTATGATTATTACTAGCTTATGGGAAAGACTTTTCTTTGACAATTATCTTCACTAAATCTGTCAAAAAGCTAACCAGCCATTCATCCATCCATCCATTCAAGATAAAATAATCCTCCATCCGAATATCCATCAGTCCTTTTATCCGTTCATCCATCCAAATCTTCCATCCATCCACTGGTTAAATTTCCATTAAACCATTGAACACTGCTATGATTCAAATATTGCTCAGTCCATCCAACTAGCCATCTACCCATCCATCCATTCAGTTATGAAGTAATCCTTCCATTCAAATGTTTATTAACTTCCCTATCCATCCATCCATCCATCCATCCATCCATCCATCCATCCATCCATCCATCCATCCATCAGTATTCAATCATCCTGCCAAATATCCATTCCTGCCCTCCAGTGTTTTATGTCCTCCTGTTGATCCATCTGTGAAGCCATTTATTCAATCGCCTCTCAATCCATCAATCCATCCATCCATCCATTCATCCATCCATCCATCCATCCAAATATTCATCAACACATCCATCAACTAATGCATCTTGCCATCCATCCAAATAGGCATCAAACCATCAATCAATCCATTCTGTTGATTATCCATCAATGCTCCCATCCATTAGAAAATGCATCTACATTTATCATCCAACCATCCATCAACCCATTCATCCAACCATCTATCCTCCACCTACCATCCTGTCTTTTCCAATCTTCTGTTTATCCATCCTTTCCTTAATTAATCTAATCATCCGTCTGTCCATGATTCATTCATTCATTTATCCATCAAACCTTCCGTCTGTGCATCTATTCATCCTTCCAATGATCCATCAATCCTTCCCTTCATCCATACAATTATCCAGATATTAATCTTTCTGTCCGTCCATCCATCCATTTATCTATCCTCCATATAACTTTCTGTGATTTTAATCCTCCTATGTATCAATCTGTTACTCCATTTATGAACTTCCCTCTCCATTAATCCATCCAAATATGCATCATCCACTCATTCATTGAGTCACTCAATTTTCCACCAGTCCTTCCATCCATTATTAAATGAATCTACTCATCCATCTGATTATTCATGAATCCCTGCATCCATCACTTATACATCCATCCATCCATCTAGTCATCCAATCATCCACACATGCACTCATGCATCTATCGATCAATCAATCCATCTAAATAGTAATGGTGAATGGACTTGAGCTTAAAGCACAGAAGTGGGCATTTAAACTAGAAAAAAATCACAATATAAACACCAAACTTTTTCAAAATTCAAGATAATCCTTCAGTCCTCAAACATGAGGTCCAAAACATTTGGCACTGGAGCGTATAAAAAATACGTCACTGAAAAGGTTCACATCTAGTTAGAAGGTTATTGCAATGACCCTCTTTGTTGGGTTGGCTGATATCGAAAATACATTTAAAGCCTTTATAATCATTTAAAAAAAGTTCTCCTCCTAAGCGTTTATCTCTACTATTGGTCAGGAATTCTGAGGTTTTCTACAATGATTCACAAGAAAAATGTAAAATTCAGCAACAAGAGCTACATATTCAGATTTATGAGAGCCATGCAAACACATAACTGAATTAAACTAAGAAGATTCATTGTACAGTGTGATGTGGTTGACTTTTCATATGTATCAATATAGTGAAGTATGGCTTTACTGTGATATATCTGTCCCATACAGACCGCATCATAACTTGAAAATACAAGTTATCTCTCTCTTGAAAACAACAAATACATCATGCACAGCCATATAATCAGTCACTGCAACAAGAGCCCGGTGAAAAATACATCCTGATATTGGAGTAAACATGAAAAAAGTGATGTCAAATGCCTTCCTTATTAAGAAATAATAAAGCCCAGACAATAACCTTGGGAGAGCCTTACATAATCAGAGGAATGATTGATGAACTAGACTGGTGAGGAAGTATCTGCATGCCCCTCCAGCCAAAGTTATTTGCTGTAGAAATCACTCTGATATTCAGCCAGTCAGTTAGAGGAGCCGAGGCTTAAATCAATCCATTAGATCCATCCATCATTGTGGTATCTCAGCGGGAGACAAACACTGATGGATCTGTGCACATCGGCTGGCATTCCACCTTAAAAAATGGGGCTCGCTCCTGTGTCATCCGTATGCTCCGCCGAGTGCAGAGTAAAGGAAGATGGGAAGAGAGAGGGGGGAAAAGGGGGTTCAACTGTTTCAGTAAATGACTGCCTCCATCAGAGAGCTCTCCACACCATTAATCCTGTCACTACACGTGTCAGTTTAAATTAGAAGGTATGATAAGAGGGTTTAAAAGATATGGAAATATAATGAAAGACTGATATACTGTTAAAGCCATGTCAAAAACAGAAAATGCCATGTAATCCTGAGGGTGTAGTTTGTTTGCTATTAGCACACAACCACTGCCAGATCTCAAGGTCTGCAACTTCAACAAAATGCTAAATAATGTAATTTTTCAACTAATTTAACCATATTTGGAAAAAGGAAAGAAAAGAAAAGAAACCTGACATTCAAATGACAAATGATAGAGTGTGCATTTTTACAGCCTTAATACACATCTTTACAGACTGGTTCGAAAAGTTTAAACACTAAGGATGGGAATGTCTGTAATTTTATTGATACCACCGCTAATATCAATTCTATTAATCGATCCAATTCTTTCATAATCCTATCGATTTCTTTGATTTTCTGTGAGGTTAAAAGTTGGCCCACGTAGGATTTTAGTATGCCTGTGCTCAAAACATTGATTTGGCAATATGTAGTCACACACTCCTTGGGAAAACATTTATCGATATAGATTCTACAGAATCAATCAATGTGTTGACAGTTTTTGTCAACACATTTTGGGTAATGTTGACAATTTCAAAGTAGAAGCCAAGTTAAATGATGTAGCACATGTTACAAATTGAACTTAAGCTTAAGTTTAAGTTAAAGAATCTTTCAAAACTCATCCTTGTTCTTTTTCTTCTTGTAATAAAAAACACAACTTGTTGGGAATTCTCTTAAAAGCACAGTCAGTGTTCACAAATTACGTGTATCAGGATACATATTGTATCATGGCCTTAGTGCCGGGATATGTGTTGTATCATGAGGTTGCTGGAAATAATCTCTGACAGAATCAGCACCAGCAGAGCTGGCTGAAGTTAGCATAGCTAGCATCACCAGCCTCTGGTCCTTTTAACAGGTTAGCATCATAGGCTGTAAATGAATTGGATTAAGCCATGTGATGTCAGCTGTTTGAATATCATACATAAACCTATTCCTTGTATTTATCCAGCATCCTCATAGCCTTAGTCTCCACCTCAAGGTGCGTTCACACTGAACGCGACTTTGGCAACCTTGGCCATCACTCTCCATGTAAAGTCAATGTACAGCCGCAGCAGGGCGGGGTTAACCCTTTCGCGATGCGATCAAGGCAACCACTTCCTGTTAAAAAAGTAAATCTTTTCAGGCAGCAACACATATGTTGTATCGTGAGGTTGCTAAAAAATACCCAGCCCTTGTACTTGGTGGCAATCACATCCAAAAATGAATAATTCTGCAACCTGCTGGTGAGCAGTAAGCATCTTTATGTCAAATATTAAGCTACAATGTCGTCCCCCTCTGTCCCCTGCCTTGATTCACAAAGCATGCATTACAAAGCGGAATAAACTATGTGGCTAATGATATTGATTCCTCGAGGGATTCCTAACCTTGCTCATAATACAAGTATATGCTCTTGCTGTGGGGGACTGCTTTTTTTAATATTTCGTCTGTTTTTCTTTTATTTATAATTTAGTGAGGACTTCCATTTTTTGGAAATGTGGTGTTCCTATAGGTCAAACGGCCTCAAATCCTGCCTCAGCACTGGCCTCACTGCCTCAAGTTTCACTGCGATCATATCATACATCATATAATAGGATGTATAAGCTGACATTATTCCAACTATATTCTTTTCACTCCCCTACCAACCACAAAACACTGCAGCTGATTCCCTGCAGCAGCATCGTCTGTGAGTTCTCGAGGCAGAACTCATGTACTCACTAACTGTTTCCCACACAGACAAAGACTATCACTCTGTAAACCGGAATAAAAACAGTCTGTCATGGGTACCATCACACACCCTATTTTTTTTTCTCGTTTGGTGACAGAGTGGCGAGTGATTTGCTCGCTTTGATCATGGCTGTTACCTCGCAGGAGGGTTAACCCCGCCCCATCGCAGCTGTACATTGACTTTACATGAAGAGTGGTGGCCGAGGTTACCAAAGTCCGGTTAGAAGGCTCGAGAAAAAGAAGGCTAACTGGAGGCTAGAAAAGTACAGGGAACAGGTTGATATATGAAATTCAAACAGCTGACGTCACATGGTTTAATCCAATTCATTTATAGCCTATGATGCTAACCTGTTAAAAGGACAAGAGGCTGGTGATGCTAGCAATGCTAACTCCAGCCCTATCCTGCTCGATACTGTCGGAGAATGCCGTGTTAGCTTGCTTACTGCTGTGATATTTGGACAAATTCAACCTACAGTTCAGTCCCTCTTGTTTGGTTCAGATTGCTTTCACACCCAAAGTCAACTAAACTGTGGTCCATCCGGATTTAAACCTCGACCTTTGCTTTTAGTTGGACTAGAACTTGTTTCTTGGTCTGAATAAGAGTTTGTATGAACTTTCCTACAATGCCAAATAATTTTACACAAAATATAACCAAAATTCATTTTGGTCCAGACCAAACATGATAGATGTAAAAGGATCCGCAGGTTATAGCAATACTACCTGATCATTATCTGCAACTTGACAGGTTTAATATCAACTCTGTCTACTTTTAAAGAATAAGTGTGCTCTCTTAGTTTGCTACTTCTGATATGTTTACATCACTGTTCAGCTGTTTGTTTTTTTCTAAAGAGAGGGATCATACTTCTGTTATTTGACCTTCATAAAATTAAAATAAATCTCAGTATTGTCTCTTCTTCAAGTTCAGCTTTAGAAGAGAGAGCAAAGACGAGCTTTTTCTCCAGCTGTATTTAAAGTGGTAAATTTACAGTTTGAGCCTACAGTGTCAAATTAGGCCTAAATGAGTGGTTAAATAGAACAACCTCTTCTTTACAAGAGCCACAATTGTGTATAGCTGCAGGTTAAACAGCTTAAATCATCATCAGTGTCATTACTTCATTACATGTGTGTACAAGAACGCCACAATCTCATCATGCAATGGAGCACGTCCATCACATAGAAAAGAGACAAAAGCAAAGAACTGATGCACTGGATGCGCTTCTAAACAAGACAAAGATCGATAAAGACCAGCTGAAGGAGAAGAAAACAACATTGAAAGTAAGAGGTTTTCATTTAGAGTGCTTTAAAGTAATGAGCCTTATGATGAACACATACTGTATGGATGTGGGTGTATGTTTGTTCATAAACGAGGTTGTGAAAAAGAAACTATGAGAGAAAAGAAACAACTCGATTTATTTGGTGCTTCACTGCTTTTACTTTGGCTGTATTTTCTACTCTTGAATGTAAATGAGTAAAACACTTCAATTTCCAACACATTTACGATCTCTAATACTCCCTTCAAATAGGAAAAGCAGTGCTTGATACTAGGAATGTTCCATCAGGTGTTTTGTGACCATAAATGATCACCTATTAGTGATATCAGCTGAAACTGTTTCTGATTATATTGGTGTTTTGCTTAAACAGGTGGTTGAGTTTAACAGGGAAGTACATGAGCCTTAACCGATGCAAAAGGTATCCCAAAGTAAGGACAACATTGACGTCACTGACTAAGTTGATCAATAAAATATTGTTAGTGCAAGAAGACCTATTGACTAAGGGGATGAGTTATGCAACATTACCTAAGTATATTACATACTTGATGTAACTATCATATATTTCTATGTCTATGGATGCACGATATTGAAATCCATATTGGAGGGTACTGGCCTAAAAAGTTTAAGTCTACTGCTGGTACTGAAAATGATATTATTGTTGTCAATATATCAGCAATATATGGGGAGTAATATCAGCAAAATAGACAAATGTACAATGATGCTTCACCTTTTCATCGTTGCATGGATATATTAGTAATTAAGAGTGTTGTTTTTTTTTATTTTTTGAAGCGTTAAATGTAGTTATTCTTGTTTTGCATCTGATGCTCATACAAACAGACTGTCACATTGAATGCAACATCTCAATTTTCATAAAGTAAAGATTCTGTGCTCTAAGAAAATATATCCATATCAGCAATAATGAGTTCAGAAATATCAACATATTGTGCATTAATTTCATCTCATAGCTCCCAAATCTATTTTTTGTTTGATGATTCTTAAATTGCTTTTTTTCCAAATTTAAATGCTTCATTTTAGCCTGTGTTTATAAGCCACTTTTTAATGAAATCCAGCCTTTTGAAGAGAAAGTAAAATCTGCTGGTTAAGATAATTTGCTGAATAAATCCTAAAAACAGACTCATATGTGATTTGTATTTTTCCTGATATAGTCTGTAGCAGAGGTGTGGACTCGGGTCATGTGACTTAGACTCGAGTTAGACTCAAGTCACAATTTTAATGACTTTGGACTCGACTTGACAATATCGTCAAAGACTTGCAACTCGACTTGGACTTTGACATCAATGACTCGGGACTTGACTCTGACTTTAGTCTGATGACTTGAAAATACTTGAAATTTTCAGTAAGACTGTTGAATAAAATGTGCTCCCATTCAAAGTATTCGACTAAGTGACTGATTTTTGTCATTTCCAGCAAGACAATATTTTTTCCCACAGGTCTGTCCCATTGAATGCATCTATTAACATCCAATCAGGGTTTAGAAGAATAGACAAAGAGGGGGTGGATTACAGTTACTTCCCTGAGCACAAGACTGCAGGAATGCGGGAACAACCCAGAGATGCAGAACCATGCTACTGAGGATAATTTCATTTGCATTCACAAACTATGATATTATAAACAAAAAAACGAATTGCCGTTTGCAAAACCTGCAGCGTGAGAATAACAGATGGAGAGGCGATGACGTCGAACTTTGTTCAGCACCTAAAGCTGCCCAAAGAGAGGTAAGTTGGTCTGGTACCTGTTGTGAGATCCTTTTGAGTAACTTTAGCTTAGCATCTGTTATTTGCAACGGTATCGCTCGTAGACTTTCCGTGGCTAAAAACTGAGACTGATGTTAGCTGAAAATAATTGTAAAGTTAAGGCCCAGGGTGACCAAGTGTCCTGTTTTACCATGACATGTCCTGTTTTCATGTCCTGTCCTGGAAACTGTCCTGGTTTTTATTGTGTTTTTTATTTTGTCAACGGTGCTTATGACTTGGAAGGACTCGAACATTTTAAGCCTATGACTTTGACTTGACTTGACTTGTCTCGTCTTTACTTGAGACTCGACTTGGACTTGCACGTCTTTACTTGAGACTTGACTCGAGACTTGGGTTTAAAGACTTGAGACTTACTTGAGACTTGCAAAACAGTGACTTTCTCCCACCTCAGGTCTGTAGGCATCATCATTGTTCGACCTTTTTCGCTGATTTAAAAAAGCTAACCAAAGATTGCAAAAATTGGCAATATCTTAGAATCGGAATTTAAATCGAATCAGCACTTAAAAAAATTGTAAAGAATTGGGAGAAAAGCGTATCATCACAGCCCTAATATTTTTCCTCTTTTTTTGTTTGTTCTAATTGTCTTTATTAATGTTTGTCTTGCATGTTTTTTGTTATTTCTGTCCATATACAGGTAAGAATTTATCTGTCTTTGTTTTAAAGACATATTCGAGGGAGTGTTAGCTTTCTACAAAAATGTACAAAACATACATATCCTACATTTAAATGTAAGAAAAACTTCTGTTTGTCAAACCGTCTGGTTACAAATTATGTCATCAACCCAGTATGAGTAACCAAAGAGGGTGGGGTTTATTATCATGTTCATGTGAGTATGGAAACTAAAAGATGATATTTTCAACATGTAAAGGGTAGGAAACCTTATCATTATTTGTAAGCAGTATTGCAAACTCCTTACATACCACAGATGAGGAGCTGCATCCTTGAGTTAAGATGACCTTGTTGCATCAAAGATATTTAAACATACTGTAAGGAGGAGTCTGGAGGAGGACCAAGGCTCCTGTGAATCCTGGACCAGCTGCTCTGTACTGCAGCTCTCAGCACATAATGATAATCAGATATTAGAACCACTAACTATAAAACTTCACCTTTAAAACCTCCACTTTATGCCTACATAGAAAGGTCAGCTGGAGGCAACTGTTTACACTGAGAAAGACCCACATGTTAAAGAATAGGTGAGAAAATGTCATGAAGCCTGGAAAATAAGGCACACGGGTCTCCTTTTATGGCTCGTCCATATGCAGCAGGTGAGCTATGTGACCTTTCTGATGTATGCAGAGCATGTGCAATAAGAAAAGTAGTCAAATCCAAGCGCGGTGATAAAACAGCTGTTAGCGGTAGGAGATGTAAGCCGAGCTGTGCGGGGAGAAGTGAGGCTCAGGGCTTTGAAGCGAGGATAAGGATCAGGCAGCGGTGAGACCACCACCTATTGCCTCTGCATATCTGACTCTCATCAGTCTTTGTTGGGCAGCAGCTGCAGAGCAAAAATTGACTCGGTGCTCGATCTCCTCTGATCTGTGACTCTGGAAGCCGTGCAGCACCAGATTAAACACTGAGGAGGCAGATTAAATACAGGAAACATGGTCCTCTGCTACTTTTTTTATCAAATAATTACAGACAAGGGATGGATTTGTACAGGTTGGGATACTGCAGATGATGTTATGTGTCATATAAACTGAAATATTAGTTAATTAATGATTCATCTTGGTGCCTAAAAAAGAGAAACAGTCCTGATTCCAGAAGAGTTGGGACGCTGTGTAGAAAATCAGTTCTAAAAGAATACAGTACTTTGCATTGACGCTGCATTTTCCATCGCTACAGCTAAAATCCTGGCCATCCATCCATCGTCTATACTGCTTATCCCTTGGAGCCTATCCCAGCTGACATTGGGCGAGAAGCGGGGTCTGTCCTGGACCAGTTGCCAGCAGATCACATGGCCACATGAAGAGACAGACAACCATTCAGGCTCAGAATCATATGTAAGGGCAATCTGGAGTCACCAATCTAATGAGGATGTTTTATGAATGTGGGAGGAAGCCAAAGTGTCCAGGGAGAACTCATGCACGAGGAGAACAGAAACTCCACACAGAAATGCTCTGATCAAACTGGTGACCTTTCTATAAGGCACGTACTCGACCTGCTGTGCCACCAAAGCTAAAAAGACTAAACTTACTGAGTCTTGACACCATGACTGGAACATGCTTGGACCAACTCAGAAGGCCAAGCAGTTTAACCTACTTAATACTTTCCAGTTCATCCTTTGTCGATCCCGAAGTGTTCCCAGGCTAGATTGGAGATATAATCCCTCCAACGTGTTCTGAATCTGCCTTGGGGTAACCTTTTTTTCATGGTATATTTATTGAAAGTTTTCTCAATTTACATACACAATAAGATACATAATACAGCCAGGAGGGGAATTAACAAGAACTGCATCCATAGATATACACACACACACACACATATCAAATAAAATTTAAATTGAAATAATAGTTAGTTAAAATTAAAAAAAAGTAAGAGGGTCTCATTCCAGAGCAGTCACATGAGGAATTTTGGCCTCCTTCCAGTTTGACATACTCAACAACCACAACTGTCTCTTTCCTATGTCATGGAGCAGCAGCTCCACCTTAAGGTTCCTTTTGATGTCCATGCTTCTTGCCCTATCTCAAAGGCTGAGCCCAGCCACCCCCCTGAGAAATCCCATGTCAACAGCATATATACGCAAGCCCATACTTTTAGTCACTACCAAGAGCTCATACACGTTCAGTTAGAACAAACCTGTCTCAGCCCCCTCTTTGCCACAACAGTTTATTTGAAAGACTGCAGATGTTGCACCAATGCTCTTGTCAACCTCTAAGTTAATCTTACCCATACTCAAGACTTAAGATGCCTTCACACTGAATGAGACTTGGATGACAAAGATCGCATCACCTGTCCATGAAAAAGCTCATTTTGTTACCATCGCTAAGAGACGTCAACCCCGCTCGAGCTTCACTGCGATCATACCATATAATATATATTATATATATCATATATTTACTCACCTACCAACTTTAAAACACTGCAGCTGATGCAGATGAGGAAGGGTGGGACTTTAGAGAGCTGCCACTTCTGTTGAATAAGGTAGAACTAATGTACTCATTAATTAATGTCCCCACATGGACTGTCACGCTGTGATCGAGAACAAAAACAGTTGTTGTGGTTGTGGTTGTCATCACACAACCATGCAACGCAATTCAAATTCAAATTTTCTAACTTTGGCAACTAAGCAATGCAACCTGGTTGTGAATTTAAAGGTGACCAAGTAACCTGACCAAGTTGCCCAGATCAGGTCCGTTGCATCGCGGGAGGCCTGTTCATGCCTTATTGCACCTGTTCATTGACTTTGCCATGGAGAGTGGTCGCCCAAGTCACCCAAGTCGTGTTCGGTGTGAACGCAGCATTAGAAGAAGACCCCAAGATACTTGATCTCATTCCTTTAAATGCAGAAAATGACTCTCGACCCAGAGGGAGAAATCGACTCTGGGCATGTTCTGAGACTTGGACATGCTGACCCTGATCCTAGCCACTTGCCACTCATCCCGGACATGCCTCAGTGCCTGCTGAAGGCCCTCAGCTGAGAAGCCAACAGAGAAACATGACCTGCATGAAGCAGAGATGTTTTTCAGATTTGAGCTTCATAATGTGCTACACATTATCAACAGGTGACAGGTCTGGACTGCACGCATGCCAGTTTAGTTTCTACACTCTTTACTGTGAAGCTATGCTGCTGTAACTTGTGCAGAACTTGGCTTAGCATTGTCTTATAGAAATAAGCAGGGACGTTCTTTTGTCACATTAAATCTAATGTGAATAGATGGGGTACAATACACATTGTGCCTACAATAACTGTCCACAAAGCAGAATCTGCTTGTTTATTGACCCAAACAAAGAGACATCCACACAGACCCACTCTGTTGTCATCAGTTGCATATCCACAGAATCTAGGTCAGCTGACAGTAACTAATGGTAACTGTCTTATGGCCCTCTTCCACTAGCACGCCTTGGCCCTACTCTACTCGGCCCTACTCGATTTGCAGCGTCTTTCCACTAGCCTCGTACCTCCTAAAACAAGCTAGTTTTAGTACTCCACTCTGGTTCCAAGCGATCTGAGTCAATACTGGAAGATGACGTCACCGACTGCCGGCTACTGATTGGTCAGACAATGGCGTCATCGATGAGTCATGAGCGCGACGACCTAGCATGCTAGCGGTAGCTACTGTTAGCTTACACTCATCCTCGGCTTCATTCTGTTGTATAGCTTCCAAAACTCTCCTGTGCTTCTCAAGGGGTATTTCTTCTTACCACCTGCAGCCTTCTGCTGCTTTCCTTTTTTACACGGTTTGTGACAAAAAGCCACAGATTGTTGTGTCGCGCTCAAAATGACGTCACCGCAGTGCTGCTCACCCAGTTGGGCAGGTGACTGCGGCTAATGAAAAAGCAGCACAAGGCGAGTAGAGTAGAGCCGGGTAGAGTCAAGTAGAGTAGAGTAGGGCTAATGGAAAAGGGCCATAGCAACACCCTCTAAGCATATCAAAGTGCTTTAAAACAGGGTATTGGTTTATCTGATGTTACTATAAATTAAAAGTTATTTTGATGGGTATTTTCATGTATGTACCATATGTTCAGTTTTACATATTTAAAGGCAATCTAGTAATGAGATAAAATTAGCCTACTTGAGTGTTTATAAAGTTTTACTCTGTCATACTTTTCTGTAAACAATTAACATTAAATATATAAACCAAAATTCTGTCAATACACAATCCAAACAACATTATTTTAAAATTTTATCAATATATTAAAATTACTCCGCGCCAAACAGCATATGACAAATCTAAAAATAGCTGCAGCACAATCTCTAGAAATGTGTTTTCTCATAGGTGTGAAAAATAAACACAAAATTTGCAGTCACATCTCCTCTTTTTTTTATATCAGACTTTGGGAACACTTTGAGACGGATCGGGCCCTCCAGCATTAGTCATCCAGGCGTGCCATGACTAATGGCACTGCTTTGAAAAATGCAGCGTGCCACAGAGCTGCACACCTTTGTGGTCTGCGGGAAAGTCAAGAGCTTTTTTTTATGATCGAGGGAACAGGAATGAATGTTGAGGATTCCAGTTGTTGCTCGACAATACCTCACAGCTGTTATTGTGGAGCTGTAACTGTGGCGTAATGGAAATGTTTAACGAAAATCAGGCCATGGTTATGGAGGAAACCTTTACAATACGGTTGAGATGGGTGCAGAGAATCAATACATCTTTCATGTAAAGATATCTGAACAAATGTTCTGATGTATGAGCATCATTAAATTTTACACAGTTAACTAGTAGACCTGTTCATGTGGACACAAGGTCTTCATGCACAAACCAAGGGATGCTGCTTGAAGTCACACAGGGCCCAATCCCAAACAAGAACAAACAGCTGATTTGGATCATCTGGAGTGTAAAAACTCCCATTTTTTTGTCTGCATTTTCTTTAAAAATGGGGATGCACAATTTTGGGTTTTTGCCAACATCCAATATGCCAACTTTTTTTAAAGTCATTATCGCCAATATCAATGTTTCTGGTCAAGAGACAAGCTCTGTACTTAAAGGTGCTATGAGGAGAATCTATTTCCAGCGACATTAAGACTCTGCTACCCATGAGCATGCACGGTGACTGTCGTAAAGACGTGACCCAAGCCAAAGCGTGCGTTTGTTGTGATGCTAATGAATGCAGCTCGGACCTTCCTCAGAACTCTGCATTGCTTTACAGCTTCTTTTTTCAACTACTTACAGGATGCAAAGCGATGAGGTAATGTATCTCTTTCTAGTTACGTAGCAGTAAGCAATTTTTGGAAAACTTAGTATCGTAGTTTTGTAGCCGGCTATATATCGCTACTTACAGCCTGGTGCTTTAAGACTTGTCTGAATAATATAAATTGAATTGTCTTGTTCCCGAAGTTGAGCATCCAGGCCAGTCCAGCCCTGTCCAACCCGACCGTGAAGCTAAGGAATAGATAACCTATTTTGATGCTGTAATACTCATCTTAAAGTGTGTATTTTGATCAGGCATATATCTAAAAGTGAGACTTTTTTAAATTATTTAGGAACTCCTCATAGCATCTTTAACAAAAATTGACTTATTTCTTTCAGTGTAACATTACATTTTTGCAAGGAACAGATCAACAACAAGAAAAACAGCATTTAACTCTTCCAAAAAATTAAACCCTTGATTTTGAAATGTACCCACGCAGTGATGAGAAGGTGCATCAGTATCGTACATTTGTGTGCGTTGCCAATATTTCAGGGATAGGGTTAGGTTATGTGGCTGATATGTGAGGATAATATATCAGATGTGAATATCTGCAAAAGTTTAAATATCAGCCGATACTGGTACTTAACTTTTCAGGCTGATATTTGCTGATAACTGCTATCAAACCAAAAATATCGTGCATCCCTGTTTAATAACTTTATTTTCCAACATTCTGAACATAAGATCACATAATAAAATCTATTCGCTGTTCACTCCAGCCAGATCAGAAAAGTCCATTATAGCATTAAGTCATGCACATGATTTGGTAAAGCAATGCTCAGTAATTCAAACTATTAATAATATGATCAACTCATTAAATTATTTCATGCACAGCAAATATTCCACTGCCAGAAAGATACAATGACGAGGTTAATTCCGAGGAAATCATGAGGTCTGTTCCTTCTACTCCACTAATGCACCCTCTGTTACAAAACAGCAGGGAATGGATGACTATGGAGACAAACTGGAGAACATGGAGCTGGTGTCAGAGAATAATCCTGATCCATCACAAATATGCTGCACAACACATGAAAGAGATACTGAAAAGGGCTGTCACTGTTTCCAAAAATCAACCTCAAACAGCTTTCCCAGCATGCAAGTTCACATCCAAAGATGTTCAAACACCCCCCGTTAGCCTGCTGAAACACAGACATGAGCATTTCCATTAAAGCATTTCACTATTTATATCTATGTCTATAAAGGCTGCACCTGTGGGCTGTATGTCCTTGCATATGAAACATGCAATTTTATCCATGATGGCCACTTCCTTGCTAAGGTGGATGCAGTTTCATGGGGCTTGACACTTGACAAGGTTCTTCCTCCTCTGCCGCCACACTTGGGTGAAAAGCCAAAAAAAGGGGGATTTGTTGTGGATGAGGAGTGGGCCAGCTGCTTTGCATACAGTTGATACACAGCCTGGTTCTGTTTTACGGTCACATGAAGCCCAAAGTGCTTCCATGGAGTGGCTTTACCATTTTTACCTTCACCAAGGAGGTCATGTGTTCAGCATATGTTTGTTTTTCTGTAATGTGTTTGTTAAGCCCCAGTCACACACTACCGTTTCTCATGGCGACTGTACACGATTGTCATAATCCTGATAAAGCGTGCTTTGGTTGTGGTGCATGCGCTACTTGGTCTGGATCAGCGTTGTATAGTCGTGGATGAACGGCGGGGAACATGGACAGGTCCCGACAGTTTTGAACTGTTCAAAACTGTCGTGGAGAATCGCCGCTCTCAGTGTAACAGGATGGAAGCCTAATGCAGACCTAATGCGAACGGTATTAGCGTGGCATGTACGGAGCTCAGTCGGGCTGAACGTGGCCCATTCGCGGCTCAATCCTGAAAGCTTTCTGAGGACGACTGACAAGGATGTATCCATATGAGCCCCGACTGTGTCCCGTTCAAGACGGCGCAAGCGACAGGGCTCAGTCGGGGCATACGTGACGCGAACTGAGCTCGAGCGGACGTCCTGTCAGCGGGATGGAATCCTCCTCATATCGCTGTATTAACCTAACTGGAGCGGGATGAACGCCCCCTGAAGCGCTGTAGCTGCGCCACTGACGGTGTATTTACCGGGTGTGTCCAGGGATGAGACAGTCATTTCATCCCGTATCATAGCGATCACACCAGCCTCCTCGATCGTGTACAGTCGTGCACAGTCGCTATGAGAAACGGGAATGTGTGACTTAGGCATTAGCAAGATTACGCTAAAACTGCAGAATAGATTTGTTTCTGCTAAATAACTAACTAATAATGATATCAACATGATTCTGAGTGCTCGGTATGTTTATTTAGGGTCAAGAAATCATATCATTATGGTAACTTTATCATAAAATTACTGCTTATATATGTAACAGCAATACCATGGTGGAGATTTGCGCCTTCAGAGTGCTTTCTAGTGTCAAATGTACTTTGCACTGGGGCGCCCTCTGTTGGGTCAGGACGTTCACTGATCCAGGTGCCCAAAATGTGCTGTTGCTTTGTATATTTTCAATATGTGTGTATATTTATTGCATGGATATGGATTTTTACCCCGAAGTTCAAACTGATATTTGAATGCTGTGTATAAGTTGAGAGCCCTTGTTTTGAAACAGATCACCAGCTTCGGTTTCCTTTAAAAATTATGATAATAATAATAATAATAATAATGATGATGATAATAATAATAATAATGATGATAATGATAATTATTATTATAATACATTTTACTTATTGAGTGCTTTTCTATACACTCAAATACACTCTATACACTGTACAGAAAGAAAAGAAAAACAAAACATATAATATATGCAAAAGCTGTCATACATTAAAGCAATTCTAAAAAGGTGGGTTTTGGATGTGGATAGGTTTGGGCAGTTTCAGATGTGTAATGGTGCGTTCCAGATGGTGGGGGCGGCAACAGAGAATACTCTATACCCCCAGGTGTAGTGTAATGTCTGTGATAGAACATTTGGTGTTTACATGATAACAAAAACATTTTATGCTGGTCAAAGGAAATTATCATATAATTTTTCCAGCTTTTGAAACCCTTGTTTAATACTTTATGTAATTTAAGTACTTCATTATGAAACATCCTTATCCTGGGTTTAATAGGTGGAACTATTCAGAGCTTTTTTTTAAACATAAGAATATAAATTTAAGGCCTGTTATATACGATAAACCACAAATATTCAAGTTGAAAAGTAAAAGTCTGTTCACAAGAGAAGCAAAGATACAGGAGAAATCTCAACAGGCACGAACTCTTCATGTCTGGAGGATAATTACACATATCTGATGACACTGTATGTAAAACTATACCCACAGACTTGATTTAAATCTACATTACCTGCAGGTTTGAGGTTACGGGATACAATAGCTCTGTGCAAATTTCCTCTCTGCCTGCAGCACCAATGGTGTAAGACCGTGGCTGTGGTTGCTTCAGTAAGATTTGATACTGTCGCTGTATGACAGAGCGAGTATTTGATACAATGAGAGAATACGTCCTCTTTGTGCATCAGTATATATCCCCAGGTGTAAACAATAAAAAGATGTAAATTCTGAATGGATGCAACTGAAGCAGCTTGTATTTGGTCTGCAGTACGTCTTTTCTTCTTCCTTACTTAGAGTCGTATTCGACAGCGGCATTCCCCTCCCTCCCAAAGATGAAAGTGTGAAGTTATTGCTCCATCATTCGTCTGGCAGTGCATCAAAGCAGAGCCATCACTGCCTTTAAAGCGGAGACATTAATTAATTACACTTGGACAAGAGGCAGAGCCCCGACACATGCATCATAAAACGTTGGCCATGAATCAAAAAAAAATCTGATGCCCTTTAATCAAGACTGGAAATCTCATCTACATCTGCAAGGTTATGGAGACAGCCTCTCAATGCAGAAAACTTTGACCTGGTAATTATAAGCTTCACCCATGATTTTGGGTTCACTATTTGAAGATGACTCTTTCCCTTTCAAGATTATTTTGGCATTCTTTGGACACACCCAAGCCCTCTTTAATAATGAATCAATTTCTCCTCTATAGATCTGAGTGGGAACATTGGGAGGAGAGTATGGGAGAGGAAATTCTGCAAAAGGGCCAAAAGTCAGGACCGAACCGAGGGCCGCTGCTGAAAGGTCTCTACACTCAAAATCAGCAAACCAACATTCTGAATATGGCTCTTCAAAGTTAAGAAATCTACAAACAGGCTTCTCTTTCATGGGCACTGGGGCCGGGTTGTATGAGTTGAAGTGTAAACTTACTTTGTCTTCTCTACTTTTTTTAATCAATCAAACTTTAGTTGAACAGCACTTTTCATTCACAACTTTGTAGCACAAAGTGCTTCACACAGAAATGAAGAAAATAAAATAAAATAGCTAAAGGTAAAAATTACATACAATGAAAAATACAACCCCCCCATCCCTCACCCCCACTTTCACAATCCACATACAGCACACGCACTCGCTTACAAACACATATGAAGATGTGAAGAAGAGATTCTAACAGAAAACAGTAAGAGGACTGAGGAAACGCCATCTTTCATTAAAAAAATGAGGGAACACTGGAACTAAGATTAAAATAATAACTAAAAAATAATAATAAATAAATAAAATGACATAAAATCTTGATAAGAAATAAGATTAAAATAAATAAATATAAAAATAAATAGGTAAATAAAATGCATTTTAAATAGTAATATAGTAAAATGAGATAAAATGCACTGAAGTAAGATAGTGGAAAGAAAATCAATAAACAGGTAAAACAATTCCAAACAATAACTCTGAACTTAATTGAACAATAAAACATATGAAGGGGAAAGTTTGGCTAAACGATATGGTTTCTTGTGTATATCTGGAGGAGATCCGATACTGTATGTCTAATTCACAACCCAAGTTTCTTAAGATAAGAAGAAAAAAGATCAAACTGTTCACTAAATAATTATGTTTACTTTTGCACTGTACCTCTGTAACTCAAATATTTTTAATTTTGCAGTGTTATATTCTCATTGTTCTCATTGTTTTCAACACAAGGCTTTAACTACTTGGAATTATTTTTATGGACTCTACACCTGGATCCTCAACGCAGTCTTGGACTTAATTTGTTGCACTGTCATCCCCTATAAACATTGTTCTTGGTCTGGCATGAACTCTGGCCTCCCGGCCTTCCCTCACTGTACTGTGTGTGGCAGTGTTTGTACATTAACATATTTGTCTATTTTTTTGTTGTTTTTGTTCGTCTTTTGTTCTATTTGTATTGTGATATAAAAGGCTATAAATAAAATAAAAAAAGGGGGTTTAAATGAATATATTAAATAATAATAATAATGATGATAATCATAATAATAACAATAATAAATGTATATAATCAGGTAAAAGCTAGACTAAAAAGGTAGGTCTTAAGTTTGCTTTTAAAAAAATGAACAGTAGGTGTTGCTCTCAGGTCTTCAGGTAGACTGTTGCACAGACGAGGGCCATAGTACTGAAATGATGCTTCACCGTATGTTTTAGTTCTAACTTTGGGTACTATCAGAAAGCCACTACCTGAAGACCTGAGGGTCTACTTGGTTCATAGGGTAAAAGCAGATTGGATGAATAAATGGGAGCAAGACCTTTCAGGGATTTAAAAACTAGTAAAAGAACCTTAAAACCAACTCTAAAAGATGAGGCTACCACTGCAACACAAAAACTAAAAAAATATTCCAGATGAATTTCATAAATTAATTCCAACAGTGAGCTCTGGAGTCATTTATTTTACTTCCATATTATAATATTTGACTAGCTGCAGGATATTATGCATGTGCGTCACAGCAAGAAGGTTGCTGGTTCCACCTCATGTCGGTCAGAGCCTTTTTTGTGTGGAGTTTATTTTGTTTAAAGCCTGGAATAAATTGATACCAGCTAACATCCAAATGATATTCATGGTTAGAGAGGGAGCATACAAGTTAAGATGGAATTATAATTTTAAACAACCAACCATCCATTCGACCCTGGAAAGTGGTGTAAAATGTGGTGTAAGATTGTGGAATAAACTAGATGAGGACTTAAAAATGTGCATTAACTTAAAAGAATTTAAAAGAAACTACAAAAAAATACTTGTTCAGCACTTGTTCTGAACTGGACAGCTGATGTTATACTCTCTTTTTAAAGGGACTGTGAGGAGTTTCTAAGTAATTGCAAAAAAGTCTCACTTTTAGATATATGCCTTTTATAGCATTAAAATAGATTATCTATAAATGCTATTCCTTAGCTTCGCGGTCGGGTTGGACAGGGCTGGACTGGCCTGGATACTCAACTTCGGGAACAAGACAATTAAAACTAGAGTAAATTTATATTTTTCAGACACGTCTTAGAGTACCGGGCTGTAAGTAGAGATATATAGCCGGCTACAAAACTACGATACTAAGGTTTTCAAAACTTGCTTGTTGTCACACATCAAAAACTACCGCTACTTAACTAGAAAAAGATACATTACCTCGTCGCTTTGCATCCTGTAAATTGTTAAAAAAAGAAGTTGTAAAGCAATGCAGAGTTCTGAGGAAGGTCCGAGCTGCATCGAAACAAACACACGCTTTGGCTTCGGTAACGTGTTGTGGTGCGTTCCAGTTGTAGTCAGAAGTAGGAATTTCGAAGTTCCGAGCAGGAAACTGCAACTCGAACGACCCCCGAAGTCGGAATTTCCTACTGGGAACTCGGTGAAACCTCGTCACCCCCGACTTGACAATAAAAGATGGATGCCCCCAGTGTGAACAGTTATTTAGCTCCTGTAATAATCCATTTATTTGCACTTCTGACTGGGGTGTGTCGCTCTAGATCAGCTGTATACATTGTATTGTTAGATTTATATTTACAAAAATGCTGCCATAGAAATAATCACATTCTTCATGTGATATTTGTAAACAACAACGCAGGGCGTGCTAACAACAGCTAACAATAGCCTGGTAGATCGGCATGTTTTTTTCCGACTTCAACTGGAACGCCAATAAGTCGGAGATGATGTCACTCCCAGTTCCGAGGTTACTGGAACACAGCATTACAACCATTTTTCAAAATCGCGGTTCTACATTTATGAAAGCTGAATGTTTTAATCTTCTCGATCATATGGACTATGAATTATGTATCATGTGTCTAGAAATCATATGACAGCATAAGAGAGGGGCTGAACTTGATAAGCTTTGCTTCCTTTAGCCTCTTCTCGAACTTGCACTTTGTAATGGTGTGTCATTTTTTTCCCTTTACACTTACTGTTCGTTTTTATGCATGTGCTTGTTTGAGAAAAATAAAAATCAAATCAAATCAAAGTTTGATTTTTCTCCCTGGACATGCATAGGTTCTCTGCAGGCAATCCGCCTTCCTCCTACAGACCAAAAACCTGATTATTAGGTGGATTGGTGACTCCAAATTATTCTTGGTGGCTTGTCTCGCTGTGTGGCCCCGTGATTGGCTAGTAACCAGGGTCAGTGAGGATAGGCTCCACCTCCCTGTGACCCCAAAAGTGAAAAAGTGGATTCGATAAACAATGGGTGTTTGTTTGTCTCTCCCATGGTGAAGAATGTTAAACCATTTCTTATTCTTGTAATTATTTTTTCTCATTAAAATCCAATTAAGCTGTTAAAATTAGAGACATCTTAGGTTACGAACCCTCCAACATACATCCAGAATCACAGGATGATAAACAAATGCAAAAACTGCTTCAGCCCCTGGTGACCCAAAAAATCACCAGCTGCTCCCTTCCCTTCCTGGACAACACAGCTTCCTCCTGCTGTCTTTGCAAAGCTAAAAAAAAGAAATACTGTCTGACATCTCTCACCCCAGACAATGTCTTTTCAGCCTCCTGCCCTCTGGCTGGAGACACAGAAGCATGAAAAGCAGGACTAACAGACTAGAAAACAGTTTTTATCCATGGACCATCAGAATATTAAATTCCTGAGAGAGGCCACAAATGTGTAATCACGCTCAGGATACTTTATTTGTACCTGCTGCAACATTTATATCATATATTTATATTTAAAATCATAAATAGTTGGATGAATGTGCAATCAACAAATTTCTAAATATGCTTCTAATGCTTCTTTTATTTGTTCTGTGCTGACGGCAGATCGCTTAATCAAATTTCGTTGAAAGTATGAATGTGTGTGGGTATGTGTGTGCAGGTGTTTGTGTGCGTATGTTGATGTCTGAGAGTGTGTGTGTCTGGATATGTCTCTGTATTTGTGGGAGGGGGATGGCCGGGTTTTCTGTTTTTATGTTGTTTTTAGCCTCTGTGAGGCACTTTGTGTTGCTTTTAAGTATGAAAAGTGCCTCATAAATAAAGTTTGATTGATTAATTGGTGAGTACAAATTACAATGACAATTAAGGCTTTTCCATTCATTTCTCTTCTATTCTAATCTAAAAGAGATAAGCTATGTAGATGGATGGAAAGATGGATCATACAAAATTAGGTTTTGGATGTCCCAATACAACTTTTTCACCTTCGATACGATACCAATATTGCACCCTTGACTACTGGCTGATACCGATATAAATCTGATACAATATCAGCAGGAATCATACATACTTTTATTACTTATTTTTTAGTATGGACTGTAAGAAAAGGCTTGATCAAGTCAGATTACTCAAACAGAGAACAGCAGTCAGTAATAGTAGGTATGACCAAAACTGACCCATTTGTTATGAACTAATGTGTTCAACACATTTAACCTTAAACTTTAGAATATAGTGCAATTAAATAAAATAAATAAATAAAAATAAATTAAAAGACCCTGAAAAGTAACCTCAATAAATCCAATAAAATCAACAACATATATTTTCAAATTGCAAAATAACCACTGTGTTTAACTTAAACATCAGCATATTCTACAACAGAATTAAATGAACAAAAAATAAATTAGAATTGACTGCTTGTATTAGAGTGCTTACATCAGATATTTCAGATGTAGGCTGATATAAACCAATGTTGTTTCTGCTGATATCAGGCCGATAATTGATAGAAGAGGATGTTTTTTGTCTTTACATTTACATTACGGCATCACAGAGAGATAAAACAGGTCAGGATGCAGAGAAAAATCAAGTGAAGAGGAGAAAAAGCTTTGGTGTGATGTCAACCAGCAGTGATCCAGGACTGTAATGCCCTTTTCCATCAGCCCTACTCTACTCTACTCGACTCTACCCGGCTCTACTCTACTTGCCTTGTGCTGCTTTTCCATTAGCCCCAGTCTCCTGCCCAATGGGGTGCAGTGTTGCTGTAAACAGCTGAGCGGCTCTGCGGTGACGCCATTTTGAACGTGACACAACAATCTGTGGCTTTTTGTCACAAACCGTGTAAAAAAGGAAAGCAGAAGAAGGCTGCAGGTGGCAAGAAGAAATACCCCTTGAGTAGCACAGGAGAGTTTTGGAAGCTATACAACAGAATGAAGCCGAGGACGAGAGCAATCGAGCTGCAAAGAAAAGACGTATGAGGGTAAGCTAATGGTAGCTATTGCTAGCATGCTAGGTCGTCGCACTCCTGACTCATCGATGACAACATTGTCTGACCAATCAGTAGCCGGCAGTCGTTGATGTCATCTTTTAGTATTGACTCAGCTCACTAGGAACCAGAGCGGAGTAGGTACTAAAACTAGCTTGTTTTAAGAGGTACCAGGCTAGTGGAAACACGCTGCAAATCGCGTAGGGCCGAGTATAGTAGGGCCAAGGCAGGCTAGTGGAAAAGGGCCATAAGTCTAAGTGATCTCTGACCATGGTGAAAATGACCACATTTTTACCGAAAATGAATCAAAATTGTTTAAGCCTTACACAGTCATCACAGAGACAGGCTTATGCTAAAGTGTGTTTAGGTTAATACCGAGGACTGTTTTCTGCAGTTAATCTTGCATTTCTGTCGAGATGAATTTATTGGAAACACAAAAATTGTTGAAACTACAATCCAGTGAATTAAGCTCCTAAGTTAAATCGAACCAATCAGCCAGATGGTGGTGCTACGATGAAGAAAAAGAGTGCATTTTAAAAAGGAAAGGGACCTCAAACCCTCTTTTCCTTTAAATTTGACACTAAAGCTAAATGTTCTTTTAAAGGCCCTTGAACTGATTAAATGTGTTTATATGGGTTTCCTCCATCAGAAGTTTTTTAATAATCATACTTTTGCCATCTCTCCCTCAACTTTAGCCTGATTGGCTTTGCTGCCAGCACCCTGCAAACAAAGCTCCTAATAAATCTTGGTTCACATCTTCAGGGAAAAACTGGGAATAAGACTACCAAAGTGTGCTGAACCTTACCAGCAGGTGGTCCCAGCGGTCCCAAAACTGTGCCTCTGAAATTAAAGCGGACAGATTTTCACTAAATTGGTTGGCTCGCCCACTGCTGCATCTAATGAGGGAAGATGAATAGTAACTTTGGATATGCTGTTTTTGAAATGATGCAGGTTTTTTTCATGATATGAATGTTTGATTACTGTTACTCCAGTCGGCTGAAAATGATTTTTTTAAACTTTGTGAATAATGAAACTAGTTTGTCTCTGTTCAAGACTCTTGCCCACAAATTGGAGCTTGCTACCATATTCTGCTTGTTGTTTTTGTCTTTTACTTCTTTGTCTTCATCTGCTTTGTCTCGTCCTTTGCGTACATGATTCTGGACTTTGCCATCCAGCTTACCATGAAAATAGATTCACGGCACAGCATGAGCACACGTTCAAAGTTAGGCTGGGTTTGGCAGTATGCAAAGAAAGTCACTGAAGGATCAGGTTGTTTAGCATAACCTGCTTCTGGGAGAAGATGTATGCAGCTTCTGCTCTTATGACAGTCCACAAGGTTTTATCATCGACTCAAAGACATCATGCTTGAGTTGTCTTCAACAAGGAGATACTTTAAAAAGGTAAAATCATTCCTCTATTCTTCTGCTTGAATGTGGACATACTGTGCTCTTGTGAGCTGAGTAAAGAGATCTTCCTGTCGATTTATTTATTTTCTGGTGGGTTTCATCCAACAGAACAAGTATAATCATCTAAATTAATTACAGGAACTGTCACATGTTCATCAGACTTTGTTTATAATCACCTGACATACCAGATGGACAGTTCCGTATAAGAAACATTTCACAAATCCGTCTGGGGAGGAGCACTGCAAAAATGTTTTCAGGGGCAGAACCTTCAAAAACAACAGCAGTTTGTGATTGGACGATCGTTTGGCACATCACACTCATCACAAACCAATCCATGTCAAGCAGCGCTGCTATGACGTAGCATATGTAGCGGCTAAATGTAGTGGCTAATGGCTAATCGTAAGCCACTACAGCTAATTGCCTTTAACTGTTGTTTACCCTTGTTAGCTAACACAGTTAGCTGCTAACACAGTTAGCAGTTAACACAGCTAGCCAAAGCTTAACTACCTTGATGTCGTTTCTCAAGGTAACATTTTTTAATGTTCTTATTGCGTTTTTTTATGTTTGTATTGTGTTTTTAATGTTCTTATTTATAAGTATGCACCTTAAGAGACTGCACTTTCAATTTCGTTGTACTTGTACAATGACAATAAAGACTATTCTATTCTATCTCTTCTTTAAATTTGTCTGTAAAGTACTTTGAAACTCAGTTTTGAAAAGTGCTATAAAAATAAAGTTTATCATTATTATTTCTTTAAATTTGTCTGTAAAATACTTTGTAACCCTGTTTTAAAAAGTGCCATATAAATAAAATTGATAATTATTTGTTTTATTTGTCTGTAAAGTACTTTGTAACCCTATTTTGAAAAGTGCTATATGGGCCATTCTACCGAATTTGTCCAAAGTGCAGGGTTGGAATTTTTTTTTTTAAGTGTTTTTTTTCCCAAAACTTTGTCCATACATATGTTGTACCATATCTAAGGTACATATATCTTGTATAGTGCAGTCAATATTCATATTTTAATTTCTGCTTGTTCTTGAAATGTTTTTTCTACTCCCAAAATGTGTCACAACCGAAACATAGCAACACACTGCAATAAAAGGTATTATATGAATCTGTTCTTATTGTACTTCCATGCCCCCTCTAAAGAATATTTTTACAAATTTTTCTTGAAGGGTTTTATAACAAAATCAATAAAAATTATATTTTAAACATTTTTCAAAGTTCAATTTCTAAGACTCATCAAAATCGAGATCCAATCTTTTCTTGTAAAATGAATTCCACTGATTATATACATCTCAGAGTTAATGAGTTATGAAATTGAACATACATTTAACGAACAGTCATCATAAAATGTTAGTTGATGACTCAATATCCTTTATTTTTTACAAAACATCCACTGTTTCGGTTGTGACTGCACTATTTTGGTAGTGACCACTATTTTTTTGTTTGCAAGGTTGTATCATATTCCCTCCACCTTATTGCTTAATATTAACTTCAAACATGTCTTACATTGGGAATATTATGAACACAAATGTTTATAATCAATCAAATGACATTTACTTTGAAGGCCAGCATTAGCCTATTCAAACATCACAACGCATCTACTGTAGCATTACTTAAAGGTGCTATGAGGAGAATCTAATACCGGCGACATTAAGACTCTGCTACCCATGAGCACACGCGACGACTGTTGTAATGGTGTGTTCCAGTAACCACGGAACTGGGAGTGACATCATCTCCGACTTATCGGCGTTCCAGTTGAAGTCGGAAAAAAACATGCCGATCTACCAGGCTATTGTTAGCTGTTGTCAGCACGCCCTGCATTGTTGTTCACAAATATCACATGAAGAATGTGATTATCACTAAGGCAGCATTTTTGTAAATATAAGTCTAACAATACTATGTAAACAGCTGATCTAGAGCGACACATCCCAGTCAGAAGTGCAAATAAATGGATTATTACAGGAGTTAAATAACTGTTCACACTGGGGGCATCCATCTTTGATTGTCAACTCGGGGGTGGCGAGGTTTCACCGAGTTCCCAGCAGGAAATTTCCACTTCGGGGGACGTTTCAGTTGTAGTCTCCAACTCGGAACTCAGAAATTCCAACTTCCGACTACAACTGGAACGCACCACAAGCCAAAGCGTTCGTTTGTTGTGATGCTAATGAATTCAGCTCTGACCTTCCTCAGAACTCTGCATTGCTTTACAACTTCTTTTTTCAACAACTTACAGGATGCAAAGCGACGAGGTAATGTATCTCTTCTAGTTACGTAGCGGTAGCTTTTGATGTGTGACAACAAGCAATTTTTGGAAAACTTAGTATCGTAGTTCTGTAGCCGGCTATATGTCACTACTTACAGCCCGGTGCTCTAAGACGTGTCAGAATAATATAAATTTGCTCTAGTTTTAATTGTCTTGTTCCTGAAGTTGAGTATCCAGGCCAGTCCAGCCCGGTCCGACCCGACCGCGAAGCTAAGGAATAGCATTTATAGATTACCTATTTTGATGCTATTAAACTCATCTTAAAGTGTGTATTTTGATCAGGCATATATCTAAAAGTGAGACTTTTTTGTAATTACTTAGAAACTCCTCACAGTCCCTTTAAAACATCTTATTTTAAAAAACACACACACCAGAAAGTGTTATGCAAGAACTTTGATGAACTTAAAACAAAAAAAACAACTTCTTAAGAATAACGCGGTCGACACCCTTGGGCTAAAAGTCTAGTTTTTCAAATATTTTGTTTCGCCATATTGGTGTTTTTTTCATTTCTCCCTGTTGCTTTCTCCTGATGCTTTATAATTTAAAACATGAATCAGCATTATCTACATGTTTTAAGAGGTAATAATGATCAAACATTGACTTAAGTGAGTGGATCATTATATGTTGTCACAACCGAAACTCTACCATCTGTTTCGGTTGTAACAATTTTAGCTAATTTTAGCTAATAACTAAAAAATGCTACTAAGCACATGGCCAGCAAATGGATGTTTGAACAGGTGTACACCCATAAAAACATAATATGTTGCATTAAACCTCCAAAAGTTTACCTAATTGCAGAGAATCTGTGTTTGGTAGTGACAGATTTTCAGATTTTGGAACACATTTACTCCAAAATGATGAGAGGTAACTACTCACCATGATGCCATGAGGTAGAGGGATGCTGAGTCTCTGCCTGATCAAAAATGCAGGGATGTGGCTAAAAACAGGCTCAACCTATGTGGTAAAACTATCTGTGTTTCGGGCGTGACATGAAAGCGTGGGACAGCATTTTTTGAATGATCTTTTTAAATTAAAAAATAAACCCGCAATACATCCAAATCTTTTCAATGCTATTTAAAAGAAATCAACAAGATATTTTAAAAAACATCATTGAAAAAAAATACAAAATTGTTTTTAGTATTATTTTCATAGGTCGAAATTTAGGGCTTAGGGGTTGGGACAACCACTTCCCAATAGAAAGTACACTATAAATGATGATTTTGTATATATTTAGCTTATTATTATTATCTATTTGCTGTCTTGTGTGTTAAATAGATCATAACAGAATCTTAGTAAATATGTAAAGTCTGAATTCTTAATTGTTTTGTTACATCGTTTTTTTAGTGTGGGACCACAGTTTGGACAAATTCGGTAGAATGGCCCATATAAATAAAGTTATAGACTGTCTGGCAGTAAGTATATTGCTCTGGATATCATGTTTGCTTTTTAACCAACCAACAAATTTTGGAGGTGAAAACAGTGAAAAAGTTTATTCTCCAGGACCTGATGGAGTTATGATGTTATGGGGTGGAGTTATAAAGTCTGATGGCCACAGGCTGAAGGACTTCCTGTGGCGCTCTGTGGTGCATGGTGGTCAGATCAGTCTGGCACTGAATGAACTCCTGTGTTTATTTAGCACACTGTGGAGGGCGGGAGGTATTCTCCATGATGTCCTGCAGCCTGGACAGCCTCCTCCTCCTCTCCGACACCTCAGTCAGAGACTCCAGCTGCACCCCCACAGCATGACTGGCCTTGCGAATCAGTTTATTGAGTCTGTTAATGTCTGCTGCTCTGAACCTGCTGCTAGCACTGCAAAAACTCTGATCCAGGCAAGTGTGATTGTCTATTTTAAAGTCAAAAATATCCAAAACATTTATTCTAATCCATATTTACTTTACCAGCGGAGATAAATATCTTACTTTAGGGAACATAATGCATCAAATTGCCTGTAATAAAGAGAAAATATCTGCCAAAGAAAACAAGGAAAGCTTGATTCAGTGAGGATCTCAAATTAAACTTAAATATCTGCTCAAGTTAAATTTGTCTTTTTTTATGAGCAGATTATTTTACTCATTATTACAAGCAACTCAGACCTTATCCCCCCCCCTTCTTTATTTCGACAATTTCAGCAAAAAATAAATGCACAACTACAATTTGTCAAAATCTGGGAAACATAGAATTGAGTTGCATCAGTGCCAAACCCACCTAACGCCTACCAAGGTATCACTTTCATGGATGTGAAACTTAGAACTGGTATACAATCATTTTACAAATGAGTGTTTACAAAATAGAAATCATAATTTAAAAAAAAAACAGTAATAATAATACTAATTAAAAACAAAATGATAATACAAGGCAAATTTGAATAATATACTTCATATGCTTTTAGGGCTGGACAATTAATTTAAAAATAATCGAAATTGACATTACTCATGAAGATTATTTTGATTATTTTCCCTGAGTAAGTCATGTGACCGCGCCCCCTCCATATAGTCTACGTTCCACCGACACAGAGGAGACAAGCACCAATCTATCAGAGGACCTAGTAGCCAAGAAAAATACCTTTGTTTGGACACATTTTGGATTCTGTGCAGAGGACATCAAGCAGAAAGAAGTTAAGTGTAGATACTGCAGGAAAACCGTGTCGACGACCATCGCTATCACCACTAATTTGTTCCAGCGTAGCGTAAAATAATCGTTCATTAATCGTAATCGAGGTAAGAGCTTCAATTAATCGTGATATTGAGATTAGATAATATCGCCCAGCCCTATATGCTTTGAGTAAATAATAAATAAAATCAGACCTTATTCTTAGCTTTTATATCTTCAAATAAGATCTTGATCCAGACATGTCAGGAAATTGTGGATTAAGATAAGTCTAGCAAGATTTTTTTGCCTTAAAATTGGTCAAATGCTCTCACTTAGGAACTATTATTGAGCAAAAGTGACAGCATTTATCCAGTTCTTCGCCAAAATCTGTTCATTTTGAAGTTGGGCCACTGCAGACATCTTCTGAAAATATCAGCAAAATCTGTCCAGTAGTTTTTGCATAAACGTGCCAAAAAACAACCAACCAACCAACAAAACAAACAAACAGACAACCTCCTTGGTGGATGTAAAAAAGAAGATTTTTGCCCATAATGTCTTCTTTTTATGACCCCTTTAAATCCCTATGACTCCCCCCATAAGGAGTCCTCGCACCCTCTGGACTTATTAATGGGAAGGCGAGCTCATTGGGTGCCTCTCAGTAACATCTGCACTGACTGATTGCAGCTATACTCTGTGTCATATAATGTCTCCGTTGATTTAATATCTTCAGCATACTTCTGCTAACTGGCTGTAAAAACAAGCTCCCTGGCGTCACACTTGTGATTGCACTTAACACCGACCTGGCATGATTGGCCAATGATTGGTGATTATAGCAGCAGAGGTGTTTCAGCATCAACTGGCTGGCTGGAAAAAAAAAGAACCTGGAGGTTTCTCCATCATCTCAGAGGTTGTTGTTCACATGCGTATGCTGACACTGTCACAGCGATTCAGAATTTAGCACGCCAGCCTCAGCTCTGTTAATTGCTCATAATTAAGCATTTGCTAAACCCTGCCGTGATCGGCCAATCAGCATTCCTAACATAACGAGGCCCAGCAGGCCTGTCAAGCTTTGGATTTCTGCACATGTTGAAGAGATGAGCAGGCTGTTGAAAGTTGCACGAGAGTTTGGATGAGGTGTCTGCACACTCATCAAAACTAAAAAAAGATGAGAAGGAAGAAAAAAGGTTGGATGGATCGTTGTGAGACTATCCTCTGTTGTGAACAAATGTATTTAATGCTAGTGAAAAGCGTTTTATGTAAGTATGTTAGTTATATTTCTTCAACAGAAGAACATTCAAATAAGTGCAAATTTCCATTATGATACACAGAAGCAAAAAAAGTAAGGGTCTCTGTTTAATAAGTAACATTGTAGCTCTGCAAAAGAACTACTCATTCATTCATATGTTTTAACAGTCAGTTTAAAAAAAAGAAAAACACATATTATTGATTTGTCCATCCATCTACCCATCCAACCATCTTACTTATCTGTTATCATCCATTCACTTACCCATCTGTTCTTCCATTCATCTCATCTATCCTTGCCTCCATCCCTTAACTTCATTCATCCATGCAACCATCTGTCCACGCTTCTACCCAGACATCCATCCATCCATCCATCATGTACCAGTCACCCTTTCCATTCACTCATTCAACTCATCCATTCACCACATACTCATCCAGGTTTTTAATCTGTTCATTCGTCCATCAGTCCCTCTGCTCATCCAATTATTCATCCCTAACTTGGTCCATCCACGCATCCCTCCATCCATCTATCCATTCATCCAGTCATAAATCACATATCTTTAATCTTTTCTATCCACTCAATCCAATTCTGATCCATCTTTCTATCCTTTCGGCCATCAACATATGTGTGTATTCATCTATCCATTCATCAGTTCCTTTGTTCATCTATCCATTCTTTCATCCATCCATTCATTCAGCCTGCTGTCACATACCTTTTTTTCCATCCACTCATCCATCCAACATATACTCATCTACTTTTTTCATCCTTCTACCCATCCATTCATGTGTGCATCCATTATTTAATTCGCCCATCCATCCATCAATCATTCACCTTTTGTTTTCCGTCCACTTATTCCACCCATTCTTCCAAGATATGTTTTCCATGCATGAATTAAACCATCAGTTCCTCTGTTCATCACCCATTTTTCCCACCCTTTGACCATCCACTCATTCATTCATCCATCCATCCATCCATCCATCCACTCACTCATTCTTCCATCCATCCATTTATCAAGTCATTCATCAGGTACCTTTTACCTTTTCCATTCAACTAATCCATCCAATATATACTCACTCATGCCCGGAGTGGCTAATCAGGAGGACCGGGACAATTCCCGGTGGACCGGCCTGATGTTTGGGCCGTGAGGGCCGATGTTCATATACATTTTTTAATATTATTATAATTGTTTGGTTGGTGTTCATTCATGGCACTGAGTGAGTATTTTCATGCTGTTACCGCTGTCCCTGTAGGCCGTCTCCATTAGGCCGTCTCCATCGGCAGCTTTTTTTTTTTTCAGAGGCATCCTGACGTAACAACACATCCGTGCAGACTAAAAATAATTAGCTCCGCCAGTCGGAGTTTGTGTGATGAGCCAGCTCGTAGCCACTGTGCTATGGCTGCTGGCAAGATGGATAAAAAGAGCTAGGGTGGCGCGGAAAAGATAAGAATTAAAAAGAGGAAAGGGCTTGAAAATGATGCAGCAAAATGTGCAAAAATAGCCACTTTTTTAATAAAACGAGCTCGCGGTCTGAAACGACAGAGGATGACGATGAAACTGGCAAGGCAAGATATTGAATAAAATGCACCTTGCACCGTGCGATGCGACCAGCCATGAGCCCACCACAGGTGCAGAGTGGGCAGGTAGGATTGCAATGTTCACTGAGTGAATATTAGAATTAATATCAGAGTATAGTGTAGACCTACTCTATATGAAAAATGCCCTGAGATAATTGATGCTTGATGCGTCAGCACTACAATAATGAAACTGACTTGAATTGATCAGAAGGATGACTACTGACTATTATTTAAATTGTGATTTAATGTCAGAGGCAGACACAGGGGAAAGTGGTGAGGAAGGGATTACTGCTGTAGCTGCTGTCAGTGTTGAAGAAACAGGTGAGCTGTTGTTGGGCGTCGGTGGCGCAGTTGGATAGTGCGCTTGGTCAGTGATCAGGAGGTTGCAGGTTCAAGCCCAGCTCCGGGCGACACATGGCGATGTGTCCTTGGGCAAGACACTTCACCCCAAGTTGCTCCCACTGCTGCGTCAGTGGTGTGTAAATGGGCATGAAAGGGCGTGAATGTGTTAGAAATACTGATATAGAAACTCTGAGCCATCAGTGAGTGAATGTGAGAGCAAATGGGCGTGAATGGGTAGGTGTGACCTGCGGTGTAAAGCTGCTTTGAGTAGTCAAAGACTAGAAAAGCGCTATATAAGCTCAAGTCCATTTACCATTTACCATTTGTAACAGACAAACAAAAATCTTATTTAGTATTATTGGCTTTAGAGAACAGCGCATTTAACATGTAAGGTTATATTACATTATTTTAATACGATAGGTCATGATATAAAGTGGGCCGCTCTGAGGCATAAAATTCCAGGGTTAAAAACTAGCCCCACTCTGCCCCTGTACTCACTCTTTCCATCCTTCTGCCCATCCATACATGTGTGCATTCATCCATCAGACACTCATCTATCTTTTTAATCTGTTGATTGATGGATGGATGGATTGATCCATCCCTTAGTCCATATATCCACCTGTCATAAACCTATCTATCTTTTACATCCCATCATTCATCTTTCACTTTTTCCATCTAGCCACCTGTCCATCCATCACAGTTCATAATAAACTAAACTTTCCATCCATTCTGTGTTTCAACAGTGTCTATAACTGTTTATACACTCACCCATTTACTCCCCAATCTGTCAAACCATGCAGGACCCATCATCTATGTATTGTTCTATCCTTTCCATCCATCACTTCATGATATATGCATTATTTTGTTTTCCATCCTTCAGTCTTTACATCAATTTATCTTTCTTATACCAACCGCTTTTCCAGCCCTCCCTCCATGCATGCACACAGTTATTCAATTATCCGACCATTGACCTCCCTTCCCTCCAGATCTATATCAGGCGAAACAGAATTCTGTCCACAATACATTTCTGTACATTTCAGGACACTTTAACTTACTGTTTTTAACAGTTAAGACAGATTTTAGACATCTACTGTATATAGAAATATTCCTGACACATAGTGGGCAGCTAAGATGTCATTGAAACATCACTTAACATAATTGGATAAACAATATTCAAACCAGTCATTTCCTTCAGTTTTGTGCCTTAAAATCCAAGAAGTGACCCAGTTTAAAGATCTGGATGTTTGGCTCATTTGATTGTGGAAAAGAAAGTTAGAAAAATAAGCCAATGAGTGCCCCAGAAATAAACAAGAGTGCTGTGCTGTTTTATTGTTGACCTAACAGAGCCGTACAGGTAACAATGGGAAGTTAGAAATCCGTCAGCTGTGATAAAGTGAATGGGTCTGTGATATATGGTGCTCAATGGCTTCAGGACAGAAACAGTAGAATGTGTATAAAGTGTGGCACCACGGTCTATAACTGCGATTGTCCCAGTCTGTACAAACTTTTTTCTGTAGCTCGCTGTCTAGCAGGATACTTTACTGTTAAGATAATAAAGTTGAGGCCTTACTTTTCCAGAAGAGTTTTACAAATGTGAGCTCAAAGGCAGAAACTGCAGAGAAAGATAGATCCAACTGTATTAAAATATACTTTCCGGCCACTTAATTAAGCACCATTTGCTTGAGATAGTTTGGACCCTAATTTGCTTTGGCCTAATTCTTTGTTGCAAAGATTTAACAAGGTGCTGGAAACATTCTTCAGTGATTTTGATCCTTATTGAAAAGACAGCATGATTCAGCAGCTTCGGATTTGTTCCACCACAGTCCTGCCATGCCTCAAAGATGCTCTATTGGATTTGAACTTCTCATTATCATGTTCAAGAGAACGGTCTGAGATAATTTGAGCTTTGTCACATGATGCGATATCCTGCCTTAAGTAGCCATCAGAAGGATAAGCATGAACAGCACCGATAACCTGGTAAAACCTTAAATTTTAAATTGGAACCAAAGGGTCCAGAGTAAGGTTAGTGGTAGCCGATGGCAGGGGTGAGCAGCCGGCCCAAATCTGTGTCTCTGCCCATCCAAACAAAAGCTGGTGGGGGATTATGTTCATCCAACCAATAGAGGAAAAGACATATTTAGAAACATTAATTTGTGTTTAGGCGTGCAGACATTCAGCCTGTAGACTGACTGTGATCCTGAAACTAGTTCATGTCTTTTTGGACCATGGGCACTGATACAATATTCTGCAGAGTAAACCAACGAGACAAATCTACATGCTGCATGTTACTGATGCTGAGAAAACAACAGAAAAAAAAGGAACCCTGCATGAAAGACTTGGACCAGCTTGAAATGATTTCAAAGACAGTTGTGTTTTATTTGTGGCGAACTATTTATAGGGAAATAATTTGATTTTAATTATGTTTCAAGAACTTTTGTCAGACATTAATCTACAAAAAAAAAAAGTTATTCATAACCCTTTAACTCCCAGCTCAACTGTTTGGCAGAGGTTATTAAATTCAAGGATATTTAATGTTTTAAAAAATAGAACAAATCAAATCATTGATTCCATTAAAGGATTAGTTCGGTTTCTGCAGCTTTGAAGCACTGTTTGGATCAGGAAAGCCTTCTGGGTGAGTATATTGTTCTACTTCATTCTATAAACAATGTGAAAGCTGTAGAAATCGAACTTTTCCTTTAACATTCAGGGAACAGAGAAAACTAAAAAACAAACCAAAAACCATGTTCTCCTTGTGTGGGATTTAAAGGTTTAAAATGGTTATGGTTGATAATGCAATGACATAAAAATGCATGATTTTTGGGACAATATTAGAAAATGCAGAAATGTTGTAAATTAAATAGCAATTAAAATAGCTTAAATAGATGATACTGGATCTGACAAACACAAAAAAAAATGTTTTTAATAAATCACATTTTGAAATATAAATCATCATATCAGTTAGTAGTTAAAGCAAGTATTTAAAATAATAATTATGGTAGTAATAAAAACAGCTTTTAGCTTTATTATCCTTTATAGCCCACACAAAGAAAATATCAGTTCTTTTTGTTTGTATTTTTGTCTAAATCCTAAAAACTGACTGAAACAATGATGTGTTACTTTTTAACACATTAAATATTCCTGAATTTATTGAACTCTGCCAAACAGATGAGCTGGGAGTTAAAGGGTTAAGATGGGCTAAAGTTTTAGACATTAACTTCTGTAGCCTGACAGTTTTGTTGATGAGAGAAGAGGCCTTATGTTGGAGCTGTAAATGATTTACTTGTTTGTTTCATTTTAGAGTTGGTTCTTTTTAAGCTTTCTGAGTTTGGTTCTGATTTTTCAAAACAGCTTAGCCAGGAAAACAGAAATAATATGTGGCTTACTGTTGCCTATTGAACCATTATAAAGGCTCCACCTTTTGTTTTCAAGCAATTTTAGCTCATTCTTATATAACTGACTCTAACCATATAAAAGAGTTAACTAGAACAGAGACCACTAAACTCAGAATGAACTGAATTTAAGTCTCCAGTATAACTGACCCTTTGTCAAGCCCAAAGTTTTACAGGAGGGGATCCTTACTCAGACTCTGCCCTCCTTAGTTACTGTTACTAGGTCAGACGTAGTCTGTTGTAGTTGGCCTATCTAGAGTTGCACAACTAAAATTAACTCATTTTTTGACCAACTTTTCTTTTCTTCATGTTTTGTTTATTTTATTACTTAAAAATGATCCTTAAAGGGACTGTGAGGAGTTTCTAAGTAATTACAAAAAAGTCTCCCTTTTAGAGATATGCCTGATCGAAATACACACTTTAAGATGAGTTTTATAGCATTAAAATAGGTTATCTATAAATGCTATTCCTTAGCTTCGTGGTCGGGTCGAACAGAGCTGGACTGGCCTGGATACTCAACTTCAGGAACAAGACAAAACTAGAGCAAATTTATATTATTCAGACACGTCTTAGAGCACCGGGCTGTAAGTAGCCATAATTAGCCGGCTACAAAACTACGATACTAAGTTTTCCAAAAATTGCTTGTTGTCACACATCAAAAACTACCGCTACATAACTAGAAAGAGATACATTACCTCATCGCTTTGCATCCTGTAAATTGTTGATAAAAAAAGTTGTAAAGCAATGCAGAGTTCTGAGGAAGGTCCGAGCTGCATTCATTAGTATCACAACAAACACACACTTTTGCTTGGGTCACGTCTTTTGGTGCGTTCCAGTTGTAGTCAGAAGTAGGAATTTCCGAGTTCTGAGTAGGAAACTGCAACTGGAACGTCCCCCATAGTCGGAATTTCCTCCTGGGAACTCGGTGAAACCTCTCCACCCCCGAGTTGACAATTGAAGATGGATGCCCCCAGTGAGAACAGTTATTTAGCTCCTGTAATAATCAATTTATTTGCACTTCTGACTGGGGTGTGTCGCTCTAGATCAGCTGTATACATAGTATTGTTAGACTTATATTTACAAAAATGCTGCCATAGTGATAATTACATTCTTCATGTGATATTTGTGAACAACAACGCAGGGCATGCTAACAACAGCTAACAATAGCCTGGTAGATTGGCATGTTTTTTTGCGACTTCAACTGGAACGCCGATAAGTCGGAGATGATGTCCCTCCCAGTTCCGAGGTTACTGGAACACAGCATTACGACAGTCGTCGCGCGTGCTCATGGGTAGCAGAGTCTTAATGTCGCCGGTTATAGATTGTCCTCATAGCACCTTTAAGGACAAAAACAAAACTATGGGGTTTATGAAAAACCTGTAAATCTTTCTGAATTGGTAATGAATTATGACTCGGTAAAAAAATACATGTATCGGCTCTTATCATAAAAATTGCTCTGATAATTTTTCCTAACTATTTCCTCAACATTAATATGGTTAGTATTGTTTTTTCTCTTATTTATGAAAGTAGGTTCGTTTTAACTGTGATTTTCAGTTTTAAAGTTACAAAATCAAGAGAACAATTTCACCACAATGCACTAAAACAGACTCTGCCAAAACGAAATATGTCTGACTGGAGTAACCCAGCAGCAGCTGCTATGATAAGGGGCTCTCTGACTCTGATTGGTTGGTCAGAAAGTCAGTCACAGAATCAACAAAGGGTCAGTTAGGCATCGAATAAAATAAAATAACTCATTGCAAGAAGTTATGTGGAATGATACTGCATTAGCTTAAGCTACATGACATGAGGAATTCAATAAAAGCAAAATTTGTTGTTTTATATATTGTGAGATTACACACAGCATGATGTACTCCAGGGATTTGAAAGAATTTGTGGTCCAGTTAAATCAGTAGTTTTTTTTTTCACATTACATCAATTTTTTACAGAACAAAACTTATCGAAAATTCCTGGAAATGTTGGTGCAAAAAATACACCAGAAGGCATGATATAAAGCTTTTAAGGTAACATTTTTCAGACCCTCCTCCTTCAACCCACACTCACTCACAGTAATGATGGTTGCCCTGAAACAGTTCCAAGTACACCATACATCAGGCATGTCAAACTCAAGGCCCAGGGGCCAAATCAGGCCCAGGATATGATTCAAGAAAATTTCACATCTGTTACTAATGGCCCTCTATTAAATAGCCCTTCCACTACTCATACTACAAATCCAACAATGCAATGCAACAGCAGATTAATGCACTGGTCAGCGCTTTCAGAGGCTTTTACTCCTGAAAATAAACATGCAGCTCAAATTCATATTTCTGATTAAAACAGAGTCAGTTTTAGACTTTAAATAGATGTTACGAGAGCTGAAACGATTCCTCGAATAATCTTGATTATTTGATTACAAAATATTTTCGAGGCAAATTGTGTGCCTCGAAGCCTCGTTTAATATATAATTATACATATAAAATATATATCTGGACTAACGGACTGTCATTTCTGTGGCACAACGCGCCTGCTACCTCCGTGGCTGCGCAGCTTGTAAAATCATGAAGGAAGAGAAAAGAGAGGGACAGAAAGGAGAGAGTCTGCAGAAAAAATGGCAGAGAGTGTCCCAAGTGTGTGGTCACTACAAGAAGGGACGAAAAGAAAACACAGTGCAGTTTGTCTGATGTCAAACAGAGATAGCTTAGCACGTAGCTTAGCATGATAGCACGTCGTCACTGCTGCAGTTCGTCAACAATAAACATCCGGTCTGTGTGTCAGAGTGACACACAGGATGACACTAATCATACATCAACAGAAGCAGCTAACGTGATCAATAACTGAGATATGGGCTAGTAAATAACCTACTTTGATTATGGCTCCGTGTAAAGACTGGTTCAGAACATAAATCAATGTGGAGGCTGCTTGCCCAGAATCATGTGTATTTTGTTCACATACTTTTCACATCCAATAACTTCACATTTAATTTGATTGCAGAGAGTAGAACAGGAAACCCTGACAGTGAGTAGAGGGGGCAGGTGTAGGGAATGCTTAAAAAAATAAAAATAACCATTTTTTTTTTTAAATACTGAAAAAAGCAAGATTTGGCCCAGAGTAAAAATAAAAGTATAGATTTTGATTTTGAGATCCCATTTATGCTCAGAATGTTCAAAATAAGAAAAATAAGTTGTTCATTTAAGTGACCTGAATTTTCTGTTTTGTGTGTTACAAATAATAATGTGTAGTGATTCAATGTAAAAAAAAAAAAAAAAATAGCAGTGAGCGCAATGTAACTGTTATCCGATTTGTCCGATTAATCAACAAAAATTTGATAGAGTAATCGATTACAAAAAGAATCGATAGCTGCAGCTCTAGATGTTACTCTGTTTGGTTTCCATCTTAAAACATATTTTATTTTTGTCCCCTTCTGACACCCTGACATAGATCTTCTGATTCAAGATTGGATGGCTTTTCTGATCCCAAAGCCAAATTTTGACCAAAACATCCAGCTGTAAGAGTAGAAATCAAAACTGCAAGGAACATTTGGTCTTCCATTGACACATTCTGGCAAGCCCATTAGAATTGATACACTTTCCTATTCTTAACTGACAGTAATGACACCTGATGTGGCCTGTAGTGATTATTTTCTGGATATTACTGGATATTAATTAAAGTAATTAATATTCATTTAATAACCAGGTTTGCTCTCGTTAATTAAAGGGGCACCATCCTTTTTATACAAAAAAGGCAAAATTAACTTAATTAGCTGATTTATTAATTTATTTCATTTAAATTAGATAAATCAATTAAGTCAAACTTATCAGTTTAATCAATTAAGTCAAACTTCAGTTGTTTAATCAATCTCAAATCTAAAGACAGAACTCTCATGCAGTGATGTCAATCTTCCAAATAGAATACCAACAGACAGAACTTTAAATATATAAGGGTGATTTATTAAAATGAATATATAAGACAAAATAAAATAAAATAAACACTTAAGAAGGAACAAATGTCAGAGATGTACTAAATCAATGATTCTATCAATCAGGAAAGAAGATATGAACCCTCAAGGAACATTTAAGCATATGGAGTGGTTATAGAGGATTAATTTCGAATTAACCTACTTGTAAAAGGTCAAATCAAGGGAAATTATTAGAGAATTGAACCAAGACACACTCAAGCCCATCTGAAAGAAGATAGAACTGCCTCTTCTGAATCGGGCCTCATCTGGTCCTGGAGCTACTGGAGAGAAGAACTGTTCTGGTTCTGGTTTGTCAGAGGGCTAGAGTCCACACTCTATCCAGTGCGATGGATCCAAAGAGGTTGTCGATGTGGTCCCAGGTTTCCCGGAGAGAAGTCTTAGATTGGACTGGCAGATTCTGTCAAGATGAAGCTGGAGCTTGGGCGTTGGTGTCTCGATTGTATAAAAAGTGGATTTGTAACTAATTCCAAAAATCAAGAATTCATTGGCCAAACAAATTCTATTCTGAAATTAATAACGAAAGTCCATTTACTATGAAGCAAATCTTTGAAGTCTTACTGGCTTATAAAGAAGAATCGGCGCATGTCACAAAACTTAGACAAAAGAGTCTAGGAAAAATATGTGAGCCAAAAATCAAAAGTGGTGACGAGCGAGGAGGAAGAAGGAGACGGACAAGAGAAAGGGAGCAGAGAGGAAGAGGACCGCATGTTTCTCTGTTTTGTCTACTACGCAGGGGAGGGCTTTTGGATGAGTTAACAACGCTTTATCAACTAATACTTGGCCAATATTAAGTTGTATTTTGATTAAACATCAATATAAGCACTCCAACTGGATAGAAAATCTCATGGTGATCAATTTGATACCAAATACTGTATATCTAAAGTATAAGAAAGAATTAAACAATTCAAATTCTATTAAACCGTCAATTAAACACAATAGAGGTGGTTAACTTAAGATATATCAGTCAACATGCCCTTAAGATGGTTTGCAACCAAAACTTAAGGTGTAGAAATCCTGTTATAAGCATTCTTCAATGAAACAGAGTGATAACCTAACTTTCTCCTAACTTGGGGATCTTTAGGGCTAAAAACACACAAGTCACATCATTAGAAAGCATTTGTCATGACAGAATATGATATCACATTGTTAGAAGTGTTTCATTTAAAGAGTTTCAGTTTTAAAAGGTTTGTGGGTTTTCTGTGTGGACAGAGACCACATCTGGAGTCGGTGAGGGGTCTGCGTGTCCAGGGAGGTCAAAGGTCAACTTAGGTGTCACCGAATTGTTATTTATGACCTCAAAACAGACTCTCTCAGCCAATCAGAAGTTTAGGAAGAAGAGTAAACATCCACACCGATGTCTGTTTGGGGTACCTTGGAGCCATTAACGCCAGACTCTATGGCGTCAGATGCTTTAGGAGATTTACAGTCGTTGATGCAGGGAGAGAGGAATGTTCTTGGTCCTTTTAGAGTTTCCTTAAAGTTGATCAGTTTGATATCGCTACATATCCCCCCTTCGACGGGTTGTCATGATCCAAAGGTCAACGGGACGACCAGGCAAGATGATCAAACAGGAATTCTTAGACAGGCTTGGTGTCTGGTTCTTAGGGAAGGGCCTAGAACTAGTTCTTTATTAAAGAGGTACTGTCTAGTAACAATTAAGTGTGTAATAAAATTACAAATCTAACAATGTTACTTATTGCTTAACTGTAATCTATTATAAATTCTACCCAAGTTCAAGTTCTGTTGGTACTTAATTCAGAATTTAAAGTACAACTTAAAGATTTCTTGAATGTTACAAGAATAGATAGCTTTTAACATATAATCACCAGATAAGGTTGATTGTTTGGGTGCTGTAAAATTGAGAGTTTTAGGATTCACTTACAGCGTGTGTACTTGTCAAAAAGCCTTTTGGGGTTCTAATTTGGTTTAGACTAGTTGAACATTACAATTAACAAACCAAGGTGGTTTGTGAGTGGGAGCATGGTCAGTTCGCTGAGGATAAAGATATTTTGAGTCCCAGGCTGACTTTTCAGCAGGGATTTGGTCAGGTTTTAATAGGTGGTCTTTTAAGACACCTTTCAATCCAAAAAGTAGAGGTTTCATTTTCAGAGCCAATAAGGAATCTTTGGCAAATGAAGTTTAGTTCTTACTGATAACATTGCCAAGTCTGTTATGTTCTTCTGCCTTTTGGAGAACACAAGTTGGAATGACACTCTGGCCCACCTGAGTCATAGAGTCAGACTCGATTTTAGGTGTGGGTTCAGGTGACTTAGGTTTTTCAGGAGTCTGGTTTACATCCCCTAAATCAAATGTTATCTGATTGTCACAGGTAGATTCCTGTGTCAGAGTGAAACACTGAGCTGTGTTGATTTGGGAAAATGACACAGGTAGAGGCTTGGGAACCTGTGACCATATCCTCAGTCGTTTGAAATCGATTAATGGGTCAAACCTGTTGAGCAGGTCTTTGCCAACAAGAAAGGGAATTGAATTCAGAGGTGAAATGTACACAGGGTGTACAAAGTGCATGGGACCAATGGTTAGGTCTAGCATCATCATTTTTGTAAAGGTAGTGCTTCCCAAGGTATATGGTTGCACATCAAGATCACATGGGAGCAAGTTCAAGTCCCTGTTGGATTTCTTTACTTGTGCACATAACCTGTTAAAGAGAGCTGCGGACATAAGGGTGATGTCTGCGGCAGTGTCAAGAAGGGCTTCTTGGTCAAGTTCATGTTCAAGAGTGATATTCAAGTAGAACTTTTGAGCAGTGCCTTTCTCAGTGAGGTTACCAAGAAACTGGCAAAAAGGTGGCACAACTTTGACGATTGCTGGATCATCAAAAGATGGATCACTAGTTGAGTCACTTTGCGAAACATTGAATTCATTAGTCAGGTCTGACATGGCTAGGGTCTCAGGTTCAGGTACTGACTGAAAGGGGTCGATTTCCTCCTTGTTGTTCTGTACAAGGGAATCTTGATGAAAAGGTAGGTCTGAATCAGTGGTGGAAATTGGAAGAAGATCCTCCTTTTTGTCTCTTTGTCGACGTAGTTTCTGGATTAACTCGTTAAGAGTATCGAGCTCTTCATCACTCAGTCTTGACTCTGTTGAGTCCTTTTCAGAGTGATGGCTCTTCTCTGAAGAGTCTGGATTTTCAGAACTTTTCATCTCCTGAGTGGAGGATGATGTACAGGGCGAGTTTGTGGACCGTTGCCTCCGGTAGTGAGGGTCATAACGGTCAGGCCCTTCATGTTTCACACCCCCCTTGTAGGGTTGGTGTTTTCTTGGGACAGTTCCAAAACGTTGGGGTTTTTGGAGGAAAAGCGTTGGGATCAAGTTTGGATGGTTGTCGACCCTTGTTTAACCATGGCATTTGACGATGAGTGGAGGTGTGGCCAGAACGTTTAGGCCAGCAGGGATTAAAATCCTTGAGTCTTCCAGTTGGGGTCTCATTGGCATGTGAGAGGTTGCCATGAGAGACGCCTTTAAGTTCCATGGGCAGGAACTTTGCTTCCAGAGCCAATACGGAAGATGGCTCTGCTTACTTACAGTGATTTGCCTTTGCTTTGCAAAACCCTTTACAGCTAACTTCATGAAGTTGACGACTCGTCTGAGTTTTAGGGCATGCTGCAACTCCAAGATGGTAGCTGACTGTGGGATGGAGGTTTTGAACAAACAGAGTTTTGAAATGTTGGTCCTCCTCCATTCCTGGTTCGTTCTTGGAACCAAAGTAAGCCTGACGTAGGCGAGTGTAGTATTGGTTTGGAGATTCAGATCTCCCCTGTTTGACAGTTAGAGCGGCTGACAAGCCAGCTGGTGTCAATGGGTCTGTAAACTCGCAGATCAGAGCTTGACATAACGCGCCATAATCATTTCTGATTTGGAATGACTGACGTTCGATGAAGCTGCTTACCTCTCGATTTGAGGTTGCTTTAATGAGATAGATCTTGTCGTCGGTTGTAGCACCTGGAAATCTTCTGAGGTAAAAGTCGATATCCTTCAAGTAGATTTCTACGTCATGAGTGCCTTGATGACCAGGCTCGAAGCGTGCTATGTTTCTAGCTATTCTGTGAAGTCCCTGTCAGAGGGGCAAGGCAAGAGAGGATCATTAGAGAACGAATATGATCTCTGAAATGGTGGCGAAGTGCCAGGGTCAAGAAATGTTCGATCGCGATGTTGCGATGGATAGTCAAGAGTAGTTGGAAATGTGGGCGAAAAGGCCCGTTCCAAAGGACGAGTGTCCCTTCTTTCTTTGAAGAAGCTTGGATCAAATTGTTCCCTCTGGTCTCGACCAAGTTGGAGGCAGTGTTGTAGCTTCATTTGGGCATTAGCCAGCTTTTCTTCTGTTTCTTGTTGTTGATCTTGACAGAGGCTCAGCTGTCTCTGAGCTTCTCTGAGCTGATATTGCAGCATCGAAGTATGCCTTTCTTCAGCTTGGAGAGCTGTTGCGTGTACTTTAACTTGTGTTTTTAAGAGATTTAACTCCCCAGCTGTATGTTCAAGAAGGGACTCTGCCCTTTCCAGCTTATGGGTAGTTCTCTCAAGCTTTCTGGTTGTTTCCAACAGCTCGTTTTCCTTTTTCTCAAGGTCATCATCAAGTTTCTCAACCTTTTCTTCGAGAAAAAGTTTCTCCTTGATGTCCATAGGTGCAGGCAGTTGTGCTGTTTTCAATTCAGCAATTTGTGTTTCTGCCTTGTCAAGAGATTGCTGAGTCTCATCCAGTGCTCTTTTCAGCGCAACGTTTTCTTCTCTTTGCGCCTTTAGTTTATCTGTGGTGTGTACAAGCAAATTTTCTTTTTGCTTTAACTGTGATGCCATCACAAAGAACATGCGTCTCAGGATGTGAGTGGGCTCCTTGTCTTGAAAAGACAAAACTGAAGCCTTCGCTAGAAATTCAGCCATAATGTCTTCCAGATTAGTGGGGTTGGTCTTTTGAGCTGTAGACACATAATCTGGAATCAGCTGATTAGTCATTTCTGCTAATATTGTGCCATTGTCCTCCAATGGGTATCCATGGATGGACTCTCTGGTGTCTGTCATGGTTGGTTTGGTTTGAAAACAACAGAGATTAAGATTGTGTGTGTAAGATGTTTGGTTCAATAGTTTAATTCTTTATAGGTTCAATGATTACACAAAGTGTCAATTAAAGTTGTTGGAAATCAATAGCGTTGCTATGATCTAAACTTTGACTAGCAAACTGTCTCAGAGGACAGTGATCAAGCATGGCTTAATGTTGAATAAATCAACATGAATGCTTAAAACAATTGAAAATAGAACTCTAACTTAGTAGGCATAGCCACAAGTATGATGAATTTGTCTTAAAATACTAAGGTATATTAAACTGGAGTGGCATCTGAGGATGAGTAAACTCCAGAGTTAAATCTTAGTAAAAGGGAAGAAATTATTCAAAATAGGATCAAATCTGAGATTGTGGATTAAGATTAAGGTTTTGTAAAAGAGAAGTCGATCTGTAGTTTTAAGGTATAAAACCTGTACAGAAGATCAACCATTGAATAGAGTGATGATCCATTTTAAAGTTGTCAATGACAAGATATGATCAAATTAAACAGAATAATTTAGGACCATTGAGAAAGCTGAAAAGCAATCAAATGTAAATAGAATATGACAATCCAAATGTAAGTTTGAATTAAAGCTTGATTAATTGTTCTGCAGTAAGATACAAGAACAAGATCAACTTGTAGAGTTAGAGTATCATTAAAGAATTAAAACAAAGAGGAACCAAAATCTTGAATAAAGACCTGGAATTGTTCTGATCTTAAATCAAAATCACACTAATGTAGAAGAGGGAATAAACTGTATAACAGTCAATTAAACTCTGAAGGAAGCTTTGAAGCTATACAGAAAACAAAAGGAGGAAAACCCTTGTAATTAATTTAACAAATCTGTCAAAGTGCACAAAATGTTAACCTAAGTTAAAATAATTGTTGAAGCAGTATTAAATTACATAAAGTCAATAAAGCATTGGAAGAAATTGAACTGGCACTGTTACCAGTGTAAATTGTATCAATGTTTACAGGCTGTAAGCTAAGCTTAAACAGTGGATTAAACCAAATTAAAGTCTATTAAACTTTAAATAAAGTCTTAATGTCATTCAAAGAACTGTGAATCACACTGATTGTTTTTCAATGCTTACAGAAGAAAGACAATTAATGCTTCAATTTAAGTAATCGAAGAAGAGTGACTTTATGTGTCAATTAATTACTGCATAGAAGTTAGAATGATTAAATTCTAAACTTTAGTTTAAGTATGAAAGTTACAGGCAATTAAGTCTGCATGTTACACAATGTCGACTATGTCAACTTTTCAAAAACAATGTGCAGAGAAATAAGAATTATGTGTGCATGTTATCAAAACCAACCAAGCAGGACAGTGTTATAGGGAGGACTTGTGTCACAAAACACTACCAGAGGGCAAATGCAAAGAAACAAGAGTTGGTTGTCTGGCAACCAAAGCAGCAATGCAGTCCGTCTCACCACTAGACGGCGATAACAAGTAAAAGTTCTCAGTTAGCCACAAGAAGAAGCTGGTTGTCTAGCAACCAGTCTGTTTATGCTATGTGTAGCACAATAGCATGCTAACAGCTAATAGAAATAGCTCAAAGGCTAACAGCTAGCCACTGGGAGTGACTGGTCACTTAAGATGCAGGATGTGGGTTTTGACTCCACCTCCCTGAAGGACGTCGTTTGTCGAACACAATACGACTCATTCACTTTTCAGACCTCTGAGGGCCAACAGCAGGCTGTGCGTGCAGCCTGACACACAGTGATGAACAAGACAAACTCTCAGGGGCCCAAGTCCCAAAGCAGCGGCCTCAGCCGACCACAAACACAGCGGTTTGTGGGGAAAACACAATTCAACAAGCACAGTGTTTCACAGCGGTCCAAGCGGACACTTTAGAGCTCACCAACACTTTAAATGTTGTGCAGCTACGAACAATTGATGAGTTAAACTCACATTAATCCTCCCGCTAAGAGCGGCCTCTCGAATCAGGTAGCTAATCTGAGACGGAGAGATGAGGGGTTAATTTTCTTTAATAGAAACCAGAGTCTCGTGGTAACTATTTTATCACTGATATCGGCGTATCAGCTTTAGGCCTTTAAACACTGTGAGGACTCGTTCACGTGGTGCGCTTTCAGCACGCAGAGTCACAGAATGCAGCCAGGACGGCTTTACACATTAACGTGATTAAACTCGAGTATAAAACAAACAAACATGGCTCACCACAACACAAAGCACAGTGCAATTTTGCAGAATAAAGAAAAACATTTAAACATAGCCCAACACGTTTCAGCAAGCACAGCAGCAAGATTAAAAGCAGGGATTGCTTTATCTCTATTCAAAGAGATAAGATTTTTGTCTTAAATATTAATTTAGGTTTAGAATGTTTTCTATCAGTTGCACCCAAATAATATGTCTGGTGTTGTTTTGGAAGTTTCTATTTGCAGGGCCTCACACGGGCCGCGCCATAATATACTGTAGTGATTATTTTCTGGATATTACTGGATATTAATTAAAGTAATTAATATTCATTTAATAACCAGGTTTGCTCTCGTTAATTAAAGGGGCACCATCCTTTTTATACAAAAAGGCAAAATTAACTTAATTAGCTGATTTATTAATTTATTTCATTTAAATTAGATAAATCAATTAAGTCAAACTTATCAGTTTAATCAATTAAGTCAAACTTCAGTTGTTTAATCAATCTCAAATCTAAAGACAGAACTCTCATGCAGTGATGTCAATCTTCCAAATAGAATACCAACAGACAGAACTTTAAATATATAAGGGTGATTTATTAAAATGAATATATAAGACAAAATAAAATAAAATAAACACTTAAGAAGGAACAAATGTCAGAGATGTACTAAATCAATGATGCTATCAATCAGGAAAGAAGATATGAACCCTCAAGGAACATTTAAGCATATGGAGTGGTTATAGAGGATTAATTTCCGAATTAACCTACTTGTAAAAGGTCAAATCAAGGGAAATTATTAGAGAATTGAACCAAGACACACTCAAGCCCATCTGAAAGAAGATAGAACTGCCTCTTACGAATCGGGCCTCATCTGGTCCTGGAGCTACTGGAGAGAAGAACTGTTCTGGTTCTAGTTGTCGTCCAGAGGGCTAGAGTCCACACTCTATCCAGTGCGATGGATCCGAAGAGGTTGTCCGATGTGGTCCCAGGTTTCCCGGAGAGAAGTCTTAGATTGGACTGGCAGATTCTGTCAAGATGAAGCTGGAGCTTGGGCGTTGGTGTCTCGATTGTATAAAAAGTGGATTTGTAACTAATTCCAAAAATCAAGAATTCATTGGCCAAACAAATTCTATTCTGAAATTAATAACGAAAGTCCATTTACTATGAAGCAAATCTTTGAAGTCTTACTGGCTTATAAAGAAGGAATCGGCGGGCATGTCACAAAACTTAGACAAAAGAGTCTAGGAAAAATATGTGAGCCAAAAATCAAAAGTGGTGACGAAGACGAGGAGGAAGAAGGAGACGGACAAGAGAAAAGGGGAGCAGAGAGGAAGAGGACCGCATGTTTCTCTGTTTTGTCTACTCGCAGGGGGAGGGCTTTTGGATGAGTTAACAACGCTTTATCAACTAATACTTGGCCAATATTAAGTTGTATTTTGATTAAACATCCAATATAAGCACTCCAACTGGATAGAAAATCTCATGGTGATCAATTTGATACCAAATACTGTATATCTAAAGTATAAGAAAGAATTAAACAATTCAAATTCTATTAAACCGTCAATTAAACACAATAGAGGTGGTTAACTTAAGATATATCAGTCAACATGCCCTTAAGATGGTTTGCAACCAAAACTTAAGGTGTAGAAATCCTGTTATAAGCATTCTTCAATGAAACAGAGTGATAACCTAACTTTCTCCTAACTTGGGGATCTTTAGGGCTAAAAACACACAAGTCACATCATTAGAAAGCATTTGTCATGACAGAATATGATATCACATTGTTAGAAGTGTTTCATTTAAAGAGTTTCAGTTTTAAAAGGTTTGTGGGTTTTCTGTGTGGACAGAGACCACATCTGGAGTCGGTGAGGGGTCTGCGTGTCCAGGGAGGTCAAAGGTCAACTTAGGTGTCACCGAATTGTTATTTATGACCTCAAAAACAGACTCTCTCAGCCAATCAGAAGTTTAGGAAGAAGAGTAAACATCCACACCGATGTCTGTTTGGGGTACCTTGCAGCCATTAACGCCAGACTCTATGGCGTCAGATGCTTTTAGGAGATTTACAGTCGTTGATGCAGGGAGGGAGAGAGGAATGTTCTTGGTCCTTTTAGAGTTTCCTTAAAGTTGATCAGTTTGATATCGCTACAGGCCCATCTGCCTTTTCGAGGTGCTCTTCTGTGTACCTTGGTTGTAACAGGAGGGTATTTCTTGGCTTTTTATCAGCTCTAGCCGGTCAGGCCATGCTCCTTTTGTTCTTGTTGTCAACAAGACAAACTTAAGACCTGTGGCCTCACTGGATGTGTTTTTCTTTTTCTTTGTAAAGCCCTTGAGATGGTTGTTTGTGAATATTTTTTTGAAATACTCAGATCAGACTGTCTGCCACCAACAAACACTTTTAGAGCCACTTAAACCGATTTTCTTTTCCATTTCCAAAGAGATTTTTCTAACTCTGAGCACCAAATCAAAGAGGTCTGTCCCCAATTTTCAAAAGCTGTTGGTATCTATTGAGTGATTAGCTGATTGGTTATTTCTTTGATGATAAGTATTACAAATGTACCAAATGAAGTGGCTGGTAAGTGTGTATTTACAATGTAAAGGCAGCTCTGCAGGAGCAGTGAGATTCATTAAGAGGGGTAAAAGGTCAATTAAAAAGCCTTACAGTTAGTCACGTACATTTGTTCTTTTCTCCAAATCAATTCATCATTGAGCTTGAGTAATTGAAAGACACGATGAGAGTGATAAGATAACCTTGTTAATCAAGTGTGTCCTTGTGTGTTCTAAGAATCACATTTTTACCGCAGTGCCTGATTAAGTGTAAACCACAGAAATAAAGACGGAGCTTGTTTGATCACTTCATTGCCGTGGACAGACAGAGACGGGAATAAGCTGATTGATTTTGTGTGACCAACTGCAGCCATGGCAGTGATCTAGTACATACTCCTCACTAATGAATAGGAATCAGACTGTTACATAAAGAAATGCTCTTTCATGTTATTTCTCTGTGGAAACTTTTTACCTACCTATCTATTCATCCATCACCCAAGGTCAACCCATCCATCACATTTATCATAATGTATTCATTATCCAGTTATCTATAAAAGTGCTCAGCTTATTTAAAAATGTATTGATCTATGAATCAATGATCTAAAGCCCTTTCTTTGTTGTCTGTTTACTGGCTCACTTATTCAACCATCCATTGTTTTATCCTACCGTCAACCATCTGTCAATCAATCAATTCATTAATTAATGACTATAACCAAGCAATATGTACATCCATCCATCCCGATACCTCCACCCACTCATTAGTTAATCTGTTGAACAATAAAACAGTCATAAATCCACTGATCCATCACTAAATGAATGATGGATCCATCCATCTACACATCCAATACTTAATCTGTTTATCAATAGTCATACATCCATTGACCCATTAATCAGCTGATCAAATAATCACACATCCATCCAACAAACCATCTATGCATCAGTGGCACAGTTGGATAGTGCACTTGGTCAGTGATTGGGAGGTTGCAGGTTCAAGCCCAGCTCTGGGTGACACATGGTGATGTGTCCTTAAGCAAGACACTTAACCCCACAACATCAGTGGTGTGTAAATGGGCATTAAAGGGTGTGAATGTGTTAGAGATACTGATGGATAACTAACATAGAAACTCTGAACCATCAGTGAAGTCAATGTGAGAGCGAAAGGGTGTGAATGGGTGGATGTGACTGGTGGTGTAAAGCAGCTTTGAGTAGTCAAAGACTAGAAAGGAGCTACATAAGCTCAAGTCCATTTACCATTCACCCATCTCACATCCTTCCATGCATCCACCTATATATATCTCAGCATCATTTCAATCTGATCAAACCATCTGGTTATGATTCCATTTATCTATCTCTTCATTCCAATTGTCCATTAACCCTACATACTTGTGTGCAAGACTTACAAATATACAAAAATCTACCTCCTCCTCTCCATCCACCAAACCACTTGTCCATCAATCCATTTATCCATCATTCATGCAACTGACTGATATCTACCATCTTCTCATTTTCATTGCTCAAAACATCAACCCAAGTTAAATCACCATCCATCATCTCATCCATCCATCCATCCATGCTCCAGTTGATCCATGATATAATGTACTGTATATATGTGATAAACTTACCTTTTATTTATCCATAAATTCAATGCATTTCCCTTTCTAATCATCGTTTTCTCCTTTTATTCATCCATCCACCAAACCACTTGTCCGTCAATCCATAATCCAACCATCCATCATTTACCATCAATCAGGTCATCCATCAAGCCATCCTCCCATGTATCTACTGAATATATATTGGATATTTACCTCTGCTAATCTATCTATAATTTCCATCCACTTATTCCAACAATCCATCTATCAATCTCAATCATCCATCCCACCATTCATCTGCGAATCCATCTGTTATAATTATATACAAGCTAATGCTAACATTTGTCCAAAGATGTCATTTTATGCTAACTGTTATTCAATCATATTATGTTAGGGCAGATCTGTTCAAACATGTTTGTCCAACAGGTCAAATGTGTCCCTGGTGAGGTGCAGAATTGAGCCCTCAGTAGCTGAGTATTTTTATTATTTTTGTATTGGCTCACATATTGTCAATAAATGGTTGGCTAACCGATCTAATCTGGACTTGTGCCTTTTTCCAAACTGAACATGAACTTTCAACACATCCATCAACCAATCCATCTGTTCATCCATTCACAGCCAACTATCTGCAAAACATATAAACTCAACCATCCATCCATTTTTCTCTCATTAATCCATCCACCTATTCATCCATCCATCAATCATGCATCTAACTACACAGCATTTTCATCGTCATTTCACCATCCTTATATTTATCCCTCCAACCGTCATCCGTCTTTCCTTACAACTTATACAGACATATTTTCCCATCCATTCATGTATCCATCTTTGATCCCATCCAACCTGTCCATCCATCCTTCCATTTGTGAGTAATAAGATTGCCTTGTCCCCCACATAGGTTAAAGCAGCAGAGTCTTTTCGATCATTTTTAATGGCAGAATTATGCCAAATGATTTTCTCAATTATGTGACCCAATGCAGCCATGGCAGTGATCCAGCACACACTCTATATTAATCAAAAGAATCACACAGTTTTATATGCAGACGTTGCTCTTTGGTAATTTCCTCTTTGTAGCAACCTTTCAGCACTGTTTCCTCTCATCTCCTGGTCGTGCCACACCTCCGTCACCTCCTCTTTTATCAGCGCTGCAGCAGCCCGGCTCCTCCTGCTGCTGTGACCTCCCAGTTTGTCTCCCCCCGTTGTTCCACCGCGCTGCTAACCAATCCAGTTTGCCACCGCGCCTGAATTGGTTTAATTAAATCCTGGGGTCTCAGCTCTGTCGTGAATTTCAAAGACCGCACGTATGCATGTGCCAAAAAAAAAAAAAAAAAAAAAACTCACACTAACCTACACGGGGTCTGTCTCGCCAACTAAACGTTTGATCGTCATTAGTTGGTATTCATGTGGCGCACAGTGGAGGTCCTAAAATTGAATCTCATATTCTTTAATATTCCAGCATGCATATTAATCAGAGGCTTTAAATCATGGAGGCCGATTTGTCTCTAATGGACTCAACAAGGCGTCTTTATCCGTTTTCTTAATTCCTTTTCTTTTTTCAGGTGCTTAAGCAGAAATGTGACTCTGCAATTAATCCATTTAATGTGTGGGAGACAAGGCAATCAGTCAATGTGGGAGATTAATTCAGGCTTTATTTTTTATTGATGACTGCCGCCTGTATATTATATACATTAATGAAAACGTTCATAAGCTTTGAGAGAGCTACAATGTAATAAATGAGCGTAGCTGCAATCTAACAGGCTGCATATATTATTCCTATAAACACTAGAGAAATGGATATGCACACTGTATGAAACCTAAGCCTCTCTTAATGCTGGAGTGCAAATCACCGTGTGTTTCCCGTTGTAATCCTCTCTATGCATTTCCTGGCTCCTTGGGAAATTTCATCCCCTCCTTTTTTCTGAATTGTTGGGAGGGAGAGAAAGAAAGGAAGGAAGAGAATAACTGCCGAGCCGATGCTTAGCGATGCCTAACACTAATTACATTTCTGCTGCTTTTTTAATGGAGTTTACATAAAGTCTAGCAGTGGCCATGTGGGGGGGAGAGGCACCTTGTTTTCATTAGATCGATCACTGATGCAGAAAGCACCTACAGTATTTTTGTGGTATGTGGGTATAAGTCGTAAACTATGCTAGCCTGTGATGTCAGCAGGAGTTTTTTAACTTCTTTTAATAATGATGAGGGAGAGAGAGCAGCAGAGATCACCCGCTGGAATCGTAATTCATCAATGCAGCCAATCATCTATCACCAACCTACCAGTCCTTTAAGTTCATTCATCCATTCAGCTGTCCGTCCATCCAATTATCTTCTCATTGATACATCCATCCATTTATCTGTGCAGCCATTATGTATCGTTATCCACAAATGAGGGGTGCATGGGTGATATAATTTTGTGGGCCACACAGAAGTTAGCATTGCAGTGCTTCTCTCAACTGCAAGCCAATGGGGTTTTCACTGTCTTTGAATCATTGCTGACAATAAACTCTGTAGCTCACAGAAAAAATAAACCTATAGGCTCTATTCTATAGCCTCGTTTCCACCAAGTGGTCCAGTATGGCTCAGGCCCGATCGGTAAAGCCTGATCCCGTTTGCTTTTCCACAGCCAACCGAACCCTACTTGGTAGGCGGTGTATAAGCCGGATACCGATAGCATGAAGTCATAGCAGCACGACACCGTGTTCCCGGCTATTAAATACAACAAAGAAGAAAACGCCACACAGTAAAGAAAGAGCAACGATGGAAGACATCCAGCAATTCTTATATTTTGTGATCAGCATGTGGCTTTTTGTTACGAAGCGCAACCAAGCTTTGTTTCAGAGAAGGCTGTGTGCCGCAAGAGTTATCTTCACGAAGACGAGTGGAGATTTAAACATGGCGGGGTTATGTGTTGTTCCGCTGTCAGGAACAGGAAGTGACGTCTCCTTCGACCAATCAGCGGACTGCAGTGTTTCTAGCTCCACCTTCTGGGGTCGGATCGATACGCTTGGCACCCCAACAGAAGGGTCCAAAAAAGTAGGATGTTATGGCCCGCTTGTAAGGGGTCCTGTCCCGGTTTTAGGCTATGGAAACCCCACAAAAAGCGAGCCATACTGAGACAAACCGAACTGAACCCGCTGGTGGAAACGGGGCTTTCGTGAAAATCTTAGAAAAACACAAGTTTTTCATATTTGTAAGCTTAAACATAATCAGTAAGAGTAAAAGGCATTATTAATCGACAGAAGAACTACAAAATGGTGCTTCAACTTTAAAGCAACTACAATATTTCCACTTGTTGTGGCCTCTGGCTTTAGAATTTCCAACTAATTGAACAAGTTTTTTTTCTTGGGGTTGGGACAAGAGTGAATAAATTATTGTATATTAAAAAGCAATTACAAATGCAGGTGGTTGGGTCCCCAGCCATTGTTGTTGTCCTTTATAGAGTTATGTTAAACAAATAACAACAATTTAAGATTCAAATGGGTTAAGGAACCAGGAAACGCTTAATGCTAACTTATTTCTGCATTTTTTGGATTCATTCCATCACCACTGTGTTTATTGATCAATAGATTTATCCATTATTGATCCAGCCATAGCCTCTCTTTCCATTGTCCATACATATCAACATTTACACATATATACAATCATCCATCTTAAATCGTGTGCTGTCATCCTTTCATCCACGTATGTATGTATGTATGTATACCTATAAGTGTGTGTGTGTGTGTATATATATATATATATATATATATATATATATATATATATATATATATATATATATATATAGATATAGATATAGATATAGATATATATATATGCATATATATATACAGAGAGATATCATATAGATAGATAAATAGACAGACAGACAGACAGAAAAATACATATGTTTATCCACTGTTCTCCATCTATTCATTCATTGAACCATCATCTATCCATCCTACTTCATGTCATCTATCATCTCCTCACCCCTGCTATCAATCTATCATCCAACCATCACGAATTAAGACCTGTCACCCCTCTATTCATCCATCCAATTATCCATCCATCTTTCATTCCATCAACTGATTCATCAATCCCAAATCTTTCCTTCAATCCATTTATCCAACAGGCCAGAAAGAAATCATTCAATATTGTATCATTTATCCTTCTGTACATCGAGGGCATTGACTCTTCATCCATTATCTATCTCCCTGCCATTCATGGATCTATTACACATCCATCATACAATATTCTCCTTTCATCAATCCATCCAAACATCCATCCACCACAAATAATTTACCTTTTATTAATTTGACTTTTTATCTTTTAGCTTTTAATACAGTATTTTCCATTTATCCTTCCACCAGTCCATCTTTTGACACACTTCTCTACTAACCCTTATCTTTGTCTATCCATACATCCATCCTTCTGCTCATCTGTCTTTCAGTCATTTAAATCTTTTATCCATCAATCCACAATCCATCCATCCAATTATAATATACCTTTAGCCTTTTACCCATCCATTAGTCCATCCATCATCTACTCATCATCTCATTTTATTTATCCACCCATCTGTCCATCTACTTGCATATCCATCCTTCATATTCACCATCCATCCACCCACTCATCCTTGATCCATCCAACCTATGCTGTAATGAAATGTCAGGATTGACTTATTTTTCAAAACTAATGCTTAGAGAGTGAGAGAGCAGCTGCACAGCAGGATAGATTGGTTTTCCGCTGTGATAAACATTGATGCATTTATGAAAAACTCTCAGTCAGGTAAGTGAAAAAGCGGCTGAGATAAGATAAGGCTGATGTGTGTGATCTGTGTGGAGAAGCAGCATGTCAGCCATAATGTGAAGCTTCTCCTCAACCCCCTCCAGAGGATCCACATTCTTTGATGTACACTCTAATTAACCTACGTCCGCTCTTTGATCAGTAATTTTTCATTAATACCTCCTGTGTTCTGACTCACTCTGTCTTTGTATGACAGCTATTGAGAGCATGAAACATGAAGGGCCAAGGCCGCAGTCTCACATGTGAGCAGGGCTGGGTTCAGTAATCTGGAGGCCCCAGGCAAAACAGCTACATGGGGCCCACCAACATGTCAAGAGGGGTCTCTCTGAGTTTGCTTGATCTCAAAACTGTTGGGGCTTTTCAGGAGCTTTCTAACCACAGAAACTTCACAATCTTTCGTCATGTCGAAACCAAAGGAGTACACCCTGTGGAGAAAGCACAAATGAGTCGGACATGTGAGTGAAACTGGGGAGGTAAACCAACCAGTGTTGCCCTTCCATCCAACCATTATATATGGTTGACCTTTTGGGAGTCAATCCCAACTAGGCCTGTCAAGAAAATCAATAAATCAATTAACCACACAGTAAATAAAAACATCTTCGGTAAGTGTGCCGGCCTTGATACATTCACATGTGCTTGCGTGTTTGTTTTCCTCCTCTCTTTCTACCAAACAGGCTGGATGAGAAGATGGTTCACTTTGTACATCTTTCTCAACACCGGGTGCATTGGTTTTATGGTGGATTTAGCGGATTTATAGCGAAGTGAGCATCTGTCAGTCATTCAATCTTTGTGGGGCGGCTTGGCTGCTCGTGCATACACACACAGAGAGCTTAACTGAGCGCCGGGAGGAGTAACAAACACTAATTTGAATGAATTATCTGAGTGGCGACAAAAAAGAAGGTAAGATGCAGCGGATCCTTCGTCCGGTCAGTCAGTGCTTACTGGGGTGTTTGGTCGGCAAAGTAAAGATAAATAAAACAGCGCAAAATGGTGCCCGCTCACAGTCAGTGTCATTCGCTACATTGCAAAAGAAATGCAGCCCTTCAATATGGTTGAAAAGCCACCATTTCAGAAATGTTTGACAGACAAGGTTAAGTGTCATTTTTCGGTTCTTAGCTGACAACATTGGTACCCTGTGCAGTGTTACGCTGCATCAAGAACTGTCCTGGTGTGTGTTCAGAAATTGTCTTTTTCTTCCGTCAGATTTTATGAGTGGCTCCTGGAGTTACTTTTGTTCTATCACACCAAACCACTGTGGCCATTCTGGCATTTTCACCCATTTACCTGCTCCTCACTGGAAATTTTCTCTTTTTTGGACCATTTTCTGAGAGCCATAGAAATCACTATACATGGAATTAACAGCCGATCAGCAGTTTCTAAAGTGCTCAGACCAGCCTGTTACATTTTTCTTTTTCCCATCCTGATGCTCAAATTGACCTGTTACAGTTTGCTTGATCATATTTATAAGTTTATAAGAACTAAGTTGCTCCCATGTGATTGGCTGATGAGCTATTTGCTTTAATAAGCAGTTGGATAGGTGTGCCCAAGAGGTACCAAATGATTGTACTCTGAAAGTCTTCCTCCAGTAGCTCCTGTTCTAAATCATACAAAATCATCAACTCTAAATAAATGAATATAATCACCAGCTTTGTGAGCAAACAGCCTTTGTTGGCAAAGCAAACTTGAATTCTGGCTTTGTCATAACCTCTCAGTCTGGCTTTGTATTTCCATAATCCAGAAAATTTTCTTGGAGAGAAAATCAGGCTGAGTCGTGTCGCTATATTTATCTTTTGAAATATTCATCTGAAGACATCTGATACACCTTCCAAGTGCCTTGACATTCTCATCCGTTTCTATGTATTCTGTTCCTATAGCAACTCCTTGAACTCTGTGTCACTGCTGGCTGTAAAGGTAGACTCTTTATGCAGCAGAAATGCATACCACAGCAGTTTTTGCATTTGTTTATCATCCTATGATTATGGATTTATGTTGGAGGGTTCATAACCTAAGCTGTCTCTAATGTTAAAGACTACATTAGACTCCAGTGAGAAATAGGGATGGGAATCGATTAGATTTTATTGATACCAATGCTTTTAACAATCCTGCGAATCGATCCAGTGCTTTAACGATTCCCTTATTGATTCCTGCAGATTTCTCATGTGGGCAAATGTTGGCCTGTTCATTTTCAGTGGCAACAATGTCAAACACACAAGTCACAGCATAAATAATTGTTTCTGCAAGTTACTGGTCTTTCCACTCACTTAAGGAAGTGCAATAGTTGCCTTTTGTAAAAAAAATAAATAAGCCACAATTCTGACGCTTCTGAACCCAACCAGTGGGAGGAACTGATAAGGGAATTGATTTGCAAAAAGACTCATGATATCAATTCTTTGATGGAGTTGTTACCGATTCTCAACTGGAACTGGTTTTCGATTCCCATCTCTAGTGAGAAATAATTACAAGATTAACAGATGATTCAATTCTTTTTACTATGGCAGGTACAAAAAGTCTATCCATTATCATTCTGCTTTTTCACTTTCGCGGTCATAGGGACTGAAGCCTATACCAGCTGGCATTGGCTGAGATGTGGGGTACACCCTGAACCATGTGACCAGCCAATCACGAGGCCACATAGAGAGACAAATATTCTTGCTCACACTTTTGCCTCGGGAAAATCGGGAGTAAACTATCAACATAAAGACCATGTTTTTGGTCTGTACGAGAAAGCCCGGGAGAATACGCAAGTTCCACACTCCCTTACTATCCGGGGATCGAACCAGCAACGTTCTTTCTTTGAGGCACTACCTGTCCACAAACAAACAAATCTGTCAAATCTACTAACTAGATCTATTGTTTGTTGGTCACATGTAGGCCTGTCACGATAATCAATAAATCAATTAACCATACGATAAATAAAAATGTCCTCGGTAAGTTTGACGGCCTCTATAAATTGACATGCATGCTTGTTTGTTTCCCTCCTCTCCTTCTACCAAACGGGCTGGATGAGAAGATGGCTCACTCCATACACACACAGAGCTGAAATGAGTGTTGCGAGGAGTAACAAGGTAACAAACATTAATATGAATGATGGCATGAAAGCAACGATTCCTAAGCCGGCTGCCACAGCCCAAGTGCGGAAATATTTTAGCTTTAATCAGAATGAACAAGGTGTGAGCTCATGAACATGGATGAGCCGATATGTTAGATTTGTTTCAAAAGTTGTGGCAACGAAGAAGAGGAGATTCAGCGAAGCCTTCGTCCTGACAGTAAGGGCTTACTGTGGTGTTTGGTCGGCAAAGTAAATGTAACGTACATGTCACAAACAATTCAGGAACTGTATGAACTCATTTTATTAATTGTTTTTATTGTTGTGTGAGTTTTATTAGAGTTTTGCTTTTTCTTTACAGACACAGGGTCTATTTTTTATTGTTTTAGATTATGATAATGATTTTTTTACATGCAGCTTTTCCCAAATGAGAGTCCATTTAATTTTTATTGGGTTTTTCTCTTTTTTTTGTTTAAATTATTATATTATGTAAATTATTTTATCTAAAAGCTCTTGACCTTCCGATTACAGTTAAATACTCTTAAGAAATTAAAGTTGTTTTTGATATGGTGTACTCACTTTATTAAGACATAATTACATGAATGAAAAAATGATTCAAAATAATTTTGACAATTATATCATTTATTGAAAATAACTTTTTGGATAATTATTGTCCAGCAAAACTTGTTATCGTGCCAGGCCGAGTCACATGCTTTTGGAGTTACTGTTGTTTTACAATGAAAGTACAGTGGAGAAGGTCAAGGGTGGTTTTGTGGAAATGTGATGAGAAAATGTTTCTTTTCCAAGTAAGTTTATGTTTTATAAATAAACCTTGACCTTGACTTTCAAATGTTGTCAGTAAATCGAAGAGTCGGAGTGGTCACTGAGGAAAGCATGAGAAAAATCCCTGAAAAACCTTCCAAGATCTTTCATGCTCAAGCACGAGAAGATCAAGAAACCCAAAGACCCTTAGCTTAAAAAATCAAGTCCGTCACATGGTGTATGACTCACTGTGACCAATTAAAATTGATGCAATTGGAGAATAGTCTTCTCTTACTGTCTTCTCTGCAATGAGTCAAGTAATCCAGACTTTACTACATGTAACCAAGCAGGAAGTGATAACATTTCTAAGGGCCTGCGATTGATAAAGCCCAGAAAATGTAGCAAAAGAAGTTTTTGCCCATAAATTATAAACTTATGTGTTTATACAAGAACCAAGCAACATAAAGTGAAACCATAAGGACCATAGAAAAAATATCAAAACACAAAAATAAAGGAAAGGTAAAGTGTAGAAGCAGAGGACAAAATGCACTAAGGCAAGAAAACAATTAAACAACAAAAAATAACATACAAGTATAAAAATATATAGAAAAATATAAAGTGACTTATAAATGGAAGGAAAGAAGGAAACAAAATGAACAGATGAAACAATAGGCTGAAGGTAAAGCAATGAAGCATAAGATAAAGAAAATTAAATTAAGTTATGGCATTAAAATGTAAAAAGAAGGACCAAAAAGTAATAAGAGCTACAATGAAAAGATCAATAAGAGAGGATAAAATTACAATAAAACAGAAATAAGTTGAAGACAAGATTACATAAAGGCAAGTTTTTAAATATGGGTTTATAAGAGTGATTTAAAAGAGGTGACCAATTATGCATATTTACATCTGTATTGTTGTTTATCTATGACATGTTCAAGAACATGACACCCAGAAAAAAAAATCCTTGGCTTGTTAATTTTTGGCCATGGTTAAAGCTATGGTCTACGATTTGGAAGCTTTGTACATATTAACACCGTTTATAAGGCTGTTATGGTCCTATGGTCCTATCTACACAGTATAAAGACCAAAAAGAATGAAAAAAATCCATTCAGTATATCCGCTGAAAAGCTGCATACTAGCTGACCAATCAATGTCCTATAGAACCTGCAACTATTAATTGGTCCATTGAGTTAGTCCATGAGTCCATCAATCTCGCTTCCTCACCTACGCATACGCAGCATCTTTGCCCGTATGGTCCCGCCTCCCTCTATTTAATGTTATTTTATTTATTTATTTATTTATTTTTTACAAATATCTTCATTATTTTATACAAAAGAAATAGCTCAGATAGCAGTTCAGTTCTCTGTGACAGCATTTCTGTGTAACATTAAGGCAAGCCTCATCCTCTCTAAATTTAATTATATATTAACATAGTACTCTTGAGATACATGAGATATAACGGGGTAGTATATAAAAAATTTAAAAACTAAATAAAAAATAAGGTTAAGTAACAGAATTAGATCACTTTTATAAGAAGTGTAAATAGGTTTCTAATCATTTGGGCTGTTTGTGCAGAATCCTTTATTTAAATGCTGCGACTTCTGAGTAAATACAGATGATATATTTAATTGTAATTTTTTATAAGCATTGCAAAATTCTTAATTATTTTATAAAAAAGAAACAGCTCAGACCACAGTTAAGCTCTGACAACACCTTTGTGCACCTTTGTGTAACATTACGACAAGCCTCAGCCTCTCTTAATTTAATTATAGATTAACATAATACTCCGGTGATATATGAGACATAACAGAGCTTACATAAGAACTAATAACAGGAGATATATTATTGCCACAAAAGTAAATTAAATTGCAGCAGCTAATAGGTAAAAACACATCAGTGATACAAAGTGACGGAGACAGTAATCTGCCGTGAAATTCATAAGCCCTCCTGTGGGAGGACGGCGGAGGCAAACAGAATGATTCCACTTCTCTGTTCTCACATTTCAGAATAAACTGTAATCTGTGACCATTCTGATTAAACTATGACTTATTATTGTCACAAACAGCAGCACAATCACGTGTTGCGTCTCCACAGTCAGGGGGGGATTTTTCTCTCTACCACAGCTATCCACAGTGACCGGCTTTATTAACAGGCAGCCGTCTCAAATACTCGCCAATGAACCAAAATATGCGGTTGGATTTGCCAAGAGAGCACTCAGGGAGGATTGACCAGACTGCAGATTGTTTTATTGTGGAAGACAGAAAACCAGAATACAGACGGAGAGGATCATAAAACTCAAATATGCTCAGTTGTTAGCTGAAATTTCATTTTAGTGATGTCTTAATAAAAGATTAAACAGATACGTTAATATGAGCGATGGAGGCACACAAAGCATCGGCGAGCGGAGTGAGTATTTGTTTTTCATGTCTGACAGCTGCCACTCAGTCAGCGTCAAAAGAGGCTATTTAGAGTACACAGACCGCCTTTGCTCATAATTTACACTGAAAACAGTCATGAACGTGGAGATGTTACCAGCTGAAAAATAGACCAGATTTATTAAAGGGTGTTTATGACAAAACTAAAAGAAATGATCCCACACTTCAATAACAATACAGTATTTTTAACGATTTATTTATTTATTTATGACTGATGATTCTTGGTTATATTACTTTGCATTTTCTCTTGCTTCTTTTCTTTTTATCAATCATCATGATTTTACAGTAGTCTCCAAATCCTCATGACCAGGCCTGTCAAGATAATCAATAAATCAATTAACCACAGGATAAATAAAAGCATCCTGGGTAAGTTTGCCGGCCTCGATAAATTGACACGTGCATGCATGTTTGTTTTCCTCCTCCTTCCTCCTTCCTTCCTTCCTGCTGTATGAGAAGATGTGTCACTCTGTACAACTTGCTCATCACCGGGGTGCGTTGGTTTTAAAAGCGGATTTAAAGCAGAGTGAGCATTTGTCATTCATTCAATCTTTGAGGGGGAGGCACTTGTGTGTGTAAGCCTGTGTGCACTTACACACACAGAGAGCTGACGTGAGCATCCCAAGGAGTAACAAGGAAACAAACACTAAAATGAACAATGGAACGAAAGTTACAGTTCTTAAGCCAGCTGCCAGAGCCCAAGTGTTGGAATATTTTGGTTTTAAACAGAATGAACAAGGTGTGAGCCCATGAACACCGACGAGCTAATATGTGGCATTTGTTTGAAAGTAGTAGTAGTGGCGACGAAGAAGGGGATTTTTCCAATCTTTAATTCGCTTTTTTAACAGCGAAAAAAGATGAATAATGATACTGCCTACAGATCAGGAAAAAATACACATCACATGTGAGTCCGTTTTTTTGGATTTATTCAGCAATATATTTTCATCAGCTGTTTATACTCTCTCTTTAAAAGCCTGGATTGCATTTAAAAGTGGCTTATTAACACAGACTAAAATAAAGCATTTAAATTTGGAAAAAAAATCGATTTTTGAACAGAAAAATCTATTTAAAAATCGTCAAACAAAAAATCCCGCTACTCATGTGAATCGATTTTTTCCTCCCACCCCTACTAGAATATACTTAGTAAATGGATCTCTGCTAAACACGCATTTACTGGGTGATTGTTTTATTGTTTTTGTGGTGGCATATGTCATGTTTTCTTCACTGAGTGCATTTTTACTTTATGTTTCAAATTAACTGTTGGGCTGTCATGAGAGAGTATGAGGGCTGGGTGTGGCCCCCTGGCGGCCAGTTGCCCACCAATGCAGTGTTAGTTTTTTGACTAATTATTTAGTTTTTTTAAACAACCTTTGTCCCTGACGAAAGCTGGACTACTAGAAAACTAGTAACACATAAAACACATGGACAAAAAGTACAACTGATTTAACTAGCATTTTCGTCAACAAATAAAAACTACAAGAAAATGTTCACAGACTAAATCTGATCGGACTTAATTTGGTCATGTAGAAAGTAAAGACAAGTTAGGAATATATCCAACCACAGCTACTTTGGTTGTGTGGAAAGGTTGGATGACTTCAGAGGGACATCCAATCACAGCTGCCTTAGCTTGGTGGTGGTGGGATAAGTTGTGGAGTGATCCAATCAGAGCTGCTCTCTTTATGAATTGATATATTCATGTAGAGCAGGTTCACTGTTTGTTGTCAGTTCTGGTGTTGTATCTGAGATGCTCTGCCAGGTAGAATAAATAAAGGTGACTACATTTCACGATAAATTTACATTTGTTTATGTTCATTTATGTATTAAACACTACCAGCATTCAATAAGGGGTTATCAGATGTTTCATTTTATCCAAGTTTATTACACGGCTTTGTCAAATGCTCAATCCTGATTGGTCAATTACAACATTCTACGGTCTGTTATTTCTGGATAGCAGACCGTTACTATGAATAGCAGACCGTTGTTAAGGACGCTTCTGATCGACTCGGGCGAATCACGTCATGTCGTTTCAATCCGCAGAAAGACGTTTATACCTGCGGCAAGAAATCGTTTTTTTTTTTAAAGTGGAGCAAGATCCTGTCCTCTAATTCTGGCAGCAGCAGCAGATCGGGTGAGTGCCTCTCTTAAAGTGTTAGTGATGAGATAATATTGAGAGCAGTTGTAACGGTGAAAAACTGATTCTAGGTATGTCAGCTACAGGGCCACAGCAGGGAGGAAATATGGACGTCCCATTCACCTTGTCCCACGTCACAATCAATGGAAACGTTCAGTTTAATAAGCTAATCTTCGCTTCAGAGTTACCGTTGCTTTCCGTTACTGTTTCAACCGTAGAAAGGAACAGACTATTTTTTCAAGCGGATGCAATGAAAACTTTTGTAAATCAATAAAATCATATTTAGATAAGCATTTGATGTCAAACTTTTGATTTCTTTAGTGAGTAGCCGTGTAATAAGCGGGATAATGTAGAGCGAGCCGGTCACTATAGAGAAATAAACCCCTTCAGGGTGATTCAGGACCCCGACGCGAAGCGGAGGGGTCCTGCATCACCCTGTCGGGGTTTATTTCTCTATAGTGACTGGCTCGCTCTACATTATCCCTTACATAAAACATGACTCCAGAAATTCAAGGAAACATAAAATATACCTTACTCTTTACTTTTCAAATTTTAGTCGACTAAATCCACAGCAGATTTCATTGAATAAAATGTGAAATTTCATCAGACAAAACTAAAACCAAAACAATTTAGATGACTAAATTATGATTTAAACATACAACATTTTAGGCAAAAGATTAAAACTAAATCTAAATTATAAAGTGATGTCAAAATTAACACTGCACCAATGGACTATGGTAACATAAAATAGCTAAAACAATTTTTATAGGGCTTGTCATCATTTACTAAACCCTGGAAATATTGCCAAAAATGTAATCCTGACATTTCTCTACTTGACACTGACTATATGTGCATTAAATCCATATCCAAAAAACCCTAAACTTGAATTCCCACCTCATGATCCCATTAGCAGAGCTTCTCCATCGGTTATTTACGTATATCGGATATCGGTCTGATCGGATATTGGCCCAATATCAGTAAAAAAACAAATACTGGATTATATCGGCCTGTGTCTTATTTTCATTTATTTAATTTAGTTGCAGAATATGTGTATGTTTAAGTTAAGCACAGTGGTTATTTTGCAATTCAAAAATATATGTTTTGGTTTTTATTAGATATACTGAGGTTACTTTTCAGGGTCTTCTAATTTATTTTTCATTTTTTAAATTTAATTGTGCTATATTCATATGTTTAAGGTTAAAATTAATTTAACCCATTGGTTAATAACAAATGGGTTAGTTTTTCTCATACCTACTATTGCTGACTACTGTTTTCTGTTTGAGTAATCTTACCTGATCAAGCCTTTTATTACAGTCCATACTACAAAATATGCAATTAAAATATGTATAATTCCTGCTGATGTTGTATCGGATCGAGATCGGTACTGGCCAATACTAAAGGCTGCAATATCTGTATCATATTGGAGGTGAAAAAGCAGTATCTGGACACCCCTAGCTACGATTAACACAACCCAACCAAGCAGCTTTAACAATCTTCTTCAGCAGATTAATGCAAAATTCTGCAACGTGTTCAGCAACATCCTTCAACCTGAAACATCAGTTTATCCTTGAAACTGAGTAAAGTTGATATATTTGACATGTTCAGCATGTATTTCGTCTCTTACGTAACGCACACATTAGATGATGTATGTTTGCTTCATGCTTCAGGGCTGCCCTTCGCGGCCCGTCCGCCCACTGCTCCGAAATTTGATCTGTGCATCTTGTTTTGATGTGTACACAGCATAATGTTGATGTTAGTCATTAATAAAAAATGGCGCCATCTGCTCCCCTCCTGTACTGGAGCTCTGCGCAGGATATCTGTCTACCCCAGCACAGTTATGATGGACAGAAACTCAATAATCCGGCTCAGAATAAGAGCGCGCAGGCCCGGCACCAGAAGCCGCTTTCTCCTACAGTGACACTCTATGCTCCCACAAGACGATAGCTGACCCTCCTGAAATCAATAGCATCATGGGAGCGGGCCTCTAACATCCACTTCTGGTCTGCTAGGTTTAACTTAGACTTCAATTCATCAACACGGCACTTAATTGATTAGCCATAATATGCTAAGCAGACTGCCGGAGCGCTGACAGTTGTTTAGAGAGGGCTTTGGAGGGCTGCGATTTGTTTGAAGAATTGACTAAATTCAGGAGGAGCCATCAGCATATATCTTTCCATCAGCGCCTGCTTTCTCACAGTAAATCTCCCCCAATAACCTCATAACCGATGGCTTTAATCAAGACAAATGTGTTTATCTCAACCTCAAAATACTAAACTCCCACAGCAGGAATATGGGACAATTTGTGCATCAGGCAACACAGAATTATCATCTTTTCTCACACATGACAAAGAGGAAATAGGTCGCCGGGGTTGCTTTATTCTTTTAAGAGTTTAATCTTTTTGCATAGACAGAGCCAAAATTGTCAGTGTGCTTAGGACTGAATATGACAGATTTTACTGTCACAGCTGCACAGGAACAAACACGGAAAAACAACATGAGATTTAGCTGCTAATCAGCATGAAAACAAATGGAAGAGCCGTGTAAAAGCAGCTATACTCCTGAACAAATTTTGGAAACACCATTTCAGGCTTTTAGTTCTAGGGATGCACAATATTATTGTACTAATACCTTTAAAATTGCATATAAATATCCCATATCAGCAAAAAACTCTGATCTTAGCAAGTTTATTGATCTAGTTTGAAGTGAAAAAAATCCACAATACCAACAAAAACTTCATTTTCATTTGACAAGTCCTGCCGTGCTAACTTTGTTGACTAATTATGTTCATCATCAGTGATGAGGAAAGCCACCCTCATGACTTAGGACCCATCTCATCCACTCCACCACTCCTTCAGGCTGCTGCCGTCAGGTAAAGGCTACAGAACACCACAGACCAGGAAAAAAATCTACGCAAAATGTTATTATTATTATTTTTTTTTATTGTTGTTATTTTATTATTCACCCCCTCTGCAAAAGCTGTTCTCTATAACACAAAGCACCAGCAGACTCCACTGTTTTTAGCTATTCTCACACATTCTTATGTGTTTATTTTACCTGTTGGTTTGTGTGTGTGTGTTTTCAACATTGTACATGTGATGGGTTGCCGTCGGTGCCCAAGTGTGGTGGCTATTTTTAATTTAATCATGCCGAGACAGAAGAAAAATGTCTGTTTTTTAACTGAAACAGACAATAAAATTCCATCGATCTGTCTGTCCGTCTGTCTGTCTGTCTGTCTGTCTGTCTGTCTGTCTGTCTGTCTGTCTGTCTGTCTGTCTGTCTGTCTGTCTGTCTGTCTGTCTGTCTGTCTGTCTGTCTGTCTGTCTATCTATCTATCTATCTATCTGAGTTTTCATCAACAACCATTTTACCCCGACAAAACTAGACAGTAACAAAAAACGAGCACACATGGACAACTAGGAACAAGTTAGGAATATGTCCAATCACAGCTACTTTGGTTGTGTGCAAAGGTTGGACGACTTCAGAGGGACATCCAATCACAGCTGCCTTAGCTTGGTGGTGGTGGGATAAGTTGTGGACCGATCCAATCAGAGCTGCTCTCTTTATGAATTGATATATTCCTGTAGAGTAGGTTCACTGTTGGTTGTCAATTCTGGTATTGTAACTGAGATGCTCTGCCAGGTAAGCCTGTGCTCAAAATATCGATACGGCAAAATGTCGTCATGCACTTTGTGCGTATCGATACACGTATGTAATGTTAAAAATGGCACAGCTCAAAGTAGAAGCCAAGCCACATGATAAAACACAAGTTCAAAATTTCAACTTAGGTCTACTATCTTGGGGGACCTGAATTAAAGTTCTTAAGTTAAAGAATTATTTAAAACTCATGCTTGTTCTTTTTCTTCTTGTAATAAAAACAAAAGTTGGTGGGAATTCTGTTAAAAGCGCAGTCAATGTTCACAATTTATGTGTATCGGGATACATATCATATCATGGCCTCTGTATCGGGATACATATCGAATCGTGGGTTTCCTGGAAATACCCAGCCCGACTGCCAGGAAGCAGAAAAAATATATATATATATTGGGCTTCCCTGGAAGACAACAACTCAAGAAAACCTGTTCCCCACTCTTTCTTCACTGAGGGACTTTCTACAGGGGAGGAGAGGATTTTGGTGTTTTCAAAGTAGCACAGTCAAACACACAAGGGGTACAAGAACAATCCTTATGATAGCTAATATTTAGCTAGTGCTACTACATTCATACAAACCAACACGTACCTAAGATATTATCACACTGAGGTCAGGTATCCTTCCTGTTGAAGAGATGTTTCATTGCTCCATGGAATGTTTTTGAACTCTACCATTGCACAAAATCAGTAAAAGTATAGTATTGACTGAAAAACAAAAGTATGTGATCACTTTTTTGATTACACTGCCTCCTGCTTGATATATAACCTGATTAGATGAACATAAAGTAGACCAATCAACCACGACACCAGAGGTTAAAACACAACAGAAAGCATGCTAAGCATTAAAACTGCAGAGAAAAAGTAAATGGCAGGACATCCATAATGTAAATCACCTTTGAGACAACTCAGTTCTAGTTTAAGGGAAGAGATGTGATTGGCAGCAGCTTAATGTTGAAAGCAATTAAGGCTTAATGTGCAACAACATTAAGTATATACATATGAGAGCAGATCAACCATAAAAAGAGACGAAAGACGAAGCAGTGAAACTGTGAGGGTCGAATTTTGGGTCATTTTATTTCTATGTTCAGTTTAATCTTATAATTTTTCAAAGCCCTAACTTCTTAATCTTATCTACACCCTGGTTTGCCCATAGGGAGGAGATAGGTCACGGCGTATACCATAACTGACAGGAGGCTGTGAATAACTGCAGCAAACACTTTACTCACCTGATTGCAGAAAGCTGTTCTTCATTTAACTAATTATTGTTCTTTGGAACAAACAACAACAACATGGAAACACCTCCCTTTCTCTGGAATTTTATGCTTTATTTTTGAAGTCTGTTTGTGCAATAAAGTCAAGTCCTTTACTCCAAGACATTTAAATTTATGCAAAGGTTATAAGAAAACCTGACCATTAAATATTCTGCTGAAACAATACGATGCAACCTATTAGCCCCTAATAGCCCAATCAAATATTATAAGGGTTCAATTCTTAACTGGGGATGGAAACTAAAAAAACATTTCCAGCTGAGAAATGATAACAAGTAATCAATATCCATAATCTTCTTCCTTATTATTTCCCTTATTAATTCTTTCCACTGAAAGATGGTAGAGGTGGTCACTGTGGCCTAATTTTTCACCAAAAAACAGGGAAGTGCACAACTTTCAGTAACAATAACACCAGAAACCTGCAGCAGAATTGAATTAAAGGTGCTGTGAGGAGAATCTATTACCGGCGACATTAAGACTCTGCTACCCATGAGCACGCGCGGCGACTGTCGTAATGGTGCGTTCCAGTAACCTCGGAAGTTGGAGTGACATCATCTCCGACTTATCGGTGCTCCAGTTGAAGTCACAAAAAAACATGCCGATCTACCAGGCTATTGTTAGCTGTTGTTAGCACGCCCTGTGTTATTGTATGAAGAATGTGATTATCACTATGGCAGCATTTACAGGAGCTAAATAATAGCTAAATAACTGTTCACACTGGGGGCATCCATCTTCCATTGTCAACTCGGGGGTGGCGAGGTTTCACCGAGTTCCCAGTAGGAAATTCTGACTTCACGGGACGTTCCAGCTGCAGTTTCCTACTCGGAACCAGGAAATTCCTACTTCTGACTACAACTGGAACGCACCAAAAGACGTGACCCCAACTAAAGTGTGTGTGTGTTGTGATGCTAATGAATGCAGCTCAGACCTTCCTCAGAACTCTGCATTGCTTTACAACTTCTTTTTTCAACAACTTACAGGATGCAAAGCGACGAGGTAATGTATCTCTTTCTAGTTATGTAGCGGTAGTTTTTGATGTGTGACAACAAGCAATTTTTGGAAAACTTATCGTAGTTTTGTAGCCAGCTGTCCGACCAGACCACGAAGCTAAGGAATAGCATTTATAGATAACCTATTTTAAAGCTATAAAACTCATCTTAAAGTGTGTATTTTGATCAGGCATATATCTAAAAGTGAGACTTTTTTGTAATTACTTAGAAACTCCTTACAGATTCTTTAAGCAGCATAACTGAATCAGGAATGTCATGTGTTTGGCATTGTTGCCACTGGAAAACCACGGGCTAACTTCTGCCCACTCAAGAAATAAGAAGGAATTGCTAAGAGATAGTTAAAGAACTGCATTGATGAGAAGAAGCATTAATAGCATTGGTATCAATTAATGTTGATTATGACTGAACTTTTCATTAGATTTAAAGTAATTTGCATAAAATATATTTTAGTTTAAGTCATAATTTAGTAATCTGAATAGTTTTAATATTAGTCTAGTTCTAGTTCATGTCATTTCACAACATTGGAGTCAATGAAATCTACTGAATATTTAGTCAACTAAAATAAGAAGAGTGGGTATGTTTTATGTTTCCTTGAATTTCTGAAGTCATGTTTTACACTTGGTCTAAATTAAATTTGTAATAACCCTTTATTGAATGCTAGTAAAGCTTGAATGTATAAATAAAAAGAAACAAATTTAACTTGTGTGAAATGCAGTCACCTTTATTTAGGCTACCTGGCAGAGCTCCTCAGTTACAATACCACTAATTGAACCTGCTCTACATGAATATATCAATTCATTAAGAGAGCAGCTCTGATTTGATCACCCTCCAACTTATCCCACCACCAACAAGCCAAGGCAGCTGTGATTGGATGTCCCTCTGAACTAATCCAACCTTTCCACACAACCAAAGTAGCTGTGGTTGGATACATCCCTAACTTCTCCCTACTTTCTTCATGACCAAATAAGGTCTGATTAAGTCTCTGTTAAACATAGTCTGCTCATTTTTACCGGTTGATATAAATGTCGGTTAATCTAGTTTTATTTTGTGTTCATGATGTATTTTTATGAGTTACTGTCTAGTTTTTATCAGGAGAAAAAGGTTGTTGATGAGAACTACGATGAAAATAATTAGTCAACAAAATGAACACTGGCATTAATGCCCATCCTTATTCTTAACAAACAGCTCAATAACACAAAGTCTTGTTGTTGCTGATCTCTAGCAGTTAAGTCCCCCAGTTTGCTGCAAAAGTTAAAAAAAAAAATACTCCCAAGTGATTAAATGCAGTGTGAAAACCTCTGATCAATGTGTCTTGCACTTTGGACTTTGACACGTGCACTCCGACACATCAGGATCAATAACCGCCACGCAGTGACTCCCATTTCAGTGGTCACAAAGGGAACAGAAACAAATTGGTGTGATCCCAGTGGGAGCTGTGTTTGGAGTTTTAATCACCACAGTGGGGGTCAGAGGGGGGAGACATCTTTGCAGTCATGTTCACTGCTCTGTCATGCATTCTAACCTTTTGCAACGACAGCCAGCGGACCACTTTACACTCCCAACATTGGCTTCATCAAAACTCTTCCCTTTCAGTCTCCATTTATGTAGAAAATCTAAAAACCAAATACCACAGGAGCCCTGAAGTCCTGCAGAGGACTTTTTCGGCCTTGCATCACAGCATTGGCCGCAGTCATATGATGTGATTTGACCTCATCGTATCACACGTGGGGTCAGGGTGTTGTTTATATGCACCCCCCTCACTTTTGACCTCGGCTGGAGCGTCAGATTGTGACACAAAGATGAATTAGCTTCAGGCAACTTGGAGCAAAATCCATCTTTGAATCTGCTCCCTGAATGCACAAAGATCTGCTGCTGTTTTTTTCTTCCTCACATTACACACCTCTGGCTCCACACAACATCACAGTAAAGTCTAAGCTGCTTTTAGGTCTTTCTACAGGCTAAATGAATAAAATCCTACTTATAAGCACATGTTCTTGCACCTTAAATGTTTTTGGGTTTGGGAAAATTGCCACTGATTGTAGTTATACATAATTCATGAAGACAATGTCCCATTTGGTTGTTGAATAATGAAATGGAGGTGAAGTGTTCAGCTTTAGTTTAACTTCCTTCAATGTAGGGCTGGGAAATCACCAAAATAATGTTTTAGGATTACAAAACCCAAAACCAGTGGAGTTGTCACGTTGTGTAAATCGTAAATAAACATGTTGCAGGCATCAAATTCCAAATGAGCTAATATTTGCAAAAGCTAACAAAGTTTACCAGTTCAAACATTAAGTATCTTGTCTTTGCAGTGTATTCAATTGAATATAGGTTGAAAGGGATTTGCAAATCATTGTATTCTATTTTTATTTACGATGTACACAACGTGCCAACTTCACTGGTTTTGGGTTTTGTAGATTAGCTAGACTAGATTAGATTAAGTAAAACTTTATTAATGGCTTGGAAAGACTCCTTCAGGGTAATTAAGATCCCAGTAGCTTGTGTAGTACACAGGTTATAAAAGAATAAAATATCAAAAAGTAAAAACAATTTGCATATATAAAAAAATATATATATATGGCTAATGGCTACTGCTCCTTCCCATCCTCTGTCTTCCTGTTCATACTCCTTCCCAAAGTGAGGAGTTGTACAGTCTTTTTTTGATAATTATTATTATTCAGCTACAATTTTTATTATATTTTTCCAGTTACGAAATTAAAATGGTCGTCGTACCAGAATTATCAACTTAAATTCTGGTAAAAGAGAAACAATGTTGATTTTTTGTCGTCATGTCCAAAATCTATCCCTCCATGTATGAAATATATTTGTTTCATATGCTGCCTTTATCTTTTCATCCTGAAAAAAGTATGTAGTTTTAAAATGTGGAACTAAAGCTCACATTCCTTATTAAATTTAGCCATTGTTTTCCAAATAAACTCAATGTTTTTAAGTGCTTCACTTCATGCCCAGTTACAGACTGCCAAATCCTCTGTTGTAAGGCTCTGGTACTAAGTAGATATCAATGAAAGCCTAATTGTATACCTGGCATGCAGCGCAGGTGTCTTGCATATATTCCACATACAACATACATACTCTCATTTTTACAGCCAGTGATTACACTATTTAATTATCAATAGGACATGTACTCCTGTTTAGACCAGTGGGTGTTTGGTCTCACAATGAAGGGAGTCAAGAACCCAGATGGCCTGTTCCCAATGGAAAAGGATTTGACCTTAAATGAGTAATTCCTCACCCTTTATCCTCAGGGTCCCCCTAGTTTTACCCAAGAAGAGTCAGGCCCCCCGTGACTTATAGTACATATAAAAAAAAGATGCTGTGCAAAATAAACATCACTTTACCTCCAATCACAGCTGCCTTTGCTATGTGGGGGTGGGATAAGTTGTGGAGTGATCCAATCAGAGCTGCTCTCTTAATGAATTGATATATTCATGTTGAGCAGGTTCACTGTTGGTTGTCTGTTCTGGTATTGTAACTGAGATGCTCTGCCAGGTAGCCTAAATAAAGGTGACTGCATTTCACGCAACAGTTACATTTGTTTCTGTTCATTTATAATTTCAAACTACGCTCGCATTCAATCAAGGTTTATTAACTATTTCATTTTGTCCAAGTGTAAAACATGACTTCAGAAATTCAAGGAAACATAAAAAAATATATATTTTAGGGGAAACAGTATAACTAAAACAAAACGGGGTGACAAAAATCACACTGGTTGTCCATCATCAACAAACATGCTTTATTTAGCAATTTAAATCTTCCTTTTTTTTCCTATTCTGATGTTCCAAATAACCTACATGTCCGTGAGTTGCAGCAATGTGATTGTCTGATAAGCTATTAGGGTTAATGGGCAGTTTAACAGCTATGCCTAAAAGATGTGTTTGTGTCTGTATATTGATATTTACAATAGTCCAGGGTTTAGCCTTTTTATATGCCTCAAAAAAGTGGGATTATTTTGCAGGGTTGGATGTTTGAATGCCACCGTACACCTACATCAGTAAACACACAGCTTATCATTTTAGTGAGAGCACCTTTCATGACGGGGGCCAGCTGTCAGTCACAGCTGCAGTGCCAGGAGGAGGCACGGGAGAGTCAGATTTCCCCTGTCAAATCTCTTTTTAAAGCAACAGTATGGAGCTTTTGTACCGTAGGAGAAGTATCTGCCAGTCAGTCTTGTCGCACAATAGTATACAGTATCTTGCCGTCCCATATTTGTACCAATCCTACATTCATTTTTACTTTTGCTTTAAAAGTTCACATGCTCTCACAAACTAGTCCTCCACAGCTCACTTGTTTGTCCACTTTTGTGTTGCTGTGCTCCGCTGGTGGAAGCGTTCCACACCAAAAACACTGCTGCAAATATGTGCTCGTGAGATTTAGACCTGCTCTTCAGACTGTGGATAATTATTTCCACAGAGTCACAGGTTCGTCAGTTTTATGCAGGAATCAATATGGATCATTACTGAGCTGTGTAAACAGTGACACTTTATTTATTATTTCAGGCTCTCCAAACGGGGAAACAAAATTCAAATTGGTTGTGCAAGCAGTGGAACAAATTGGCAATACTGCTCCGAGGATTAACAGATGTTGTGTTTGTAAGGAATTTCATAAAACTTCCTTGTGCAGATAAGGACCAAATTTCAAATTCAGACCAAAAGAAACCCGTGTTGGGAACCATATTATTGTTTATGGTAAATGGTAACTCCAAGACAAATGCTGAAGACCCAGAGGGAACCTAAAGACAACATTACAGATGTAATGATGGTAAACCAGAACTGATATAGTCTCAGTACCTTTGAATTGAGTCTGGAGCTTGGGCAGGTCTTTTTTCTAATGAATTATAAAGTCAGTTAGTTAGACAACTAACATTTATATTTGTTATAAATGCATTTACAGCAGCAGTAGAGCAAAGTTGGTGTCTGTGTTATTTGTTGACTAATTATTTTTACCATAGTTTCATCAACAACCTTTTTCCCCCGATAAAAACTCTACAGTAACTAAGAAAAACAAGTGCACATGGACAAAAACTACTCACTTACAATTTAATACATTTACCAGGCTGATCTACCAGGCAATTGTTAGCTGTTGTTAGCACGCCCTGCGTTGTTGTTCACAAGTATCACATGAAGAATGTGATTATCACTATGGCAGCATTTTTGTAAAAGTAAGTCTAACGATACTATGGATACAGCTGATCTAGAGCGACACACCCCAGTCAGAAGTGCAAATAAATTGATTATTACAGGAGCTAAATAACTGTTCACACTGGAGGCATCCATCTTCGATTGTCAACTCGGGGGTGGCGAGGTTTCACCGAGTTCCCAGGAGGAAATTCCAACTTTGGGGGACGTTCCAGCTGCAGTTTCCTACTCGGAACTCGGAAATTCCTACTTCTGACTACAACTGGAACGCACCACAAGACGTTACCGAAGCCAAAGCGTGTGTTTGTTGTGATGCTAATGAATGCAGCTCGGACCTTCCTCAGAACTCTGCATTGCTTTACAACTTCTTTTTTCAACAACTTACAGGATGCAAAGCGACGAGGGAATGTAGCTCTTTCTAGTTATGTAGCGGTAGTTTTTGATGCGTGACAAGAAGCAATTTTTGGAAAACTTAGTATCGTAGTTTTGTAGCCGGCTATATATCACTACTTACAGCCCGGTGCTCTAAGACGTGTTCGAATAATATAAATTTGCTTTAGTTTTAGTTGTCTTGTTCTGAAGTTGAGTATCCAGGCCAGTCCAGTCCTGTCCGACTGGAAGGCTAAGGAATAGAATTTATAGATAACCTATTTTGAAGCTATAAAACTCATCTTAAAGTGTGTATTTGGATCAGGCATATATCTAAAAGTGAGACTTTTTTGTAATTACTTAGAAACTCCTCACAGTCCCTTTAAGTAAATGAGAGAAATCTTGATTTCTTATTTTTTATATCTTCTGAAGCAAATAATTCGAATTAACCCTTTAAGGCCCAGGACCACAGACTATAGCCAGAAAAATTTTAATGTTTTGGAGCTGAAATGTTTATTTCACTTCCTGCTCCGAATCCATAAAAATCTAAATGTCCATAAAATTCTACATATAGATTTTTCGAATCTCATTTATACATTAGGTGTTTTTGGCAACTGATAATCCATTTGAGGACATTTTTATTAATTATCTGATTGTATTCAGATGTTTTTTTTGTAATTTGTTGATCATATTGAGTAGATAGAGGTATTATAAAAGTATGTATCAAATATGATACAATTGGCTTTATAGGGATAATCGACATATTGCCCAGCACTTGTCTTTGGTTTCAGAAATTATGGAATTGATTGACAGGGGTGTTGCTGTCAGCCAGACGGCCTTAAATCCCACTTCATCAAATGCTGTATATGATCCAAAGGCTCCTTTGGTAACGGCTTCGTCCGATTCCCCCTATGGTCTGAGCTTACAGCTTTAAAGAATTCACTCTTACACGGTGCCTGTAGCCAAGTAGGTTACATCTGAGATCTTTCCGTGTATTGAGGCTCTGGCCTCGAGCACCTTGGTTTGATTACCACCTGTGGCCCATTTCACACATGTCTTCCTTTGGTCCATCTTGCTCACACTGACTCTGTCCATTCCCCTCCTCACAGCTGATAAAGGCAAAAAGACCAAAAATAAAGACTTCTCATACTTTAATGTCATTGAGCATATGTGAGACAGTAAAATAGTAAAAGTCTGTTATATACTTTTGAATTCTAATAAGGAAAATCATGCATATTGTCCCTTTAAGTTGATGCCCCCAAACTTCTGAAACTCCTTTGCTTTGCGTCTTTGTGATTCTGATGAGTGAGCGCTTTCCGAAGTGAGCAGCAGATTTATTGTATACTACATCAAGTCAAATCATTGAGGGATTTAAGCCGGGACTAAAAATAGTGTTTTATTAGCCTATAAAGCTAGCTATGGCTAATAACTCAATGTAGGGGGTGGCTAATAAAACAAAAGTCGATACAGAGACAACATAAAGTCCATTTAATGTTCACTCATCTCCATGTCTGACAGCGTAGACTTCTCTCCGTCCTCCCTTTAGTCTGAATTCCTCCCTCCAGTCTTTATTTCAGGCTAATGGCACATTGAGGTTAAGGACCATTAGTCGGCTCCCTGGACTATAGCTGCACCTATTACAGTGCTACAGCATAGCTTTCTTCAATGGGCCCAGCCCTACTTTATCACTGCTTACCCAAGACCTCTCCCAGAAGGTCAGGCTTTTCTAATGACTCGTGACTTGAGTCATGAGGAGGAGAGGAACACTGAATGGGGGAAAACTGCCTGTAGAGAGAGACAGAAGAGACGGAGCAAGAATGAAAAGCAAGGAAGGAGAGGGGGGAAAAAAATGCAGAGGGCGAGGAAAAGGTTAGCTGTGCTGGAGAAGGATATATCACGGGGACGATAATGGCTTTAATGTAGACAATGGTGGAGAACGTGGGCCATTTAGGAGTCGTTGTGAAGGTTCTTGATTCAATCAGGGGAGCATACAGACTATCTGAAACTTTAAACTTTTACTTAATAGAGATAGAAGCCGTACACTCAAAGATCTGATCTGATTGAGTAGATTAAAATAAGCCTGACTGTAGGCCAACTTTGCTTAAGGCAACAATAATTGCTGCAGGCAAAAAGTACTGAGATGAATTTAATTTGAAAAGAGCCTTTGAGAATGCAAATGGTTTGTCTGCCGGCACTTCACAATACTTAAGATTAAATTACAGTGTTTTTCATTATTAACTGACAATGGGAGAAATGCGGTCATATTATGCTTTTAGAGTTTTACATGCCCTTTAGCGTTTTATAGATCTTCCAGCATGATCGAGTACTTCTATACACAAGACAACAAAGTCTGCAGCATTACTTCCCCTCCCTGTCCATGGCCCCCTCCATGTTTCCTAAATTGGCTGAACCCGGCAGCATCCAAAGACCTACCACTGTGACATTCTACCAGTGTTGTGTCAGCAGTTCAAGCCCACTGGCCGAGGGGTAACAGGCCCAGGGCAGAGCATAGACCCCCACCCGATCACTTTTCTCAAGAGCTAACCTGAACCTTGCAAGTCCATGAGTTCCTGCAGATGATTCACAATCAAATCATTATTTAGAAACGAATGGTACATGCCTGCTGAAACGGTAGGGGCTCATATTTTCAAAAGGATGCAGATCATGTAATTTGTATGGATGTAATTACAGAAAAAAATCCTGTAACCCTCTGTTGTTTGGGTATGTAAATGTCTCAGTCACATTAAAGTAAAATCATCCTTTTTTTAATTATCAAACTTTATATATGTAGCATTTTTCATCCAAAAAAAATGTAGCACCAAGTGCTTTACAAACAGACGGATGAATTAAATGAAGGATTTATGACCCAAACCCACTCCACCCAGCCCTCGAACCCACCCAAACCGCAATCCATACACAGTGTTGATAAAAAGCATCATGAATAAAAGACAACAATAAAGCACACAGATGTACCCAGTACATACTGAGGAAACGCCATATTAAATGCTTAAAAATGAGAAAACACTGGAGGTTAGTTTAAAAGTGTAAAATTAAATATCTCATAAAATAAATAAATAAAAGAATTTAAAAAAAATAAGAAGAATAAATAATAAATTGAAGTTAAGTGAAGTTAAAAATAATATAAAAATAAATAAAATTGCAAAACCAGAAAATAAAATAAGGAAAGATAGCAAAGATAAAAAAAATAAAATAAAATAAAAGAATTTTAAAAAAGTGGGCCGTAATTAGAATAAATAAAAACACTTAAAGGTAATTCAGCTAAAAAGGCAGGTTTTGAGTTTGTTTTTAAAGGCATTAATATTAGGTGCAGCCCTCAATTATGTCATAGGATCTTTCTTTAAAGGGGACATATCATGCTTGTTTCTCCTTTTCACTATGCCAGACTAGGACGCCTGTAAAGCATTTCTGCCCTCAGTACAAGTCATTTAGTTCCTTCATTGCCCCACAATAGCGTTCTCAATATCCTCATTTTAGGCCATTATGAAGCCCTCGTTGAAATGCTCGGATCTCAGGATGACCTAAAGTTACCTCACAGCGTCACAGCCCTTTGTGCTCTGATTGGTCAGTTCTATCGGGGGTTGAGCCAGCCTGTCCTTCTTCTTCTACTGTATTTTCCGGCAGGCTCAAAGCAGCGACTGCGTATTGAGTCCCCCTACAGGCCAGAGCTGGTAATGAGTGAATGTGAGCTAGGGATCTATATACCCCTGCTGGTGGATGTGTTCCTCGGTGACGGTTTTGTGGCTAACGGACATCACAGAGGAGGAAGTGTTTTATCAGATTACTCCAATAAAAAGAAAGGTACCTCGTGTCGTCACAACGTTTGAAATCTCGCAATGACCTATTTTCAGAGGCATCAAATCTCGTTCTAGGATATCAGAAAAAATACAATATCTAATTTTTTGAAAATTAAGGGGGTGTAAGGTCTTGTTTTCAAATGTATTTTATTATATGTAAGTATTAAATCATGCATCAGCATGATATGTCTCCTTTAAAGTACATTTTCTTTTTAAGGACCACTTGCAATTGCACCACTGACCACTAGGGGTCTGTGGAGTAATATCAAGTTTTAAAGATGTAAGAGGTCACTTTGTTATGGTTTTGAGGGTATTTTTCATCATTTTGTATCTACATGTATTTACACAACCCCCAAACAACTGCAGCTGGATATTTTCTATTTTCAGACCTTTTTTTGTAAACCTTATAGAAGGTTGTACGTGGATCAGTCTGAAATACTCACACTAGCTCAACAGCACCGATAATGATGCCAAGTCTGGTCGTCTTGCCCATGTCCACAAGCCCAAATGCACTGAGTTACTGCCATGCTGATTAGTTGCGTGTATTTTAAAGATCCTTCTATGAAAGCATTTGTATTTTTAAATTTACATGTGTAATTTATGAGTTCTTCAAATCCTTGTGGCCTCTGAATGACCAAAACCATCTTAGCTTATTGTCTGTCTTTTTTACCCCAAAGTAAACTTTAGTTTTAATTATTAATGGAAGAAAGGGATTAACTACTATCAGACTTTGAGTCTTTGTTCACAGATTAACATGCAGCCAAGCACTTACGGACATTTCTTTTGGCACAAAAGAGACAATTTCTTCAAAGTTAGTTCCCCTTTCTTTAAAGCACACTCAATTAAATACAAGTCCTTTCAGAGTCTGATAGGCTTGTTTGTGTAAGATGTCTGCTGATGCACCAGAGAAGGAGTATTCAGTTAATTATGAAACTTTTACTCAAGATTACCTTCACAAGGTCCTCTATGTTCTTCATTTAAGCCAGATTTTACTCTCTTTTTTAATGTTCTCCAACAAAATGGCACAGAGGCTAACAAAAATATCAAGACTCCGTTCCCTTCAACTCAGTTTTGTCTCTGCTGGACTCAGTGTTAGTCATGAATGATCTCCTGTCTTATGTTATTATTAAACTGAGGTGATGCCAGCTGATGAAGGACTTTGTTCATTATGCTGGTTGCAGTTCTTACGGCTGCCATCTTTGCCAAGACTGCCACTGTTATCACAAGTGAAATTTTCTTGGTAACAGTAAAGAAAATCAAATGAAATGCTTTTTGCTGTGAAATCTCATCCCTTCAAACTTGCAAAAGAAATTTGAGCTGCAATAGGTTATTCTTACACAAATAAATGGCAGAGGCACCATCACGAAGTGCATCTGTTCCATCCTCTTATTACCCTGGTATAAAAACTGCCCTTGAGGCAGCTGAATCATACTTTAATGGACTTTCCAAATGTGAAGAATAATATCATCTTCCAAAAAATCACTTTTTCTAATATGAAAACTTTCCTATTGAAGCAGCAACATGTAATAACTTGATTTTGTGACATTCCATTGGCCATAGAAGGCCTTTAAAGAGCCCAAATTATGTTTTATTTTTGGGTTTGACAAGCTCTTTAGTGCATTAAACATGTCTCTTCCACATAATAGAGCACTTCTTTGAATCGACAAGTCTGCAGAGTGGGGATGTCTCCATCTCCTCAAATTTATGGCATCAGTAGCTTACTTAAATGTCTCGTTCGCCTCCCTTCTCAAAAAGACCTACCAGCGTGATGTCATACCGCTGTTTGAGTTTAACAAGCTCTTAGTAAATTAAACATGTCACTTCCACATGATAGAGAACCTCTTTGAACAAGACAAAATGTCTCCTCCTCCCCATATTTATGACACCAGCAGCTTACCTAAATGTCTTGTTCTCCGGCCCCCTTAAATAGACCTACCAGGGTGATGTCATGACATTGTTTGGTTGTCAATGAGCACGGATGTTATGCTGCGTTCCATTAACCTCAGAACTGGGAAGTGGGACATCATCCCCAAGTTATCAGCGTTCCAGTAACAAGGTCGGAAAAAACTTGCCAATCTACCAGGCTATTGTTTGCCATTGCGTTAGCCGCTGTGTTAGCCATTGTGTTAGCCATTGTTAGCATGCCCTGCGTTGTAGTTCATTCATTAAGAATGTAAATATCACTATGGCAGCATTTCTAGAAATATAAATCGAATAATATTGTGTATATGTCTGATGTACTACGACACACACTCGTTAGAAGTGCAAATAAACAGAATATTACAAGAACTTAGTAATTGTTTACATTGGGGGCAGCCATCTTCAATTGTCAACTCGGGTACGGTGAGGTCTCCCTGAGTTCCTAGTAGGAAATTCCGACCTCGGGGTTGTGGTTTCCTACTAGAAATTCGGAAATTCCTACTTCTGACTACAACTGGAATGCACCATAGCAATGAATGCAGAGTTGTTGACAAGATAGGCTAGCAGCACTGAACTGACAAATTATAGCAGAGTTGACATGTAGGCAAACTAGTGCAACTAGGGCCCACATGGGGAGGGGAATCTTAAAGGGGCAGGAGCTTTAATAGAGATTCTCGGGCACTTTTAAACTATGTGGTACTGGTACTCAGCTCTACCTGACTCAGTTGTTTTGGTTTTGCATGTGGAATAGTAGCTGGCACAGTTAATATCTCCAGCATGGTTCCAAGAAAGTTGAGAGACTAAATTTGATGTGGAGGTGCTGCTGACCTTTGAGTGGTCAGATTAACACCCCAAGTCGTGGATATTGATGCTGAAGTAAAATGCTTCACATTGTTGGCTCCAGGATACTTTATGACTTCCCTGACTCCCCATAGCAGAGCCCTATAGCAGAGCTGAACGATATGGACAAAATTTCATATCTCGATATTCATGCCAGATATCTCAATATCGATATGATACGATATGACTACGTGTTTGGTGAAAGCCAAGCATTTTTCAGAAAAATATAAACATCAAAATACAAAAGAATGTGGAAAGTGCAGTTTTAATTATAAGAACTCACTGCCAATCGTCAAAAGGACATTCGTTGTGACTTCCAGAGCTGTACATGCAGGGCGAGTGCATCATATGTATCATTGTTTTTCGATTTGAATATCTTGAATGTTCATATCTAGATATAGATAAGATAGCGATATATCGTCCAGCCCGAACAAAAAGTGTGTTTGATCTACAGAAACTGAGATGATCAGTGTAAATGTCGCTCTCTGATCAGGACTGTTTAAGCGGAGCATTATCCTTTTTTAACTCCATCAGGGAGGTTATGCTTTGCTGGCATATGTTTGTTTGTTAGCAAGATTATGCAAAAACTACTGGACAGATTTTGCTGACATAATGGCCCATTTTAAACATGATTTGATTTTGATAAAGATCCAGATAACTGTCATGAGGGAACAATCATTCCTGCTCAATAACTGTCCAACTAATAATGATATAAGCATGATGTTGCGTGCTAGATGTAAGTTTTTATGGTCAAGGAATCATATTATGATGGTAACTTCATCATGGAGCTACTGCTTTTAGATGTAACAGCAATATTTGAGCTACTTTTACAGAGGTCTGCTCTCTCCAAGAACTTTCCAGTTTATTTTAATCGACTTTGCAGAAATTGCAAGTAAAGAAAACATGTCATTAATTCTTGTTTAAAACCACAGCAACAACAGAAATCAACCTAAACTCCAATACTGAACACTTGATTTTCTATTGTTAACTTTATTTTATCACCAAAACTTGCTGGCAAACTCCTGTCTAAATTACATATGTCCATTGACAGCAGGTGACCAAGTGGGTGCAACTGGCAAGGAGATATTAGGCAGATCTTTGAATATTTGCTTACAAGCAAAATATAAACTTACAGCTTTGTGACCTTAAAGGATAAGTTCGGTTTCTACAGCTTTCACATTGTTTATAGAATGAAGTAGAACAATATGCTCACCCAGAAGGCTTTCCTGAGCCAAACAGTGCTTCGGGAGATATTTAGATCCAAAATCGAGCGGAGGACATCCGTATAATGGTAGCACACGGGGCACGTATAGCGCCGCTCCTAAAACTGCATTAATCGTCCAAAAACTCATTAATTTCACCAATATTTCATCATGGTCCGCTCACGCTACTCCTCCAAGACAGTCCAGGGCTGCTCCACCCATGTTTTCGTGACTGTGCTGACCTCGGAACTGGAAACTTTCTTTATGGCTGCCGTGCATGTGCAGTACAGCTCATTGTTTCAGGGGCGACTGCCAGCTACTCAACAACTTTCTTCTTCCGGTTTTGTGCAAAATGGATGAATATCTATCGGATGAAGCTGTTGTGGATGAGAACTTTGAATATGATGGGTGACGTCTGTGGAGTCCCGATGATGAATACTATTAAAAAATGGACTTGAACTTATCCTTTAAGTTTTGACCTATGAAATTATCGACTCACTCCATCCTTGGATCTGAATTTACATTTTTGCCGTGTGTTTTTATTAATTCCCCTCATATTTCAAATGATGATGCCAAGACTCAACAACTTTCAGAGCTTAAAAATGAAATAAAATGAAAATCAAAACAAGCAGTGACAGTTTTAATCGTGACAGACTCTTGACTTTTCTATTACAGCCTTTCTTTTTAAAAATGCAGGTTTTCCCAGAACAGGCACGTGTACAGCTGAGCTATCCATGAGACTGTTTGACTCATATTGGGGAGTTTGTTGAATTCTTTCCTGCTGAGATACATCAGAGTTTGTCTGTATTTTTACTCCATGCACCAGTAGTTGGATGTTTTTTGAACGTTCCACAGGGTGTCCTGGATGCAGCTGTGTCAAGACTCAATTTGACGGTTAATAAAGTCATTTCACAGCAGCCACCCTTACTATAAACACAGCGTGGTTTACTTTTAATTGTCAACCAGTAGGAAACGGGTCTAGACCTGCTCTGGATTTAATGTGTGGAAAAACAATGACATGCCAGTGGTGGAGAAACATTTCACAGTATGTGTTTAAAGAAAATGTGCTTAAGAGGTGGGGGGACATGATAAAATGTGTCCTCAATAACTCTGAAGATTTAAGTCTTGATATTTAGTTTTAAAGCACAATAAGACACAAACCCCATTAGTTTTAAATACAGTAGCAGCCCTGTATGTGACTAAAAGCCACCAAAAGTCAAGTCATTTCTATGGCGATTTTTCTGACAGCATATATGTATGTAAAGGTGCTCTCACACCTTACAGGTTTGGTCCAAACCAAAGAAACTCCCTTTTTCAATGCTTGGTTGAGTTGGGGTGTGAAAACTCACACTTCCTCTGGTGCGGACCAAAGAACTGAACACTGGCCCGTTTGAAAAAGAGAGTAATTGTTTTCATCTAAGCGGAACAGAGTTCAGTTCGCAGTGAGCATGAAAGCCATTTGAACCAAAGAAAGGCCAAGCTGGGCAGGAAACCAAAAATCAGTGAGTTGTGTCTTTACTTTTCTGAATATCACAACAGTAGGTAGGCCTGTCACGATAATCAATAAATCAATAAACCATATGATAAATAAAAACGAACTTGATAAGTTTGCCAGCCTCAATACTCGACACGTGCATGCCTGTTTGTTTTCCTCCCTCTCTCTACCAAACAGGCTGGATGACAAGAGGGTTCGCTCTGTGCATCTGTCTCAACACCTGAGCGCACTGCTTTTATAGTGGAATGAACGGAGTGAACCCTCCCGTCAGTCATGCAAACTTTGAGTGTTGCAAGTAAGCGGCATGAGAAGTAAGAGGAAGCAAACAAAAGTATGAGTTAAGGCACAAAATTGATGGTTTCTGAGCTGAAAGCCACAGCTCCAGTGTAGGAATATTTTGGTTTTAAACAGAAAGAACAAGGTGTGAGCCCATTGACACTGATTTGTCACATTTGTACGAAAGTAGTGACAACGAAGAAGGGGAATACAATCAACTTTAACATGCGCACCTCAAAGACAACCGTCCTGTAAAGTTTTCCTACTGGCAATAAAAATTGCTCGAGGTGCAGCGGGGCCTTCATTTCAACAGTGAAGGCTTACTGAGATGCTAGGTCGGCAAAGAAATAAATTAAACACAGACAGTGTCGTTCACTACATTGCGAAAGAAATGCAGCCCTTCAATACGGTTGAAAAGCCAGCGTTTCGGGAAATGTTACGTTTGACAGATAGTATGAATTGCCTGGAAGAACGCACATGTCACAAACAGCAATTCCTGAACTGTAAACTCTGTTTGATTTATTATGTTGTTTGTTTTATTTAAATGCTCTCAGCATTCCATTTACAATGTTAAATATGCTTGAGAAATGATAAGGGCTGGGTGTCATTTTAGATTTTCTGGACTGATTGGATTCGATATTACAAGGTCTCAAATCGATTCAATTCACGATTCAACTTGATATTTATTTAGTCTGGGATATCTTAGTTAAAACAGTGCTGTAAATTTAAAAAGTGACCTTTTGACCTGGTACATCATTAAAAATTGTTTTAACATGAAGAACTAAACCCAAAGCAGTTTCATTAATCAAATTTTAATGATATGCATTAATACATATTCTGCATATTACTTGTTTTTGTCCAACTTGTATTTTCCTTTGTACTTGTTAAATCTAAAATAATGTACATCCAATCATCAGCTTTTAAACTTGCCAGTGGTGCCCATATAGTGCTTCCACCATGTTTGTTTGCAGTAACATCTCATGAGATCTTGTTCAGTGGAAAGCAACGCTAAACGCTGATCACACGAGACTAGCTGGGTTGATACCACAGGCTGCTTCTCTGTACATCCAAAGAAGAAAAAACTACCCTCGTTAAAAGATCGATCTTTGGATTTTATGGATAGATTATGAACTCGTTAAAGGAAAATCAATTTAAATTGACTGTTTTAACCCAGCCCTAGAAATGATTGTTATTGACGCAGCATACTCACATTGATATGCCATATATTATCATTACATTAAAAATGGTCCGAAAATAAAGTTGACAATAATATCGTTTATCTGCAATAATTAGGGCAATTATCGTCCAACAAAACTTGTTATTGTGGCAGGCCTAACAGTTGGCAAGCTAGCATTAGCACTGCTAACACTGCCAGCCTCAAGTCCTCTTGACAGGTTAACGTCTGCAACTCTGTGTGGAGTACTGCATCACATCACTCTGTTAAATATTCCAGTGCCACTTGCCACAGCCTAAATGCAGCTTTATCTTTATTTTATGGCACAGAAGTACTTCCAAACTGCTAAATAATTTCATTGACCAAAGCCAGTTATGTGTTTCCAAGTCATAGTGCAACATTAGGCCAGATGGCAGGAAGAAAGACCACGATTAAAGCCCCTTCACTATACAACATTTGACAGATTTTGGTCTTCTTAACAGAGTATAATTATTAAAGATTCAAATTTAAAATTAAATCCACAAACTCATCAGAAAAACAAACCCTGTGGTGTTTGACCAAAGAAGAAGCAGAACCATTTTAATAAATCTGACTGTGTTTTGGCAGAAAGTAAGTGTGCTCCCTGTTTGCCCTTGTAAATAAAAAAATGCAGGTATGAAGCATTTCTGCATTGGCATCCCTTTTCAGACAGCAAGACTGTGCTCACTTCTCATATTTAGTCCATGGGTGAGGCACAGGAGTGGAAGAGAGAACAACACAGAAGGAGATGTGTCATATTAGAGGGAGAGGAAGCAGCTCAGGCAGGAGCTAAAAGAAGGATGCTGACAGGCTGGTGTGAGCATGAATCTATGAAATTTAAAGTGAACAGGCTCTGCAACATGGTATTAAAGTTAACGGCATACTCTAATGGAGTAATAACCTTGAAATAAAAGTAATCTAATGCTGATGTGGATAAAAATGGTGAGGAAAACACTTCTCGGATCTTTGTGAAGAGTTTCATATTCCAAAAAGATATTTTAAAGTCAGGCTGCACAGTGAGTAGTTCTGTTGTCTCACAGCAGGAAGGTTTCTCATCCAAATCTCAGCTGGGTCCTTCCTGTTTGGAGTTTATATGTTCTCCCCATGCATGCAAAGGTTCTCTATTGGAACCCCTGGACTCTCCATAAACCAAAAATATATTCATTTGTTTAATTACTGGCTGACTCGTTGTGGTCCTCTGCTGCCTGTATGCCATCTTTCTCAGGGTTGGATGTGCTGCACATTCAGAAAAGTTCCTAAATGCCTTGGATTGTAATGACTGGCTATCTGAGTAACTGCTGATTTTATATAATTCCCCCGTGTCCTGTGACATCAGCAAAGCATTTTTGCCAAGATACAGATATTTTCTCATTTTAGACCACTCCATATACTAACATTAGCCTATCTGGCACAAGCAACCATGCCATAATCAGTCACTCCTCCTCCCCATTTTGATGCCTGGCTTTAACTTTTTTTTTTTTTTTTAAGTGAGTGGCAAAAACAGTTTGCCTAGCAACAGCAGACCAATAAAATTCTTCTGTTTTAATCTCTTGGACATGTTTGCCCTGCTCTCTGGCTTAAGTATGTAAATAACAGTATAGTAGCATTTGGATGTATAAATCTGGAACAGTACTATGTATATGGCTGATTTAGTGTGACCAACCCGAGTCAGAAGTGCTAATAAATGTAGTATTACAGGAGCTTTATAACTGCTAACACTGAGGGCAGCCATCTTTGATTGTCAACTCGAGATAGGTGAGGATCCCTCAACTTCCTAGTAGGAAAATCCGACCTTGGGGAGCGTTCCAGTGGAAATTTCCCACTATAAAAACGCAGAAATCCTGACTTTCCAGTACAACTGCATGTACAGCATAATACGCAGTTACATGAGTGTAGACGTATAAATTAGTAATGCTAAGCAAATGATGGAGTTTTAACAAGACATTACTGCCTAGGAGATCTCACTGGTGCTTTGTTATCTTATCAAAATGCTTCCTGTGCTCCTGTTTGGGAAAATATTCCAAACATGTCCAAATGAGAAGGCAACCTTGGCCATCCCACTCTCACACAGATTTCCCCTCGAGGGACTACATTTCCCAGCAGGCCGCAAACAGCACAGGGTCCCGTTTCAGAAGGATGAGGACATGGCCGGAGAGAGTTTGGGTTTCTCTGCTCACCTTTCTGCTATGAGGACAAAGATAACAGTTGGAAATAGATTGATTGAAGGATGGAAAACAGAATATCTGTTTCATGGAGGAATATGCCAGTCTGCTGTGAGCTTATCAGACGTGAGGCATTGGACCCTGGTGTCTGAGAACGGCCACATTTTGGCACAGAGGACAGAAATAGTTGAAAAAAAGGAAAGCTGATAAGAGACAGAAAGGAAAGGTATATGCAAGAAGATACAGTGTCATTGTAGGAATATTGCCTCCACCGGTACAGGACACTGTGACTCGATAATGTCAGCCCATGATTGGAAAGTAATTGCTTTCTAATGAATTTCAGTTTTTCCCTGGAATGTCATCTGTTGCCTCTCTCCACAGAAGATAGCACGTTGATGTGAAGACCCGCTCTCAGGGAAATAATGGGAAAGCATCAGACGCATAATTTTGACAAACTGTGGCGTGATGCAAGCCCAGCCTCAAATTATTTTTTCCACATATTCTATGCCCAGTTGTAGTGCATTATCGTCAAAACAGTGGGGAGCACGACTGTGGGCTTTGGGCAAACGAGAACGGAAATGCATTTTCAGAAACAGGTTGAGAAAATTGCATCAGGTGCCAGTCAGAAGGAGAGAAAAAAGTTTGCCAAGGTTAAAGGAAAGTTAAAATTCATGAGAAGTTAAAGGCTTCGGTTGACATTTTGAGAAACTTAAATAACTTCCAGCAAAAAAGTTAGATGAGGATCTAAAAATACAAAAATATATGGAGGACAGTTCCAGCACGTAGCTTAGCTCAGCAAAGACTGAAATAGAAACCACTATGGATTTATGTATTCAATTCTGCCGTTAAAGTCACAACATTTAGATTTTTCCCACTGATAATTCGACTCTAATGGGATAAAATATGTAGCTGTGGTGAATCATTCACATATTTCCCTGCTACCCCCAATGTCATTTTGTCATTGTTTAACATCATTTAACATAAATTCATACTGTAAGATCAGTAAGTTCAGCTAGATGCTGTTTTATTAATCAACATCATTCCTCTCCAGATTATATTCATTATTGACATGTATGTTAAAATTAGATTGAGCTCTCAGTCTATGGTTGGATTGATTATTCATCCATAGTAACTATCTCTACAACCATACAGATACAGTATGAGGACTCTCATGAAAAAAGATGCCACATCTCAGGGAGCTAACCTTTAATAAATGTATGTTCAACAAAGACAGATATAGCACTATATGAATAAAGATTGATTGATTTGATCTATACTCAGCAGAGACGAACATGATAGGGACAGATTTATGATCTGTGTGTCCAAGGGTTTGCCTTCATCATAAATTCTTGTTTTTTGTCTTTTTGAGTGCGCCAAACATTTTTTCTTGGGCACGCTGGTGCACCAAGAAAAAATGTTAGGCGCACTCTCACTAATTTAAGTTGACAAAAGTAACGGAGGTAGCGCAAAAACAGTCCGAAAACCAACAAGACACAGCACCTGCTTCCACTCTCTCTGTTCCAGCGTTGCATCCTCACAGGCTGCAGGCTGTAGGCCCGCCCAAACACATGCACACACACAGCCCTCAGTAATCATCCAATCAGCTGTTAGTATGCAAATGAGCCCAGATGGAGCCTGACTGTGGTGTCAGGTTTCAGCACAGGGCAGTAACTGTGAAGAAGCAGCGAAGCTCTGCCAAATTTGTCTTCGCGACTATCACATAATTAATAATTACCAACAACAAGGAAATGGAAATGCTTCATTTTGCTCAATGTTTTAGTTTGAAATTGTCAATTTCATTTAGTGAAGCACTTTAAACACTCTGTTTTTCTTTTGTTACATAATTTGCTTTGAATAAAGACAAGTATTTCTTTACATGTTATTCTTCTCTAAAATCATTTACATCAGATAAACGGTATGGAAAGTGATAAATGGTGACCTTATGGCGTTAAAGGTGGCCCTATGAAAAATTTGGTGCACCTAATTTTTGTGCTGGTGCATCTTAACAAAAATTTTGGTGCACCGTTGCGACCAATGCAAAAAGTTAGTTTGTAACCCTGGCTTTTAATTTAAAATTTGGAGGCATTCAGTATGTGAATTAAATTTTTTCATCATCCTTACTGCACCTTAGATTTAATCCGGATTTTTGTGTAAGATGCACTCATCCACCATCTTCCATAAGGATAAGAAATATATACGTTAAATCATTTTGATGGGTCTCACTCTTCAGTCTGCCTTCTGACAGGCCTTGCAGGATTTTAGAGCCAGAGCATCTCACAGGGGCCGCAGCAGTGCAGATGTTATTTTGTCCGATTCTGAAATTGTTTATTTCTTTTTCCTTCTCTCAGCCAGAGGGCAATGTAATGCACCCAATACTCCACATCCAGAGACTGATACAAAAACAGTACTGCAGAGTCTAATACATGTGAGGTGCACTGGTGCCTTAAACAACAAAATAAAACCAGCAGCTCATGAAAGCATCAAATTGATATATAAAACAGGGAAGAGAAACTTTGGGAAAGCAATAGCACGGAGTGAGTGTCCACAAAACAGCAGAGGAACTCATTTCTGAAAAGCTGATAACAGTAAATTATGTTTTTCTATTCAAGACAGAAAAACTTTCGGAATACGACGGCAGGACGGGAATAAAACTTTGAGGCTGTGTGACATCCAGTGTGTCCTTGTGAGGAGATGTTCACTCCAACAAAGATGTTTCTGAATGGCTGTGTGTGTGTGCATGAGTGTGTGTGTATGTGTGTGTTGGCAGGCATGTGCAGACATACATAATTTCTGCAAAGCTTTGGCAGAAAGCTGATTAAAGAGTGAATGAGGAAGTTGATTTCTACCCCACAGTGGACCCACAATGCGCAGGATTAATCAGGCCCAGCTCCTATCCATGCAGGTTAATTAGGGTTAAATGATAATTAGGACACCATTAAAAAGGCAAACAACCACAGAGGACCCTTAATCCACACAATGCTGCCTCGGCGGGTAGGTTTATTTGTTTGTGGATGGCTGTGTTTGGACGGGAAGGTGTTTTGTGCATCATGGCTTTTTGTGAGTAAGTAAATTTATCTGTTTTCTTTTTAAAGCCTGTTCTCTTGTTCTGGAGGCTCAGCCTTGTTCTGAACCTTGAGGGTCTAATGTAAGTTTAGTGAATTTTTGCAGAGGTGAAGGTCATGGCACATAATTCTTCCCTGTACACTCATAAGTAATCACTAGAATGAAATAAAGGAACCTACATGGTTAGAAAGTAATGGCCCGGTTTATTTCTGTAAAGAAAAACATGCACTGTATGCTGGACAGCTGTTGGTCAGAGTTATGGATACAGACAGTTGGCAGGTCAATCCTAAGCCCCAGCAGTGACATGACACCGCATTCAGGGTCACATAACTATTAAAAACAACAGAGATGATCATTGTTTGCTGTAAAAATTAAGAAAAACTACAAGTGCTAAGAGAGTGCACACTTCCACCAAAGCATTTCCAACATGCAAGTTGTTGTCAAAAACATTCTCTGTTAACAGATCCTTTTAAATGTCAAGGATATGCATCCAATTTGGTTGACTATCTTTCCACGCCTTCCATGTAACATTAGCATGACTCAAATTTCATTAAATGTATTGAAAACTGTGACTGCCAAGGGGGTAATTGGTAGAGCTGGGGGAGTTTCAGGAAAAACAAATCGATTTGACTTACCACCTCGATATTTCAATTTTATCGATTTTTTGTTCAGGTCTAGTAACGGCTAACATTCACTATGGCCTGACCAATATATCAGCCGGTTGATTAACTCGGCCAATTATAGCTCTTTTCATAGTAGTCAACATCGGCCAGAGTTTTGCCAATGTAACGCCAATATATTCTCAATTTCTCATAAAACAGTTAACGCTGTTGGGTGTCTAAGCCGCGTGCGCAGAATGCTGATGCTACGAAATATGGCTGTGTGCGCTGTTGAATTCGCTCTGAGCTCTACTGATGCTGTGTAAATGCATGACTCACCTACATTCACACGAAGTTGCTCTTTAGCCTGAAGGTCCAACATAGCGAGCAACTTTCAGCATTGCACAATGTCCTGCTGCTAGGGCTCTCTGCTAGTTCGACTAAGGAAGCAGCAAGGTCTGAAAGGCAGATGAGACAAAGAGTTCATAAATAATCTGGACATTTACATTTCTTAAAGGTCATTTGTTTGATTTTGCAGGAATTTGCTGCAGTTTTGCACAGTATTTTATTTTTTATTTAAAAGCTGCAGATTAGAAAAATAAAGATGCCTATGAAAAGAATGTTACCTTGGTGCTTTTGTTGCTTTCCTCTCAGTTACCTGTTTACAACTTCTTAAAATGCTGTTCTACCTTTACTATAACCTACCTCTAATTTTCATCAACAAGAAGTACAACATACAGAGTGATTCTTTTTTTAAGGTTATATAATTAATGTCCCAGAAGTTTAATGCTCTTTTGCATGTTATTGTACTTAAACTTTTGTAAAATGTTACAATAATGTTACAAGTTGCGTAAAATGTACTGTTCCTAATTCAAATATTCATTGTTGTGCTTTTGGATCAATTTTTTAAATTCATTATAATTATTTTTCCTGCCAAATACCGGTATCGGTACAAGCCTTAAAAATCCATATCGGTTGGGCCTGAATATTCACCTTCACCACATTATCAGTTGCTGTAGACTTGATGCCAATTTTCTTATAATCAAAATACCCTATTGCTAAAATGAAAAGTAAACAAATATCCTCAAAGCCAGTTTTGACATTAATTGTCAAAAATGGAGCAATTTGTTCTGATGAGAGGGTTTCCAAAAAATTTGGAAAACTGCCTTAATCATGCAATGTAAACTAAAACTTAAGAATTCCAGGATGGCATCTGGAGCTGGATCACCACCAAACTCGAATAATTTCTTCCTTTTGTCATAACCTAACCTGACAAGCCAGATAGACAGCTCCGTATATCTGCCACAGAAATATGTCACTAGTCCATCTGGGTAGGAGACCTTTAAATTTGTTTTCAGGGGCAGAACGTTAAAAAAAAACACAAGCTTGTGATTGGACAATCATTTGGCTTGTCACATTCATCACAGACCAATCCGCATCAAGGAAGGTTGCCTACTATAATCCTATAATGTAGCATACATAGTGGCTAATTTAGCAGCTAATTGCTAACAACAGTTAAAGGCTGGCAAGATGGACCTGCAGGATTTCAGAATCAGGCAGGTATGTCTGCTCTGCAAGGCTCGTCATGACCAACATTCCCTGAAAATTCAATCAAAATCCGAGTAGGACTTTGTGGGTTAGCTTGTACACATGGGTGATCAGACAAATTAACAAATGGACAAATGCCAGAACAAAGCACAAAACTTGGTGGAGGCAAAAATCAATCAATGTGGTCACGACTAAAAATTTGACCAGAAAAAAGGAGATAGGGCTCACAACAGTTAATTCACAAGACAAACTTTTGCCGTCTGTACTATGAGGGTGCATGCATGTGCCATTATACTGCCTGCACACACCCAGAACAACCCTCCAACAGCCCTATATGACTCTGCAGGCACTGCAGTATACATAACAACTCCAGTCAAACATACATAATCAAATTTTTAATCATGTCTCCACAACCATCTGGCACCCCCCAGAAATGAACTCAGGACCACTGCGGGGGCCAGGATCCTGAGGTTGAGACTCATCGCCCTGTACAGCATCCATGCCACACTTATTAACTTCAGAGCACTCTCCCACAGTGAGTGCAGAATTATGACTAATACCCAGAATGCTTTGCCCCATAACTGATGGGATGTAGATGTGTCGGGTTGACCTGGAACACCCTCGTTGTCCTCTCTCACATCACAACAATTTGCTCCGTTTTGTGCTTGTAAATGTGACACCTGGATGTTGCAGTGACAAATTGGAATTGATTGGAGCCTTGGCTAAAATGTCTCAGGTTGTGACCCCTGAAGCTCTGAAGCATTTTTTTATATTAGTATTCTGCTCCTCACAGCTCCCATCCTCACGGCCAAGGTTTTAGAGCATGAAAAGAATCAATGTGCCTGAGAGTATCTTTTCACTTTTCTCCAGGTCACTTTTTCACTTCTTCATCGTTGACAATATTATTATAACTCAATAGGCACTGCTTCTTTACTGCAAGGTCTTTAAAGCTGCTGGACAGAGAAATCCACAAAGGCCTTTATATTCAGCAGTAAAGGTTATTATGGACGCTGAGTGGTGAATGGACTCAATCTACGTAGCAGTTTTCTGGTCATATAAATCACGTTTTGTACCACAAGTCCGATTTGACAATCTCTGAACACATTCATGAAATACAAATGTACAAACAGCTGCAAAGGTTTGGCACAGTAGGTGGCAGTAATGAGTCTTTTTTTAAAGTTTACCATTACCATTTACCATATAACAAAACAAAACTAGAAAAGCACTCAGAGAGCGCGGACCTCAGCCAGCACCACAGTCCTTATCCATATTGTGATTTTCACCATAACTATCAGTCCTACCTTTATTTCATCTAAATATTTAGATTCCTTGACCATGAAAACATACCATCAGCAATTGGATGCATAATGATGTCTATTTTAGTTCAGTAGTTATTCACGAAAATCACATTTTTCGTCATGGCGGTTTTATGCTGATCCGAATGACTCCCAAAATTTAATCATTTGTTATTGTCCCAATCCAGGGCTGTCACTTTATAATCAGTATTCGAATAACCGTTCAAATATGGGGATAACTATCCATAACCGAATACTAAATAAATATTAAAATGTAAAATATTGAGTGTAGCGGCACATCAGGGCGCCTGGAGCAGTGGACCGTTCCGTCCAACAGAGGGCGCTGTGAGTGCAGCTTAACCGTCAGTCACATCTGCTACTCTCTTGACCTCAAAAAATAAAGGGTTTTCACTCCCAGTGGACATTAACAGCTCTGAATCATCTGATGAGAGTTGTGCGGAAGTAGTTTTGGTTCTACACCGTTGATGGCAAACTTAGAATGAAAGACCAGGCTATGTGTTCTGTGAAATACAGTTTAGTCACTCGTCCTCCACAACAAATTTGCGGGCTCAGCCGTCGGCTTTTCATCCAAGTTATACGGCCGAGTGCAGCGGCGCTTCGTCAAGAGTTTAACCCCATGCGACTGCTTTTTTTTGGCAGGGTCTTTACCGAAGGGGCGGATGATAGAGCCTCTGTCCCTTATAATAATCAATTATCTTCGATTATTTGGGTGAATGTTCGAAAACCGTTCAAGTTCTATTTTTAGGAAAAGTGACAGTCTTATCCCAATCCGGACATTTCCTGAAATTTCATCGAAATCCGTCCTTAACTTTTTGTGTTATGTTGCTAACAGAGAAACAAACAAACGAACTGACTAACTAACAAACAAAAAAAACAAACAGACATAATAACATGTCTGTTTAATAACATAACCTCCTGGAGAGGTAATAAAAGGAAGAATCCGCTCGGCAGGTAACATACAACAAAATGACAGCTGATTGGAAGATACTACAAACTACCTGCAGTATAAGTCATTAAGCTGCCTTCACACCAAATGCTACTTGGCGACCTGGGCGACCACTCCCATTTAAAGTCATTGTACAGCCAAAATGGGGCGGGGCTAACCCTCCAGCGATGCGTGCTCTGGGCGACCGCGACACTTGCAACTCAGTTGCCAAAGTTGAAAAGTTTAAACTCTTCGGCCGATTTCATGTGTGGCTGTGTGGCAACAGTCAATCAGTGTTGTGTGGGTGGTACCCATGACACAGTTTTATTCCAGACGACAGAGTAACAATCCATGCCCATGTGAGAACATCAGTCAGTGAGGACATTAGTTCTACCTTGACGGACAGCAAAGAATTCACAGACAATGCTGCTGCAGGGCATCAGCTGCAGTGTTTTGTGGTTGATAGGTGAGTGAAAAGGATACAGTTGGAATAATGTCAGCTTATATATCCTATTATATCATTTATGATATGACTGCAGTGAAACTTGAGTGGATGTGACGTCACTGAGCAATGGCAGTGGTGACCAAATGTGGTATTTATGGACATGCAACGCTACTTAGGTGGGCGATTCGATCTTGATCACTAAGTTGCGTTTGCCGTGAACGCAGCTTTTTTCATATTTAGTTGAAATTTTTTTTAAATAATGATCCTTTTTAGCAGTGTTCCAACTTTAACCGAGTGTTCTGACTTTTCTTTAAATATGATTCAGACTTCAATCTTAGAGGTTGGACTTATTTTTTGCAGAGTTCTGACATTTAATCTAAAAATTCTGACTTCAGTCTGAGACTTCTAAATTCTACTTGGCAGAATTCTGTCTCGTGTATCTGATAAAAAGAAGCTGACAAAGGGATTTTCCGAACAGCAATTTGTAAACAATAAATCATTTTTGTTTTAATAAAAATGTCATCATGAACTCAGATTAGCATAAAACAGATTAAACTTCTGAAAATGAATACTATTGACTCATGAACAAGCCTGAGGTTGGTGAGTATATCTGATGCAGTGAAATTAGAAAAGATTTAAAGTGTAATATTTACTGCACCCTTGTGAAGCATCCACTTTTGGGACTTAATGTACTATGTGTAACTTTTCTTAATGAGGCATGAGGGTTAAGATGTGATTTAAATTCTGAACTGAGCTTTTTGGAACAAGGTCTTTGAGAACTCAGGGGTTTAATTCGACTCAAATTTCTGTAGATGCTTAATAAGGCCATCAAAATTCATACCATATTTCCATTTTTTACCATTCAAGGCCAGATATCCGGAGGCCTTAGACATCAATTCCAAATTGGCAGAGCCAATTGTCTGAGCTCATCTATAGCCCATTATGGGATGAATAATGCAGCCCAATAATGTGTACAATGATCTCATTGAGATATTTGCATAAAATAAGTCATGAGAATATATTTTAATCCTTGAATAAAGGCCATGCTTTTCATTTGATTGTGGGAATTTGGATAATTTGGGACAATTACAGCTCTCATATTCCCCCTGGTTGTAGCCCTCCTTCATTCATTTTACTTGATGTGTATCATCACCATGCAGCTGGAGGCCCTAACAAGGCCAGCAGAGGCTGTGGTGGTGGTTTGTAATCCTCTTTAGGGTCCCCAGATCTCTCGGTCTACCTCCCCTCTGCAGCCCCCTGATGCGCACTTGGTAAATTTATCAGCTCCAAACACCCTCTGCATGCCCAAACGGAGAGCCCCAGCTTAGCACTGATAGCGTGGCTGTACAGTAGCAGTGGGCATTTTATTCCATCATATTTTTTCTTTATTTCACTTCCTGGAAAGCTGCATCAAAGGTCCTCGTGTGATCCGACCGAGGCCCGACGGAGTCATTCCTGAGCCGCGATAAGGGTTCGGATAAGCATAATGGCGTTTGGAGGTGTGAAGTTTTTGCTGCCTTTGAATGAAGATGGTGATTCTCTCCTTACACCTCTGTGCTTATTTAGAGCCCGGACTATGGCCTGGAATTTCAATGGAGGTTGTTATTCACAGGGAGGTTTTTTCCTTTTTTTATTCCAGAGTGCCGTTGTGTGTGTGACCTGCATTCTTTTACCGCCCAGCAGGTCTGACGGCTCCCTCCTGATGAGCGCTGAGCGGCGAGTGTCACACCATGCTGGAGCTCAGGGGTCACTTCTACTCGCTGCCCGGAATCACATTTATTTTCTGCATGCACAAATCTGTATTTAAGTTCTTGTGCGATTTTTCAGGCACAATTGAGGGAAGTAGGTTATGCTTTTTTAGTTGTGTATCAGAGAGCCTTCAGGGATAACAAGGTCTGTTTTTTTGTGTCCATTCTATCTTTTTGTTTCAGGCAGGAATATTTCAACAAAACACAATCCCCTTTCACAACCTTTGGTAAATATATTCATGATCTCCAGAGGATGATTCCACTAGAATTTGATTATCCACCAACTTTTCCTCAGGTGCATCCATGAGGTTGACATTTGTAGCCTGTTGGGAAATATCCCAACAACAGAGGGATGTGTTGTCATGACATCTGGCACATACATACCCTCCAGTCCCAAGAGGTTGGACCCTAATATTTTTGTTGAGTTGTCACTTGGTTCCATCTTTTGAGTGGTCAAAAATTAATTTTGCAGTATCTCCATTCAAGATCTGCACAAGTCCTTCCATTCCCATTGGACATTGTGAGCTTGTGTTTAGTTTTTGTTGCCAGTGTCAGTGTTGTGATTATTAGGGCTGCTATGTTCCATGCATAAAAAATAAAGCAAACCCTGCAGTCTTTGGGGCCACAACCACATAGTTGAAAAATAAACAAGGTGGACACGCACATCCTATGTAGGGTGCTGGAAGATTCTAAGCATGAACATGCATAAGGAAATTAGCACACTAAATAATAGCTCCCTTGATTTTTTTTTTTAATTTTAAACAGTGACGTATCAAGCCAAACAGCTGAAGTCTGAGGAGGAGCTGTGTGGCTCAAAACGTCACTGTTTGAAATTGAACATTTTCAAGGGAGCTATTTTTTGGCATGTGAATTTCCTTATACATTTCCACAACCACATAAGATAAGATAAGATAAACCTTTATTAGTCCCATAGGGGGAAATTCCAGTTTTACAGCAGCAGCAGCATACAAGAGAAATATCAGAAAAAGATTTACAAATCAAACGATAAGTAATTAGAATAAAAATAGAAAATAGCATCAATACAACTAAATGAAAATAAATGAAGAGAGCATGAGCCTTTCAGCAATATTCAACTTCCTTATGAAGGAAAAGAAGTAAAAATTAAGTAGAAATAAGACTGACTGAGATGGTATACACAGTATTAACTATTACCAATATTTTAACAACATATAACAATATTTATACCCCAGTTTTTGGGTATATCTGTATGGAGGTGGAACTATACACAGTATTAGAGTTAACAATATTTGCACTAAAAAATGTCAGAGAGGACAAGCAGAGGATATGAAAAAGTAGAACAAAAGAAATGGGCAATCGGGCAAAAAGAAATGCGGTGCCTTGGGTAGTAAATCATAAGTAATGTTGGCAGACCCAGTTCATTTAAGGGGTGAGGCTGCAAAATTTTTGCAAATGTAATTCGGTGTGATCGCACTGCTCTTTGTCAGGGGGACCACAGTCTGTGAGCTGTTGGGTAAGAAATCTGACAAGGCTGCCACCTTATACTCGACAATTGAATATTCCTTTAAAGGAAAAGTTTGGTTCCTGCAGCTTTTACATTGTTTATAGAATGAAGTAGAACAATATACTCACCCTGAAGGCTTTCCTGATGCAAACAGTGCCTCGGGAGATATTTAGATCCAAAATCGAGCAGCGGACATCTGTACAAACGTAGCACAATAGGGCATGCATAGCGCCGCTCCTAAAACTGCATTAATCGTCCAAAAACTCATTATTTCACCAATATTCCATCATGGTCCAGTCGCGCTACTCCCCCAAGACAGTCTGTGTCGCTCCAGACATATCTTTGAGCCTCTGCTGACCTCTGAGCTGACGAAGAAGACCGGGTGCCTCCACACATGCGCAGTACAGCTTATTGTTCCAGGGGCGACCGCCGGCTACACGACGACTTTCTTCCTCCAGTTTTGTGCAAAATGGATGAACATCTATCGGATGAAGATGTTGTGGAGGAGAACTTTGAATATGATGGGTGTCCTTACAGTTTCGAGCCACAGTTTACAGATAAGGAGCTGATAGAAATGAGGTCGCGGAGGCAGCGCTCCAGAGAGTCCTGCGCATGCGCAGAGGCACCCGGTCTTCTTCGTCAGCTCAGAGGTCAGCAGAGGCTCAAAGATATGTCTGGAGCGACACAGACTGTCTTGGAGGAGTAGCGGGACTGGACCATGATGGAATATTGGTGAAATAATGAGTTTTTGGACGATTAATGCAGTTTTAGAGCTGCTGGCATACACTATTGTCTATTTTCAACACTGTCAGTGTTGACACTATTCTGTTGTCAATTGCCTGAGATTCCTATCTCATCCCAATTTGCCTACGGGGACAAATAAATAAACAAGCTACCTAACTAAATACGCGTGTTCCATATACGAAGCAGCCAGCCTGGGTTCGATACCCGCCTGTGGCCAATTTGCCACGTGAACTCCCTTGCACTATCCAGCCCCCATTTCATAAGCTAATCAACTGTCTTTCTCTCCTATCTCCAATAAAGGTTGAAAGATGGCCCAAAAAATAAAAACATAAGAATAAATCATGAGGGTTCCTGGAGCAGTGAACCACCCAATCCAACAGAGGGTGCTTCCAGCACAACCCGACTGTCCATTGCTCTCTTGACCTCAATAACAGCGACACCTTGAGGAAATGGGGCACAGACAAAGCCACTCCACTGAAGTACTCTGGGCTCCACACTGCTGATGGCAAATAATAACAAAGACCTGGCTGTGTGTCAGTAATGCGTAAAGCAGCTGGCCCACTCCTCCTTCACAACAAATCCCTGAGCCTTCCTACAGCACCTAGTCAAGTGCTTAGCCCTGTTTGACCACTTCCTCCATGGCAGCCCCCCCCTTCAAGAGGCATGGAAATAGGCTATCACGGGCTAGATTGTAAGATTGATATAAAGCACATGCAGCCCACTGTTGTGGCCTCAGGGGAGGCCTCATGTCTGTGCTGCAGCTAGGTCTGTTAAAAAATGTGCTTGAATATCTTCAGTTATTAGTATATATGCTCAAAAACAGCATTTCTAGTTACAAACTTGGTAAAAGGGACCGTCCTAAAAGCCACCTACTGCGTAACCACCACTAGCATGCAGTAGCTGCAGTCGTGATCCTGCATTATGTTAAACTAAGGCCAATGATGGGAGTTAATGTCACTACAAATAGCATCTTAAAGTATTACATTTCAAGTACATTTAGCATTGTTTCTAAGTCAAACAATTGTATTATTTTTTTTTATGAAAGTAATGCAGTAGCGTCCTAACAAGGTACATTTCCCTCAGAAAAAAGGACTAGCAGTGTATGCAACAGAGTGCTCCATCACAGTTCATTTTGCTTTCCTTAAAAAATTAAAAATCACTTTTAAATATTTGTATCAGACCATTTTGAAAAGCTACATGCATTCCATTTGTGGAACTGAGTATTTAGCCTTTTGTAGAGTGGCCCTCTAATGATGGATCACATTAATGTGGCCCCTTCAGAGGTTTCCTTGATACATGCCTTTCTCAAATGAAAACATATTGTATGAGCTTTTACAACCTTGAATAGAAAAAGGTCTAATTAACAGAACCATTCAGATCATTTCAATAAGTTAGACAGTAAGAGGACAGGCACAGAGGAAGTGATATAAGCTGCAGTTTACACCTCTTCTATTAAATTTCAGCTAAATATGTCACATAAACTACCTTTAATACCTTTGCTCCACTGTTGTGATCTTTGATTGTAAGCAGCAGACACAACAAACACAGAGGAAATATGCATGACTCATCAACACATGAGTCAGTAGTCTCTACATCACCATCACGCCACACCGTCCAACTCAAGATGCAAAAATACAACCATGTCCTGCTCAGACCAGACGCTAGCTGAATACACTGATGCTGATCACAGATGAAATGATAAAAGCGGACGTCAGATCCGTCATGACAGCTTATTAGAGGAAGACATTTCCACTTGGCATCATGAATCAGACTTTCAAGTATCAAGGATTGCATCTGCTATCAAAGTCTGTTATAGGTTATAACAGTGTGCAATGGATCTCCACTGTGCTCTAAAATTGTTAAAACTCATTAATGATCATGTTTTTAGCTTAAAACATAACAAACTCTCTGGTGTCATTTACATACCAGGGCAAATAATTACTTTAAGTCTGTTAATACCTAGCATAAAATTCACACAAAAACTTCAAAGCCACAATATGTTGCTCTCTGTTCAATTTGGCACCCAAAGCTGGAAGCAATTAGAGTAGCAAACTGCGACTTCTTCCGACTTGACATTTGTTTTTTATATATATAAACAGAATTCCAAAGTGGCATTGACGTTTTTATGAGAAAATCAACATGTCGTCTGGCTATGTACGGAAATATTTCTAATTGTTTTTCAAATGTGTCTGTTGGTTGTGTAAGCTTGTGTTTATCTTGTGATAGGGCTGTCATGACAAATACAAGAATGTTCTTTATTGTTAGGGAAACACTTGATGTGAACTTTCAAGGAATACACAAACCTTTTTTTCATGTCTTGCCTCACTCCTGAGTCCATGACAAGCAGATAGACACCATTCTTTCGACTGTGCATGCAGTAACAAGGAAGACAGGTAGAACTAATTAGCTTAGCTTAAATACTGGGAGTCAATGGGTAGTGCTAGCCTACAGTCATCTGATAAACTCTTCAGCAAGTTTAAGCTGTCCTGTGTGCTTGTTGAGGCTTCTTTTTTTTACCATGTTATGTTAATGTATCTTTTATAGACTGAGATTAGCACTTTATGTAATTTTTGAAAGAAAAACATGAAACTTAACCATAGGGTGCATGCAAAAAACTGTGAAAGTGATTTCTGACCTACTTACAAGCACTTTCCACGGTGGTTTGCGCATGTGCCTAGTGTTTGAGTTATGCTAATTAGCGGTGGGCGAGCGCTGCCCATCTCTTCTTTATTACTGTACGCACAGTCAAAAGAATGGTGTCTTTCTGCTTGTCATGGACTCTGGAGTGAGGCAAGACAATAAAACCAAAAAAATGCCCCATATTGCTTTAAAAACTGCTATGTAGGGAAACTTAAAGAGTCTGTAATTTTCCTAATGATGGTTATATTCACACAGGAGACTGCTGCAAATGCTCTCAATCTCTCAGAGTCAAAAAACAAGTCATCATTTTCAGAGTATCCCTGATCCAGCTGTATTCTGTCTTTGTCTAAAGCACTCTGTTAAAGCTCCTGCCTCTTTAAGGCCCCCTTCCCGACATGGACCCAGTCCACTCTGATTGGTGAGCAGGTCTAGTCTGTTGTAACTGGTCAATTCAGTGTTGTCATCAACTTTGCATTCATTCTACAGTCTCTGCTCTGTCGCTTGTTAATGTGAGTCAATGGGCTTAAACTGATGAAGAAACAATGGTAGGATATAACATTGGCGGATGTATTCAAGCTCGGGAATGAGCTCTTTTAGGGAGCTACTGGTGTGTTAAACATGGCGGTAAGGAGAAGTCCTGATGCCACAGCCTCATTGCTCTTTCATTGAAATACTTCATCATACGGAGGAGACATGTTAAACACACCTTAAGGGCACATAAAACTAAAAAAAAGCTTAATATGGGCTCTCAAAAATACGAGAGCAGTGGTTCTCAATAACTTCTGTTGTGCCCCCCTTCAAGATTAATATTTCTTTGTGCCCCTTCTGTTCCAATAATGGCTTACATATATTAAGATTGCTAAGCATGCCAATGCATAATACTTACTAAAATAAGGAAAATTAGAAAGCATGATCCAAAAAAGGAAAAAACAAGTCAAAGGTGGAAATTTAGGATGGCTACATGCCCCTTTCCAGACGAGTACCCCCAACCCCATTGGCATGTGGCAACAACCCTCTCACTTTACATCTAAGGAATTGACAAAAAATGTATTAATGAATCCTCTTCTGTTCTGTTTTACAATATGTTTTATTTCTGATTAAACCTTATTTTTTGCATTGTCTGTATTGTCAATAGAAGGCATGCTGTTGCTTATTTCTTTTTTAAATGAAGATTCTTTTGACAAAACTGTAACCTGTAATTTGTATTTACTTCACTGTAAAGCCTTGCTCTTTTTTACGGGTTGATTTACACATTATAAATAAAGGGTAAAAAGGATTGCATTTACCGTTTTGCACATGAGCCAGGATGGTTTTTGTAACCACTTAACTCCCCTGCATGAAAAATTAGTCCCCAAAACAAGTGTTGATTCATTGTTTCGAGTAAGCACCTTGTGGTTTACCATTTTTGTTGAACAGTGCCCTAAATGAATAAGTAACAAGTGTGCAGAGGAGGTGGGCAGAGCATCTCCACATGTCAGTCTTTGTATTGTTTTATTCAGACCCTCCAGACTCATGTGTGTTGAATGTGGAAAAGTAAGGTTTTGCAGCTTTAAGGGTAATTTATGCAAAACTAAAGGTCCTATAGATGTTTTGGGATTATTCCTAAAACTAAAAAAATGTTTTGTGACCCAAAAAAGTCCAGAAGAATAAAGAGGCTTGAAGCTGTCGTATGCTATTGAAGTCAAGTGTAAAGATGCTGATTTTTCATGGCATGTGCTGACAAAAAACAAAGTAAATAATATTGCTTGTGCTTTCCCTGCACAGAGAATAATTTGCCTGAACTTTCCTTCCTGATAGTAACACTAATCTTGTGAATCATGCTTATTTCCCCATTTCCGTGTGTTTCTGCACACTTGGGCAAGGTGCAAACATCAAAGCCTAATGTGAAGCTCCTTTCTGGCACTTTCATTTTGCCAATGTAAACCCTCCAAATTTCATTTTGGAGTATATTTCAGGCTGAAGCCGGGGTGTTAGAGGGCCTGATGAGTTCCAAAATGGTGTGCAGCAGGAGTGTGTGTGCGGATGCAGTAGCTGCAATATGAGAAGAAAGCAGCAGCAGTGGTGGTGATGGCTGTGAGGGTGATTTACAACCACTACTTTTATTATAGCTGGGTGTTGGATCCATGTTTCAGGGGCACAGTGTATTATGTATTAAAATTACTCTATTTGTCTGCAAAGCAAGCCCATTTTAAGTCATTATAACTGAAATATATCAGTAATCATATTGCGCCAGAGCAGAAAATGCATTAGCATACCATGAAGTTCTGTAAGAATTACATTTAATAAGAAAAATTACACCTGCAGGAGCACCACAGTTTGATCTGCTGTGTTCTTTTTTTTTCTCTTGGAGGCTATTGTATTCCTCTAAAGGCTGTTTCCCAGCTTGTAAACCCCGCAGTCTTGTGGCTTTCATAGAGGAAATAACTTGAAGTTGATAAAACATCTGGAGCAAATGAAAGAGGGAGAGGAAAAAAAGAGAGGGAAGAGGCAACAGAAGCAATTTTATAGCTGAAGTGCAAAGAAAAACACAATTACCGGAGGAGGAGAGCCGGAGAGCTGCTGAACGATGTGCATGAGTGAGGATGTTTTGTCCGTCTGCATTCAGCGAGGTTTAAGTTGAACCACACAGGACTGATTACGGCAACAGGAAATATATTGAGCGCCCCTCTCTCTCTGTGAGCAGCTATTATAATTGACAATTCCACTTTTAGAGGCAGAATCATCCTGAATGCTTCTGCTGCCATTATGCAATTTGACTTACTGTGTGTCGGGTTTGTAACAGAAACTGTGTGTCACTTGTCATTCTGTGGCTGCAGCAGATAGAATCACTGATAATCAAGGTCTGCACAGTGAAAAATGTCGGAATGATAAAAAAAAATAATTGCTACCACATCTGCAGCATGAATACAAAGCTTTGTGTTTGTTTGTGTAAACATGGAGGTAAATAGGGCAGGGCGATCCTGCCAGTAAAATGTTTTTTTTCCCCCCTTTTTACCCAATTTATGATTCTAATCGATTTTATGTGGCTCATCATAGGTGCTATTCAGCAGGTGATTTCAGCTGCAGTGGCCTCGTTCTGTGCCACACGCCTGCCCAGCTCAGCTGTGAGCATGTGATGAGATGCTGGGATGAATAAGTCAGTGTGATGCTGGTTTGATCAAGGTCAGTTTCTGCAAAAGTGAACCACTTTCAGAGGAGAGAAGAGGGTGAGTTGTATTTTTTGGTAGTGGCCCATGTTGTTTACACAAAATTGGTGTGTTTGACCTTTTCAGCTGAGAACAAAGGCCTGGCACAAAAAAAGATTTTCTGAATCTTAAACAACTTCTAAAGTGTGAGAGACCCCACACATGAAGATGGATAATGGCAGATTAATCAGTTTTGTTCCCATAGTGTGTGGTGTGTAACGAAAAGAAGAACACACCACAAATCAACTGACTCTCACCAGTAGCCTCTACTTCAGCAGCTTACAATCTCATGTAACCAAATGTGACTTCAGTAAACAAACATCAGGAGCATCGACCCATCTTCTACTGCTAACCCAGGACCAGGTCGCAGAGGCAGCCCAGACTTTAGGGAAAGATTTATCGTAATTTCAGACAACGTTATTATGTGATCACTAAAGCTGCCATTTTTTACAGTTCTCCTGACCGATCCAGGATCTATTGTGTCAACAGTTTTACAAACTTGCAGGCAATTTGCAGTTACGAGGTGCTGGTAAACAGGTCAACAACACAAGTCTCGATCTAGGAGCACAGGTTGGAGTATCCCTTAAATAATGAAAACAGACTTTTTTATCAGTATTAGATGATGAATAATTTGTTATGTGCTTTTGATCATTGGCTAAGTTACTGTTGTCTCTGCTATACATAGTGAATACTGCCCTGAAGCTTGATTTGAATAAAATCGTAAATTGAATTGAAATCACATTATCTGCCACAAAAATAGCAGTTACATCTTTTCAATCAATCAAATAATCAAACTTTATTTATATAGCACTTTTCCTTCAACATATCTAACTCAAAGCAGGGCTCCAGACTAACTTTTTGCATTGGTTGCAACGGTGCACCTAAAAAATGTTTTGAAGGTGAACCAGCACAAAAATTAGGTGCTCATAAATTTTTCATAGGGTCACCTTTAAAGCTGGGGTTGGTGATTTGATTTAGATACACTTTTTGTAATACTGGTTAAAATGGTCTTTATGACCTAATGGTAATCAACTCATAATGTGTTCTTAAAACAGAAAAATATCCGCTATCTACAGCAGGAGTAAAACAGGGAAAACACCAACCAATAATCATGCTGGGATACCTGTTTTTAAAACCAATCAAATCCCATCGCCATTCTGCCCGCCTACTGCACGTGCATTTTCCCGGCGTGCACAGACTCGGTGCGTGTAGCCGAGCTCATACGTATCAGAGTCCGCCGGAGAATGCTTACCTTTCAAGTTTTGTCTTTGAAAATAAAAGGAAACCTGCCGTGAGCCGTCCCACAACCCCAACCAAGCTCCAGTATCCCTCACATTTTAAGACAGATTTACAAGAAATCTAAAATAAACTCTTTGTTTTTCTAAGTTTGTTCTGCTGCTCTAAGCTCGCGATAGCTGCCACCCAGGCTACTGCAGGTGGATGTTCTGGCGATACAGGAGGACGGCGGAAAAGAGGATAAAATATGGAAAATACGGATATATCAGCCACGCGCGTGCATGTGAGCGGGGGGGGGGTTAGGCGGAGCCCTGTCCATAACTGTCATGTAATATAAATGTTTGTATATTTTTAAACAAGTATAAAATGTGAAATAAGAGTTACTGCTCCGTGCTGAAACCTGACACCACAGTAAGGCTCTGTCTGGGCTCATTTGCATACTACCAGCTGATTGGATGATTACTGAGGGCTGTGTGTGTGCGTACGTGTGTGTGTGTGTGCATGTTTGGGTGGGTCTACAGGCTGCAGCCCGTAGAGATGCTACACAGAGACAGAGAGGGAGCAGGAACTGTGTCTGAGCTGTTTTCGGTAGATTCTTCCGCTACCTCAGTTACCTTTGTCAACTTAAATTTGTAAGAGTGCACCTAAAATTTTTTCTTGGTGCACCAGTGCATCCAAGAAAAAATGTCAGGTGCACTCCCACAAATTTTGGGTGCATGTGCGCCCAAAATAGTCGCACTCTAGAGCCCTGCAAAGTGTTTTCCTAAAATCATTCAGCCCCATCAGACTTCCCTCACCCCTGCAATATTTTCCAGATCCTCTTAAGGGATTTCAAGTATTCCAAGGCCAAACGGAATATATAATCCCTCCTGAGAATTCTAGGTCTCCTCCCAGTTAGTGTCTGGAAAAACTCGACATGAACATGACAAGGAGGCATCCTAACTAGATGCCTGAACCACCTCAACTGACTCCTTTCAATGGGACGATGCAGTAGGTCTACATTAAGTTCCTTCTGGATGTCAGCCTGTCTCTAAGGCTGAGCCCAGCCACCCTCCTGCAACCTCATTTTAAAAGCTATATCCACGATCTCATTCTTTCAGTAATTACCCATAGCTCATTACCAGAGGTTAGGATTGAATCATCATACTGAGAACTTGGCCTTAAAACTTAAGTCCTTCTTCACCACAACAGATCAATACTGAGTCTGAAGCACTGCAGATGCTGCACCAATCGAATAAGAACCTGAACTGAACTTCTTCACTTGGGGCAAGGACTCACTTCTAACCTGGAGAGAGCAATCCACCTTATTTTCCAGCAGAGATTCATGACATCAGACTCGGAGGCGTTGACCCTCAATTCAAGCACTAGAGGGCGCAATTGATGTTCTCATGTTCTCCTACGGCAGCTTGTTAGGTATAATTTAAAGGTTACAGTGTGTGGAAGCTTGAGTTTTACTACAAATAGCATCCATCTAGTCTTATGCTTTGCCCTTACTCTAAGCTTTTTTCTATTCCGTGTGACAGAACACCGAGGACATGCTCAGCTGTCCTTGGCCCTTTCCTGATATTGGTCAGAAGCAGGGATCCGAGCTGATATTTTGTTTGATTATCTTGCAGTGTGCAACTTGAGGAGATCAAGGCCTGAGGTACAATTTCATTTGTTCTGGAAATAAAAAAGGGGAATGGAGAGGAACCTTTCCTTTAAGGAAATCATATATGTAGCAGTGTAACATACATACCATAGGCCAGGGGTAATATTCATACTACATCACCACCTCTACATGTTACTGATAAATCTATTTCCAAATATCAAATACCCATTGGCTTTAAACAATTTATGTACCAATTTACTCCTCTGTTCTATTTTCTGTGTGTAAAATACACTGGACAGCCTGTTTTATTATCGATGAGCATACTTATCTGTGATTCTTGATATTTTGAGCTTTATGGAAATAGTCTATATTAATATATGTTTTCAGATAAAAAGTTGAAAAATAACAATAATAAAGCTCAAAGCAAGGGTTGCAAAAGACTTGAGGTTTAGGGCTGTAGCTCACATTTTGACATAGTCATCCTCGTACTTTGGGTTGCTTATTCAAAGGTGGAAGCAAGTGTCCTGCTTATTTTGATAACATTCTTGGTAATAAACATCCCTTTGCTACCAATCTGGGAGGCTAAATATACAGAGGCACTTTATTTTCTCTGCCTGACCTAATTTTAGCACTACTTCATTGATATAAATGATACTAACTAAACTTGCATCTTGCGTGAAAGTTTGTAGATATATTTTGAAATACTCAAGATATCTTCCAGCCCAATTCCTGTGTCATATGGGAATTAGGGAAGACGTTGCTTTATTTGTACAGTACCAAATCATTACCTCTGCCAAGGAGGTTATGTTTTCGGGAGAGTTTGTTTGTCTGTCTGTCGGTCCGTCCATCTGTCTGTCTGTCCGTCTGTGAACAAAACAACTCAAAAAGTAATGGATGGATTTTGATGAAATTTTCAGGAAGAGTTCAGCATGGGAAAAAGAAGAACTGATTCGATTTTGGTGTTGATCCGCATCAGCATCTGGCCACCAGGGTGAAAAATGTGATTTCTGTGAATAAATACTGAACTAAAATACATATCATTATAAATCCAATTGCGAATAGTATGTTTTCATGGTCAAGGAATCTAACTATTCCGATGAAATAAAGGTAGGACTAATATTTATGGTCAAAATCACAATATGGCTGTGCCGCTGGCGGAGGTCTGCGCTCTCCGAGTGCTTTTCTAGTTACAGATATTATCCCTTGACAATTTAGAAAATAGTAGGTCAAAGCCTTCGTCTTCATTTTTTATTTTATTTATCTTTTTAAAGCCCCTCACCAACACAAATATATAGTTTGTGGACCAATTAATAATTATTTCTTCAATTCATTATTTTTGGCAGATATTTTCCTCATTGCAATTGATCACCTTTGGGATGTGGTGGAGCAGGAGATTGGTATCATGGATGTATCATTGATGTGTATCGTGAATCATGGTGTATTATTGATGTGCAGCAGACAATCTGCAGCAACTGTGAGATGGACCAGAATCTCAGAGGAAAATTGTGACTTGAAAAATAAAGGAGTTCTGAGGGAGAAAGGGAGTCCAACTCAACAAGAGCAAGGTGCAACTACTAAAGTGGCCGATGAGTGTATACATAATTAAGAGAATATCTATGGGGTTAAGACTTGTTGTGCTGAACTTCTCCAATTTTTCTCATTATTTCTTATTATAAAAGGCTCTCACTTCTCACTGGGCTAATTTGTTTAATCTCAATGGGTTATTGGGCCTGGGTGGAATTATAATAAACAACAAGCTGTAGGACCCCGTTAATCCTTTTATAATTAGCCCCTGGAACAAAATATTCTGTTTGAATGGTTAAATGTGGCCATAGAGACAAAATTCATGAATTTAAATCAAAGAATAATGGCTTGTTAATTCATAAGCATCACTATTTTGTCTAATGTTAAATGTGCAGGACCTTAAATGACACCAGAATTAGTCAGAGATATGAATATTTTTCAGTGATAATACAACTGATTAACTTAGCTGCCCCTTATTTAATGCATATATATGCCTATTAACGATGCTCTGCTGCACATCCATATCTATACCACTTAAGAATATATTAAAGATGTGATCTCTCAGATGGTTTTGGTTAGACCTTTCTGCTCGGCTGTCATTCATCCCTGTCAACATTTTGTGTTACATGGCTTGGCAAGTTAATTGGAGTCAGAAGAGGTTGAAAAGGTTGCACAGAAACACAGTAGCTGCTGACATCCGCTGCCCCTGCTAGATGGTGTTTTTCAGCCTTTTTCCAGACAAAGACACATAAAATTCTCCTCCATCACACCCAGAAAATGTCAACTTCTGTCACAGCTTAATGTAATGCAAGATCCAACTCTAAATCCTAGACTTATTACCGTGCCTGGCAAGTGGGGCTCTCAGTCTGATTTTTTTTTAGGTAACGGTTTGAAGCCCCTGGAAGCTAAATAAGAAATTAATCTCCAATTCCATCACAGGATACATGTAGGAATAAAGTTGCTTTAAATGTGAGAAAAGAAAGTGTGCCTGCATTGTGGATTTAGTCCAAGGGTGGGGAAATTCATTTACTATGAATTCTTGTTGCCGTGGGGGCAGAAATGTGGCAGTTATAGGCTGCTCACGTTTACAATCACAGTTAGTCAAGATTTAACCCTTAGGGAGGGCTGTGCGTATTTTGCAGACTTCTTATTCTTCATTTTCTATTTAACTTTGGCAGTGTTCAAGCATGTGGCACACATTTTTGCAAGAGTGGTAAAATGGTAAAAAAAAAAACATAAGGGAGTAGACTGATTCAATATACAAATTACATTTTTCCAATTTTTCTAGAAAAAAATTAACTTAGCGCAGCAGCTGGATCCACCTGGTTCAATATCTGTAATCAGGCAAATCCATCTTCAAGCTCCAGTCCACAACAACTACATTCGATCCAAAGCAGGAAGGCCCAATCAGAGTCCTTTTAAAGCAGGAAGAGGTGGGAGCTCAAGTGAGTGACTGGAAATGACAGCTCATACAGAGATTAGCATGGATGCTAACAGCTTCAGTAGCAGTATCATCAGATAATTTTTTGTGAAATGATGAACAAATAACACAAAAAGCATTGCTCAATAGAAAGGATATTTTCACTCCATTTCCATAGTGGCTTTTGTTATGTACTTTACACCCCCCCAGTAGCACCAACCTACTAAATTATCTGATTTGCCTGTAGTCAAGGAATTATGATATTGGATTTTTGCCAATATCAAATATGACAATACTTACAGTGCTTATTATTGACAATACCGATATTGATACTAACAATCAAACTGGAAATTTAGTGACAATAAGGAAAACCACAATGATGTGTACATTCTGACATTATTTTTGCCAATACATGTCTGATTTAGGCAGGGCTCCAAAGTGCAAACAATTTTGGGCGCACATGCACTCAAAATTTGTGAGAGAGCACCAAACATTTCTTCTTAGGCGCAATGGTGCACCAAGAAAAAATGTTAGGTGCACTCTTAAGCCACAAAAAGAGACAAAAAATAAAGAAAAATAATGAAATGTTCTGTCATGTATGTCATTTTTTTATAAGTTTGAGAATTGTTTTTTCATCATTTGCTTTAGTTTCAGTTTTGTAACTTTAGTGTGTGAAGTCTTATTCTAGGTTCAAATTTATTGCAGAATAAGACCATCCAGTTAAATGTTGTGTTGTTGGTTGTTAAAATCTGGATATGTATTACATTTTTCAGTTCAGTATAGCACCTGAAACATTACCTCTTTCTGTTTTGAAATGTTTTATTTAATGTCAGATTTTTGATTTTGATAGGTTAACTTTCAGTTAAGTAAAGCACTTTAATCACAAGCACTTTTATTTGGAAATGTTTTATTTTGCTTAATGTTTTAGTTTGAATGTGTCAATTTCATTCAGTGAAGCACTTAAAACGCTCTGTTTTTTGTTTAATACATAATTTTGCTTCGAAAAGAGACAAGTATTTCTTTACATCTTATTCTTGTTTAAAAATCATTTACATTATATTAAAGTTAAGGAGTGATAAAGTAGTGACCTTATGTTGTTAAAGGTGACATAATAGAGAATAATTTGGCTGTACCCACTTTTTTATGCTGGTGCACCTATTAACATGTTTCAGGTGCACCCAAGGTAACCAATGCAAAAGTTAGTCTGGAGCCTCTGATGGTTAGAGCAATTGTCTCAGTGCAGGCGTGTGTATCCACCTGCACTCCAGAATGTGACTGAACAATCGGGCCAAACAATCTGCCAGATAAGAGAGTTCTCGGCTCCATTTTTCATTCCTATGACTGTTATGAGATGATCACAGATACGATGACCTGATTCATAGTTGTGCCCTCCAGCAGCAAAAATGCAATAATGAGCACTTAATCTGATATTTGCTCAATGATAATCAAGTAAAAAGAGGTGACATCTATCACGTAGATGGTCACCCCAACAGACATATTTATAGTACCCTAGAGCAGAAATAACTACTCCAAACGCTCTGATTTTGGCACAAAGAGGGTTTTTTAGATTACTGAAATAAGCCTGCTGTTTAATAACACAACCTTTTGTGATACTAAAAACTCAAATGTATCATTCGGATGCCTTTACAGAGACCTTAGATTTCAGTTTGGAGAAAACACTTGCACTTCACTATTTTCCTCTAAATTGACTATCAAACTACGTACAGGCTGTCTGAATAGCTTACTTTTGATTATCATTACTGTAATGGTTTTCGTCTTAGCATTAGCAATACCTATTGTATTACTACTGTTACATATTTTTCTAATTACTCTCTTAAACTGATTTTTTTCTTTTAAATATTCTCTACTACAATAATTATTATTTTATTGTATTTATTTATTTTTTATTTATTTATTTATTTATTTTTTGGTTGTTGTCGTTGCTGTTGTAGTGGTGTTTCGGTATGTTCCACCAGCACCCTTATTGTTCCACTGAAGTTAAATTTGACTACTCCTCATTCAGAGCATCCACTCGGAGTGCATTGAATGCCCTGAAGTATTGATTGAATTAGACAAAGAACCCTTACGAGGAGAGGGGAAAAAGACAGAATGCAATCATATTCCCATTAGTGCCAGCCTGGAAGAGAGAGGCACGTGCTGGCCTTTTCTTCTAGCCTTACTTATTCAACATTAATTACCGTTCATTTCACACATTCTGTTCTGCGCCCATTCTTCTTCTCTGCAAGTCATTCTCGCTGCTGCGCATCAGCTTGGTTTCCCCAAACTCCTTTGAATTAAACTCTGAATAAGGTATCAGTCAATGGGCGGGAGATTATCGTCACTGCCGAGTTAAAGTGCTCGAAAAAGAGCCATTAAATAAGTTTCCACTCGTGCTTACAAAGGTACAAAGGACACGCCGGACTCTTATTGGGAGTTTTGTAGAAATCTCCGGCTGCTGGATCCAACTTTGTTCAAGTGCTAATGTGCTAAGAGGGTCCAGGTGAAAGAACCAGAAAGAGAGATCACATAACACATCTGTTAGGGCTGATTTTTGAAGCAGCTCGTAGCAATTTGTCGACACAGTCCAGAAATGTGCTGCTTCCATCTGAGATGAACTTGTTTTATGGCGCAATAGTTTGTCCACTCAAAGTAATTCAGGCACACTGCAACTCCAACGATTTTCACATCAAAGTTTGTTTACAGGGGCCGACCACTAACGTGAAAAAGATTTATAAAGGCCTTTGTGGTTCCACGGGGAGCTGAGAAAAAAAAATCTGATGAATTAGAAATGAAAAAAAGATTAAAAAAGAGAGAGAGAGAGAGAAAGAAGTGGTCTTAACGCATCCACTTTGGACTGCCGCTCCTCTCTGCTGGAGGCGGACAGGTCAAGGCCATGCTGTGTTAGCGGCTTCTTCCATCACACAAAATAAATCCTTCATAGATTTTGAGGTTTGCACGCTGGTTTGTTGATGATTTAGACATCATTTTGTGAAAAGAAGGAGCATTGCAGGAGAAAAATGAAAATACTGTCTTAAATAATTCAAGTATGTTAGTACATCTCTCATCAAAAGGCAACCACAGTGTTAAACTCCATGTTTTTATGTTTAAAAAAGAGCCACATTCACTTACACTGGATGAATGAAATAAAAAGACGTAGCTTCACCAATGTAAGATGAAGTTAAGCCACAAATTTGGTGTCAAAATTTCTTAAAGAAGTCTTCAGCCTTTTTACCACAGCTACAGATTTTGCACTTCCACCTGTCCATCAACCCATCCATTCACCTATTTCCATCTATCCCTGTCCATCCACCTATATATCCATATTTTTTTCCATCCATCCATACATTAATCCATCTCTTAATCCATCTATCAATATATTTATCCATCTATTTATCCACCAACCAATCAATCCATATATTAATCTATCCATTTATATAGTTACCCATCAATGTATTCATCTATGTATCCATTTACCCATCTACCTACACACTATCAATCCATATGTTAATCCATCCATTTACATATTTATCCATCTATGTATCCTATCATCCATCCATCTACAGACCCATCAATCCACATGTTAATCCACCCATCAATATATCCATTCATCCATCAACCAATCACCCATCCATCCATTTATATAGTCATCCATCTACTTATCCACCTATGTATCCCATCATCAATCTATCAACAGACTAGGGCTTAACAATTAATTGCAAATTAGATTAAACCGCAATATGGCCTGTGGAAATTTTCAAATCCCAGACATTGCAACATTTTTAACCCAAAATGTGTTAAACATTTTGGCATTGTGATGTAGTTTCTAGCAATTTCAAGCCTATTTAAACCTTTTTTAACCCAGTTTTTACAACTTTATGCCTACCTTGCTCCTATTCATGTTTTTTTTTTTGGCCACTGTCAGACCATGTTTGGAATTTTTACATGGTTTTTGAAATTTAATCCCAATTTTGCTGCTATAATCAATTTTCCTTAGTCACTTTTGAATTTTTTTGCCCTTTTTTTTTTCAATTTCATACCTTTTTTGCACCTGTTAACTATTTTTCTGCTTTCGTACCATTTTTTTTCTCCAGTTTTTACAATTTCATACCTATTTTGTTTCTGTTCTTCACTTCTCCACTTTTTCTCAAATCTTTTATCCTAAGATTGATTTAATGTCATATTGGTTATACTATAAAACAATCTACTGCTTATGTTTGCTTAAGAATACATAACATGAGGAACATTAAAACAATCGCAGAGTAAATCGCAATTGCAATATCGGGGAAAAATATTGCAATGAGATTATTTCTTAAATCGTTCAGCCCTTCTACAGACCCATCAATCCATATGTTAAAACCATCCATCAATATATCCATTCAACCATCAACCAATCAATCCATATGTTAATCCAGCCATTTACAGTATATAGCCATCCATCTATTCATCCACCTATGTATCCTATCATCCATCCATCTACAGACCCATCCATCTATATATTCATCCATCTATGGATCCATTCATCCATCCATCTACCAACCCGCCAATCCATCAGTTAATTTATCCATTGATAAATTTTCCGTTCTTTCTATCTATCAATATATCAACTTATCCATCGATGTATCCATCCTTCCATCCATCCATTAACCCATCAATTCATCCATCATCATTAGCATCATTTTTTTCTTATCTAATGTCATTGGTTATGGATTGTTGATTCCCTTCTGGCTGTCAGGGCACACAATGCTTCTCCATGGATGCACTATGCTGCACGATAGCCCTGTCACCAACTGTCATACTTAAATTCAGGAGCCAGTATTAACAAAAGCTGCAACCCATTAGGTGTTTATATTAATCAGCTAATTACTTTTTTGTTTGTGTAAAGTGAAAAGTGCTTTGAAAGTGCCTTTGCTGCCCATGAATGCAGCTGCACAAATGCTTTGCGAGTGGCTCACAGCAAGGAGCGGGAAATTGCCATAACAGTTCAAGCAATTTTCCCCATAAATAAGTGGGATTAATTCATGAAACTAAAACAATGGATTGCTGATAATTAAATGCAAAACATGGAGTTTAGTTTTTGTCTGCAAAGACCGCTTAATCGAAATAAGACGGTTTGCGTCCAGGGATTATGTGATGCGTGATTTGGGCAGACAGCAGCACGTAATGGAAATGTTGCCCATGAGACTGCCTTTAAAACTACTGACACATCAGAGTGACAGTTTTTAGTTTTTGTTGATCTGATTGGCTCATCATGACCAGAAATTAAAGTATTTTAAGGATTGAAACATAGCAAAATGAGGATAAGAAGGGTGGTGTAAGGCCCACCCACAAACATGGCAGGACCATGGATGTCTTATAAGAACTGGATAGCGTGGCTCCGCCTTCTACCATGTAACTGTTTTGAAGCCAGAATATCCCCCGACAGGGTGCCGCCATTGTGCAGCCAGTAGAGAATTTGGACCATATTTGGACGCAGTTGTCGTAAACAGTCGCAAAACTCCGCAGCATACCGCGTACACAATCATTGTGAAACTGCCGTAAACTGTGGTTATTTTTTAAACTCTAATAACTGATTAAAAAGAAACCTTTAAGAAAAAAGAGGACTTGGAAAAAAAGCAGCCCAATAATACTTTCATATCACCACAGCATACGGATGGGAAAAATATTTCTACGAGGTGTATTAACTTTTTGAAGTTTCACTACGGCCCGTTCAGATGAATGGGGGAGACGGAGAGTTGACCTATACTGCAGCCAGTCACCAGGGGGAGCAGTTTTCGTGGCGGCTTCACAAAAGCCCAGCGACATGGCGCCCATGTTTATTTACAGTCAATGGGCAGGACCCCTGAAAGGCTCAGTCAGTGGGTGGAAAACTGCCCGATCTTGAAATTTTAAAACATCCTTTAAAACATTCAGATCACCACTAAAATCGTATCACCTCTTCCTTAAGCCATCACCTACATTCTCTAAAAATGTTTTCAATATTCATACATAACTTCTTGAGCTATCTTGCTAACAGACAAAGGGTCAAATGGACAAACACCATCAAAAACATCCTCCTTTGGTAAATATATTCAGAATACAGGTAGATGAATGCATGGGCAGAGATGTAAGCTGTTCATCACACCATTGAAAGAGACAGAGAGCCTGATTGTAAAGTCTGTGCAATCAAGCAACAGAGGCAGGAGAGCAGGAGCAGGACATCATTTCAGAATGAAACACACTTCAGTTTCAGTTATTCAACAGGGTTAATGATTTCTTTTCTATGGCCTGGTAATGGTCTTAAGCTCTGCAGTTTGTGAGCTCTGATATAATTTAGAATTGCTGTTTTAATGTGGTTAGACTCCCGTGCTGCCTGCTGGCCTGTGCTGGCAAATCATCTCAGCCTCTAGGTTATGCCAAAGTCACACATTCCCGTTTCTCATAGCGATTGTGCACGACTGTACCGGTTGACGAGGCTGGTGTGATCGCTATGATGCGGGCTGAAATGACTGTCTCACCCCTGAACACACCCCGTAAATAGTAGCGCTTCTACAGCTCTTCTACAGCGCTTCGGGGGCGTTCGTCCCGCTCCAGCTAGGTTAATATAACGATATGATGAGGATTCCATGAATTTTCATCCTGCTAACACAACGTCAGCCCCGCTCGAGCTCAGTTCACGTCACATAAACCCCGACTGAGCCTCGTCGCTTGCGCCGTCTTGAACGGGACATAGTCGGGGCACAAACGGATACGTCCTTGTCAGTCGTCCTCATAAAGCTTTCAGGATTGAGCCACAATCAGCCTGGCTGAGCTCTGTACATGCCACGTTAATACCGTTCGCATTAGGCTTCCATCCCGCTATACTGAGAGCAGCGATTCTCCACGACAGTTTTGAACAGTTCAAAACTGTCGGGACCCTACTACGTTCCCCGCCGTTCATCCACGACTATACAAGGCTGATCCAGACCAAGTAGCGCATGCACCACGACCAAAGCACGTTTTTTCAGGATTATGACAATCGTGCACAATCACCCTGAGAAACGGGAATGTGTGACTGGGGCTTCATCAATGTCATGACTCCAGCTGTTACCCTGTCATCACAGTGTCACTGGTTGGAAAATGCTCTACGTCAAGGCTGTAATGTCGATGTGGCTTCTCTCTTTTTATCATTTAAGCATTTCCCTGTTCAAAGTTGATAATGTATGCAAATCCCAACAAAAGCTTATAGGCACCCAACAAGTAGCAAAGTAAATTTTATACACTGACAGTAAAGGCTTCCAAACTGAATAAGAAGTACTTTAAGTCCTCTATGATGATTTCTGATCTCCCATTAGGGCTAAATCTATCGTAAAATTGAGTTTTAAGGAGAGCATAAACAACAAATTTTTACTTGTAAATTTAAAATAAGACTTTAAATGAGAATCTTCTTAAGATTTACTTGTGGCACTGACAACTGAGCTCGGGTTACAGCAAGAAAAAAACAACAGTAAAAGGAAGAAATAATGTTGAAGGTTAACTGCTCAACTCAAATATATATTTTCAAGCTCCATGCTGTGTGTGCTGACCTTGATCAAATCCCTGTTTCCTGCTACAATGGCATCTTTGGAGAAAATAGTGTAAATACTCTTTAAAGGAAAAGTTCGGTTCCTGCAGCTTTTACATTGTTTATAGAATGAAGAACAACAATATACTCACCCAGAAGGCTTTCCTGATGCAAACGGTGCTTCGGGAGATATTTAGATCCAAAATCGAGCAGCAGACACCAATATAATGGTAGCCTGCAGGGCATAGATCGCCACTCCTAAAAACTGCATTAATTGTCCAAAAACTCATGTTTTTCACCAATATTCCATCATGATTTGCTCCGAAAGGACCGCCATTGCAGCCTGTGTCTCTCCACACAGCGCTGTGTTACACCTCTCTCATTTATTCATTTATTCAGTTAAACCTCACCTTTTGTTCTTTTTTTAACAATTCATCTGTATACTGTGGCTCCAAACTGTAAGGACGTCCATCATATTCAAAGTCCTCCTCCACAACATCTTCATCCCATAGACATTCGTCCATTTTGCATAAAACTGGAAGAAGAAAGTTGATTTGTAGCTACCGATCTTCCCCTGAAACAGTGAGCACTATTGTCCAAATATCCAATGTCAAAGTTTGGCATAGAGAGGATAAACAGCTCGTCAGTTCAGAGGTTAGTTCAGCCACACAGCGCTGTGTGGAGAGACACAGGCTGCAATGGCGGTCCTTTCGGAGCAAATCATGATGGAATATTGGTGAAAAACATGAGTTTTTGGACGATTAATGCAGTTTTTAGGAGCGGCGATCTGTGCCCTACAGGCTACCATTATATCGGTGTCCGCTGCTCGATTTTGGATCTAAATATCTCCCGAAGCACCGTTTGCATCAGGAAAGCCTTCTGGGTGAGTATATTGTTGTTCTTCATTCTATAAACAATGTAAAAGCTGCAGGAACCGAACTTTTCCTTTAACACTAAAATCTTTGCATTCCAGGTTCAAGAGCATCTGCTGTAATGGGCAGAAAGCAGCGCTGTTGTTTGAAGGTGCAATTCAGTGATCCTTCTCCATTAGCCATTTATTCGATCATGGGCATTCAGGCTCTTTGTCCGATTGTGAAGAGAGAACTGTCAATTATCTGTTGAATCGCCTACTTAACTCTTAAATGCATTCTGGAAGTCTTTTGAGAGCAGAGATCATGTAACACCATTTACACCCCCATCTCATTTATTCATTTATTCAGTTAAACCCTCACCTCTTTGCTTTTTTTTCCCTTTTTTTAACAATTCCCATGTGTCAAAATGTCAAACTTATTGAAAATGCATGTTTTTAAAAGGTTTCTGAAGATATGTGCTGTAAGATCTTCACAGAGCCAAAGTTTGTTTTTCTTTTTCCCTCACATGAAGGAGAAACTTTGAAGTGCTGCAACAGAAAAGAAGCAGGACAATCACAGCACACTAAAAGCCACACTATTGTCCAAATATCCAATGTCAAAGTTTAGACGAATAGAGAGGATAAAAAGTGTCAAGAACTAGCTCAAGGTTTAGACAAAGTATGAAGAAGAGAAATCAAAATTTATGAAAGAAGAATCAATGGATTTTTTTCTTTAAAAAAAAAAAGGCCCAAAAGAGTGAACTCTCCCTGAAAAACACAGATATTGTGACTGGGAGATAAATACAAAAGAAGTGCTGTGTTAAAAGTGTAAAATGTTTTTGAATAGTCCATTTGTGTTCACAGTTTGAACTAAACAGCCTCTACATGGCTGGGGAGGCTGGCAAGGAAGGCTGAGCTTGGCAGGAGTTCAGACTCACCTGGGACTGTGCTGGAGGGACGTCCACGCAGCACTGTGAAGGCCACACTGGACGATAATAACCATCCCCTCCACAACATCCTGGAGGGACAGAGAAGCAGCAGCAGTGGGAGACTCACCTCACTGATTCTCCCACTGAACAAAGGCTGAACAAAGGCAGTGCCTTATGATAAGATTCATCATCTCTGAACTGTTTATTACCATGGCTATTTGCTCTAACCAAAAATACTATTGCTACTGGTTACCTGAATTTTCCCAAAGAGTTTAATCAAGTATCTATCTATCTATCTATCTATCTATCTATCTATCTATTTATCAGAGGTGTAACGGTACACAAAAATGATGGTTCGATACGTACCTCGGTTTTGGGGTCATGGTTCGGTACATTTTCGGTACAGTTTGGGAACAGCGCAAAACCATTTGCTTGTTTAGCACGTTTATTGAACCAAAAATTTGTCATTATACAAACTTAAAACCAAAATAAATTCAATGTGCTGCTTGGTAAAAATAATTAGTTAAATAAAATAAATAAACAACAATTGTATGAAATCAAAAATAGTGAGTTTCTTTTTAAATTCCTGGCATAAATGTGCACGACTGGGCTCAATCGCCTTTAGCATGTGTTTAAAACCAGCATTTTTCACAACTGAAAATGGTCTTAGATCCGATGCTATAAAAATGCTGATGGATGCTGTTTTAGCTTTGGCCAGATCTAAACTGTCTGGGAGAGGCTGTTGAATTTGCACTACAGTTTTTTTTTTTCCTTACCGTGGAAATCTTAACACTTGAATGGTAACGTTTCAGGTGAGTTAGCATGTTTGACATGCTGTCGGAAAATACCCGACCTCAGTTGAACAGGATCGGCACACTGCCTTCATTTTATCCACCTGTCATTCTCCGTTGCAATATTTCACCAGGAAGCCAAAGTGTTCCCAAACAGGACATTTCAGCAACGAGGGAGGCTCTTCAAGCTCCGGTTGGTCACTAGCAGTAGCCATGATGCACAATTCAGACACAAGCTCCTGTAGTTACAGAAGCTCTTTGATATTCGTCTTCTGATTGGCTCGCAGTGAGACATCACGTCCACATGACATGTACATGATCGCAAGAGCACAAATCACAGACCACTTTCCTCATGAATATTAAAACGCCTTCCCTAACCACATCAATCGTAGACGAGTACCCCCGTGAATATTAAAGAGCCATGTGTAGCGACTAACATAAACTTACTGTACTCGTTTGAGTTCAGCACTGTACCGAACCGAACAACCTTTTCGAGCGGTTCGGTACGGATCCATGTACCGTTACACTATCTGTCTGTCTGCCTGCCTGCCTGCCTGCCTGCCTGCCTGCCTGCCTGCCTGCCTGCCTGCCTATCCATCCATCCATCCATCCATCCATCCATCCATCCATCCATCCATCCATCCGTTGGGATAAATTTTACCTCTTCTTTCGGTCTTCGACATATCTTTTAAGTTTGCAATCCATTTTTCCTTCCTAGATCTTAAAGTTCTCCACATTTTTCAGTTATCTATGAGTCTATGAGCCAGGGAGTCTGGGTCTCAACCAGAAATAGTTGATCAACACACACACACTGTACATACTCTGTTGCCTAAGGTTACTGTTACCACGTGGGTAAGCATGCTGGACATAAGCTAGTAGTGTTGTGCTGAAGACCACACTATCTGGGACCAAGACTTGACCAAGACCAGAATGCACAGAGAGCAAGACAAGATCAGGACTTTTGGGAGTCGAGACCAAGACTAAGACGAGCAGAGAACGAGACAAGACCAAGACCATCAAAATCAATTTTAAAAACCATGACAGAGTTGAACAGTTAAGGGGAGTGTCCCTTCGCCACAACACCAAGAGGGTTGCAGTCATCACAGGAGTAAATAACACATGAATTAAAGCTTTTTGTTATTCTACCAAATGTTCGTCCTTATTCACATTAATGAAGTTGAAGAACAGTAGATCAGCGCTGGACTTGATGGTCTTGATGGAAAATCTTGAGTCTGGCCAGTCCAAGACCGAAACAAGACCAAGTAAAAATGCTCTCGAATTCAAGACAAGACCTTCAAAATGTGGTCTTTTGACCAGCCTTGAGAGAATCCTGCCCTGCTATGCAATGGAATACAGGGAAATCAAAATACTGGCCATCTGTTTTGCGTGATTGTACATCCGTGACATATACAGGAGAGACCCATCTTCATTATATCCACTGAGATTTATATCGGTTTGTGCTCCAGTGACCAGTACTCCACTGTGGTCTGATCACATTACATACTGCAGCGTTATGTAAGAGTGGGTAGGTTGATGCAGTTCTTACTGGAGGTGTTTCCTCCAGAGTTCAAGCTCAATTCCTGGTTCCCCCGTTACACATACCACTTCCTGGTTTATATCACAGGTATACAAACATGTTTCTGTCTTTAAATATATCACTAATGATGTTCAATTCTGTGCAACACTTGCATGCCGCATGTTTCCTTTGAATGATACTGCAGCCATCACTTTACCTTTCCTCCACAGCTTCAGGGCTAAGAAGCAGCATCCACATGCATGACTGCAGTCCTGATGTTAACGTCATGTTTAGTGCCTGAAAACCTTCCCCCTGACAGTCAGCAAACACCTGCCTCCTGATGGACCATTCGCTCCCTGCGTCTGTAATTTAGCAAACACTAACTGGCATCTATAGCTCCTCTGCAGAAACTCGAGGCACCTTCAAAGAAGATTTAGTGAGTGTGTGTGTGTTTTTCCTCCAGGTTTACCTTCATTATCATCACCATGAGGCTCTCCATCTCGGGGAATGAAACATCTGCTGTTTGGGCCTTTTGTTCCACTGACAATTATCCACGCAAAGATGTTGTGTACACACATTTTTCATACTAATCCTTATCCCCCATCATCACACATTTGTCATTCTCAGGGCTCTGTTGGTGCAATATTTCAGCCTGGTGCCAAAAATGTCAGCGATATAATACATGTGGGAGTCTGATTGTTGCATCCCTCTCTTAAATGAACTGTTTGGCACCCTTCCCCGACTTAAACAGCTCTGATGTTTTGTTTGACATCCTTTAATGGTAAACAACCTAATGTTTTTGCAGCAGACTTCTGCATCTGAAAGCTCAATAACAGTAAAGTGAGACTGGCAGAAGCAAAGGAGGACAGGATGTGATTACATCATTAGTTTGTGCGACTTAAGGAACAAGAAAAACAGAGAGCTAATGTGCAGCGTGTCCCCATTTTCTCTTTTATTGTTTACAAGCAGATGCCACCAGTACTTTCAGGCAGCACTTTAGAAACTGACACTGTTTGTTTTGAGGCTGCTGAACTTTTGAAGATGAGATATTCTGCTGATGAAGATGTTTGAGGTACCCACCCAGCATTAAACCAGGGCTGTATGCTGAATCCTGAATTTGAACCAAAGCATGCTGATGTAAGGGGGGATGCTATATCCTCAACAAGCTATACAGTCTATATGTTAATTAGGGTTGTCACCTTGAATTTGATATTGAAATATCTAGCATGGGGGTGAAAATCAATACTCAAACCGAAAACCACGGTTCAGCAGTACAGTAGGACATCTGGAGCAATGAACCACTCATTCCAACAGAGGGCGCTTATTCCACAACCCAACCACCCATTTCTCTCTTGACCTCAACAACAGGAAGTACATGCGGGAAGGCAAAGTGGAGGCACTTTGGGTTCCACACCCTTGATGGCAAAACAGAAAAACAGACCAGGCTGTGTGCTGATTATGTGCTAAGCAGCTGGTCTACTCCTCATCCACGACCAATCCACCGGCTGATTTGTCGGCCTACCACCAAAGTGCGACAGGGTAGGAGCGCTTAGCTCTGCGCGACCACATCCAGGCGTGGAAAAAAGTCTATCACAGACAAGATAGTAAGGATTGTATGCAAGACCATGTGGCACAGTGCTGATACATAATGTTATCAATGGGTGGGCCAGAGAATATCCGGATTGGCGTAAGTTTTTTCCTTTTAGGTTCTTTTATGTAACTCTTTTTTCATGTAATAAATCACTGAATTTTGAATATGTTGTTAACTGCATACTTGGACCATCTTATCAAAAAGTAACAAAATAGGTTATACATTCCCTTTTGCAGTTAAGCTAACTTATTCAATTTTACTGACATCAGCAGTAAAACAAAAATAGTTTAACCAGGTTAATTCAAAGGCTAAAATACTTTCATTTTAACATGTAAAATATATATATTTTTTTTTTTACTGAAAAGATGATTTTCTGAACATCAATCACTTTTAGTTACTGCTCTGTATTTAAAAAAAATCTTAATAAAACATTGCCTTGAATTTGTAATGTTTGTTTATTATATCAAGTAATGATGCAACATTATAATACAAATTATTGAATTATTTAAATTTCATTAGTATTGACCTCCAACATTTGACCATGCTCAAACTAAAAGTGTGTAGCTTTTATTTTAATTAATCCAAACATTTCTCACGTTCAAAATTAGAACTATTAACTTAACTAACTTAGCACTGACGATTTTGTTTTACTGTGATGCCTGGTAACCACAGTTTGTATGTCAGTGTGATCAGACTTTGTTTCACTGTTTAATGGTCGGTGTGGAGAAGGAACGACACTAAGCTCTCGCTGTTTTACTTTCTAACTATATGAAATTTCATTAATCAGTGCGCTACAAAATCAAATGATGAGATAACTTACTGTACTTGTGTGATAATGCACTCCTGTTGTGCGTGTAGCATGCATCCTCTGCTGTCAGATCGACCGTATCATACCCAGATACAGCAGAGCTATTTTCTGATTGGCCGACATGTCTGGCTCCCGTTTAGCTTTGTGATGCTAACAGCGTCTTGCTACACGTTCGCATACAGCGGCGTTACTCGGTGGGAGCCACACAATACATTTTAAAGCAGGAGAAATATCAGGTGTGGCATGTTAGAGACTGAAAGTGTTCAAATGTGTGTCTCATACGCTTAATGCGTGAGTCTTGAGAGCCCCAGAAACTTCAGAACGTAACGCGGTTGGCCGGAAACAGACACGCATGTCCGGTCAGGATTTCAAAATAAAGGCATACATAAAAGATGACGATGTTGATCGATGTTTTGAGTTTCAATCAATGTGATTGGATTATTGCTTTACCAATGGATGTATTGATCTAGTTCGTTACACCCCTAATAACTACATGGTGCAATCAAGGGCAATCGTAAAAATGATTTTGTTTTAACTTCCAAAGCTGTACATGCAGGTTGAGTGCGGGGGGAAATCCTTATTGTTTATATTGCGGTTACATTTTCGATATTAATATCTTTAATTTTCATTTCTTGATATTGAAAAAGCAACGTTATATCTTTCAGCCCTAGTCTGGATGGGGGCGTAAATTTGTTTGGTTATTAGCCGGTATGCTTAAAAACCAACTGAGGCTGATTTTTGGGAACCGCATTGTTATTTAATAAATTGTGTGTTCCCAGTCAAGTAAGTTAGCCAGCCTATCATACTTTCTGGCATTGTTCCTGGGATGGATGAACAGGTTTCCAAGTAAAAGTACGGTATATACCACCCCATACCATTTTCCATATACTTTCCTGCACACAAGTGATGTGCCCTCTGTGAATGAGGTGGCTGTTTTACATAAAATATGGAAGACAGCTCTTGTTCTCCAGGCTTTTTTTTTTTTTTGCTTTTACTTGGTAGGTACCCTTTACACTACAGAATAAATAAATGATCTTTAGGCTGCACTGTTTGGCCACAGGCAAACCTATCACAGGGGGGAGTCTTCCATCAACCTCATGCAAAGTACCACACAGAGTACTGTATTGGGGATTTATATTTAATTATAATCAATAATAACCGCAAAATACATGCTTGCATATCCATCAGAGGTCAAATCATTGTTACATTTAACTAATTTAATGAAGGCAAAATAGTAGCAAATGAGGAGCCACTGCGATCCAAGAGACCTGGCTTCCACTACTGAGCTGAGCCAAATGATCCGCCTCACTAAAAGCAATTGGAACTCCCATCAGCACAGCTTCGTATAACACAGCAGATGTCCAACCGACCTATTCTGAAATACAGTCTCCTTTTTGGAAACGAATTGAGAAAGTGTTTGCTTGAAGTGCTTATAGAGGAGAATGACTTTTCTTTTGTCAATTTGTCAGAGCTTTGAGAGGAGTGTGACTTTTCTTAATGAATGCAGCTTAGGCCCCGCGCAGCAGGGTGGCACCGGGCTGATGCTCTTTGAAGAGGTTTTTTTACTTGAGTGCTTGCATCAGTGTCTCGCCTACAGCAGGGATGGTTAGTAACATGAAACCTGGGCTGGATATTCCACTGTATTCCACTGGGAACATGCCTGGGTGACAAGAGGATTGCTCTTTGGAACGATAAAAAGAAATGCAAAAGCCTGGATAACTGCTTTATTTTGGTAGTTTATGAGAAAATATCTCTATTTTCACACAAACAAATCTGTTGAATTACCCAGGGGGTAAGAAAACCTGATGGGGAAACAGTATCCAGTCAACAGATTCAATATCAACCTCCAGAAATATAAAGTCATGTAGAAAAACACGAATGACTTCATCACAGCAGATGATTTCAGACAATCAAATATGATTTGTTAACCTGATTTTACTAATTTGTCAAATATAGCAGCTTTTTCTGGGACCATAAACCTTAGGACTTTACAACCCAAAGCCTTATCAAGCTGCATACAAGATTCCTTGGTGAAATTGGCTTTAGGTGCGCCACATAGTCACAGTTGTTAAAATATTTATGAGTGCTAAAGTAACTCTGATTTGTTAGGGAGAGATAAACTGGTTTAAGTTTTAGGAAGCGACACAGCACCTCTTTAGTTACTTAATATACTCACTGTACCAGCAAAAATGCTATATCACTATTTCTTAATTAGTGTGGCAGCCACGCTGGCGTGACTTCAGGCAAGTCCTGGTGTGCCTTGGGAATTTTACAACCATTAGCTATAATTACAACAACTCATAAATGAGTTCTCAAGTTACAGAACTTCAGTTCTGCAACTTTTCATATACAGCTGCCAATTTCTCAGTTGAAATTAATCCAAATTGTCATAGAGCTCAACTCCTGCTCCAAAGGATGTATTGTAAAATTTATACTTTTCTTTGTATCATCAAGAAGCCCTCACACAACTCAAGAGACAGTGGGTAGATGACCAGAGCATACTACGAATGTGTGCAAGAAAGGATACACTCCTCATCAATTCTTTTAAAGCCTAATATGATACAAACACTGTTTAAAATGAGGCTGATGCAGTTCACGCCAGATGTTGATCCTGATTGAGGGACCACAGCAGCTGCTATATCACATGTACTGTATGTGCAATGCTGAAGGATTTCTGGATACATACAGTCAAATTTTCTCTGACATTTTGGGATTTTTCACTAGCTATAATAGCAATGTTTGGGAAGGTGCCACAGGATCTCAATCTTAGTCCACACAGGAAATGTACAACAGCATTTTCTACACTATTGGCAAGGAGACTTTTACTACTCATGTGGAAAAGATGGATTTCCTTCAACCTTTAACTCATGGATTAGGGACCTCATGCATACGCCTGTCACGATAATCAATAGATTAATTAACTGCACGATAAATAAAAACGTCCTCGGTAAGTTTGCCGGCCTCGATAAACTGACATGTGCATGCATTTTTGTTTTCCTCCTCTCTTTCTACCAAAGAGGCTGAATGAGAAGATGACTCACTCTGTCCATCTTTCTTAAAACCGGGGTGCATCAGTTCTTTAGCTGATTTATAGCAAAGTGAGCATCTGTCAAACATGCAATCTTTGGGGGGGCCGCGGGGCAGCTCATGCGTACACACGGAGAGAGCTGAAGTAAGCGTTGTGAGGAGTAACGAGGAAACAAACTAATATGAATGATGCCACGAAAGATACAGTTCTTAGGCTGGCTGTCACAGCCAAGTACGGGGAATATTTTGGTTTTAAACAGAATGAACAAGGTGTGAGCCCATGAACACCGATGAGCTGATGTCGTATTTGTTTGAAAGTAGTGACGAAGAAGAAGAAAGGGAGGTGCAGCTGAGCATTCGTCCTAACAGTCAGCGCTTCCTGAGGTGTTTGGTCAGCAAAGTAAATATAAATAAAACAGAGCAAAATTGTGCACGCTCACAGACAGTGTCATTCGCTACATTGCAAAAGAAATGCAACCCTTCAATACGGTTGAAAAGCCAGCAATGTTACTAAGGTTTGACAGACAGGCCGGATTGACTGGGAGAAAGTACATGTCACAGACACGAACTGTATAAACTCCCTTTTATTTGTTGTTTTTATTTTTGTGTGTGTTTTTATAGCAGTTTCGTTTTTCTTTACAGAGACAGGGTCTATTTTTTATTATTTTTGATTAGTACAATTATTTTTATTTACCTGCAATTTTCCTAATAGAGAGTCCATTTGATTTTCCTTTTTTTTCTCTTTTTTGTTTGTCAAATGTATTATATTTTTTGTTTAATTTATTTTATTTAAAATATCTTGACCATCCAATTACAGTTAAATACTCTTAAGAAATTAAAGTTTATTGCTTTTGATATGGTGTACTCACTTTATTATGACATATGTTATAATTACATTAATGAAAACATGAAAAAAAAAAGAAAATAATATTGACAATAATATCGTTTATTGTCAATAATTTTTTGGACAATTATCGTCCAGCAGAATTTGTTATCATGACAGGCCTACTCATGCACCACCTGACCTTGGGAAAAAATGGCAAAGCTACGAGAGGCTGTACTCAAAATTTTTACACCACCTGGTTACCATTTTTATACCAAGTGGACAAACATGAACCAGCAGCATATTACTTTGGGCATAAGGAGATACAATAAGCCTTATCATGACAGCTGATGAGCTTGATTTTAGATGAGTCTTGGGTAAAGTTTTAAAACCTCTATGGTATATTCTTCCAGACATAACAAAGATAAAACATTATGCAAAGTAAGAGGTCAACTTGTCAAATCTAGAGAACTTTTATTTTTGTTTTACATAAAGGAATTGAACCCCAGTCACCTTGATGACAGTCCTGTGTATTTTGATCCATCGATCACCTACAAAAGCAAAACTTAAACCTTAATCCCAAGTCAACAGATCTCAACACTTTACTAAAACAAAAACCAGGGCAATGACCTTGGGAGGGGTATTTTTAACTTCATATCTTTATGCAGTGGACCGCTGACCAAGCTGCAGTTTCTGATGACCTCAGAGTGATACCAGGCTGCCTATCCCGTACTGCTCTCCAGGTCATGATATGTTTCATTGGCTTCATTGATGGTCCGCCCCGCCCTGAATGGTTTCAGTTGTGCCTCATCAGCATCCCCTCTCTGGTGTATTAAGTCTGTCCTTGCCGTCCACATCACATACTTTTTACTTTAACACATAATGTGGCTGCTTTCAGTGTTTGTAACTGCCTGTGCTTCAAACTGTATTATTATGAAACTGTTGTTTTTTTAATCTTTGGTGTTGTGGTGTCATTCAGATGTGTGAGGTATTAAAAGTACTGTACACTCCAGGCTTTCTATGCACTTTATTGACAACAGAGCTGATTTTGGGGTGGTCATTTGGGTTAAAATATTGTTTTGACACATTTTATTTTATTATATTACATTTTTGAACTCTTTTTAGCCAAACACCCAGGTAATGAAACATAGGCAAACAAGAAATAGTAGTGTTGTGTTACTCAAGACCGGTCTTGGTCTCGAGACCGGTCTTCAGACCACATTTTGAAGGTCTTGGTCTTGTCTTGGACTCAAGAGCATTTTTACTCGGTCTTGTCTCGGTCTCGGACTGGCCAGACTCGCGATTTTCCGATCAAGACCAGCACTGATCTGCTGTTCTTCAACTTCATTTATTTGAATAAGGAGGAGCACTTAGTAAAACAACAAAAAGCTTCAATTCATGTGCTATTTCCCCCTGTGATGACTGAAACCTGTTAACTGTTCAACCATGTCATGGTTTTTTATATTGATTTTAACAGTCTTGGTCTTGACTTGGTCTCGACTCCCAAAAGTCTTGGTCTTGTCTTGTGGCCCTTTTCCACTAGCACGCCTTGGCCCTACTCTACTCGGCGCTACTCGAATTGCAGCGTGTTTCCACTAGCCCGGTACCTCTTGAAACAAGCTATTTTTAGTACCTATTCTGCTCTGGTTCCAAGCGAGCTGAGTCGATGCTAAAAGATGACGTCACCGGCTGCCGGCTACTGATTGGTCAGACAATGTCGTCATTGATGAGTCATGAGCGCGACGACTTAGCATGCTAGCGGTAGCTACCGTTAGCTTACCCTCATACTTCTTTTCTTTGCAGCTCGATTGCTCTCGTCCTCGGCTTCATTCTGTTGTATAGCATCCAAAACTCTCCTGTGCTTCTCAAGTGGTATTTCTTCTTGCCATCTGCAGCCCTCTTACGCTTTTCTTTTTTACTCGGTTTGTGACAAAAAGCCACAGATTACTGCATCACGCTCAAAATGACGTCTTCGCAGTGCCGCTCACTGCACGCTGTTGGGCAGGCGACAGGGGTTAATGAAAAGCAGCACAAGGCGAGTAGAGTAGAGCCGGGTAGAGTCGAGTCGAGTAGAGTAGGGCTAGTGGAAAAGGGCCATCGGTCTTGGCGCATTTTATCTATTCAGTCAATCATCTATCTAATCATACGTCATCACATAAACCAAACCTTCAATTAATCAATCCATTCAAGGGTTCATCCATCCAGACATCCATTGCTTTATCCACCTATCGATCCATCCATCTATTCAGCCAATAATCTATCAAATATGTCTATCTTTCCAGCACTTAAACAATCCAACACACATGTACGCATCTCTTCAACTCTTCAAACCCTTTGCCCATCCATTTATCCATGCAACCATCTGTCTTTCCAAGGAAATGTGGATATATGGATGGACATTTGTCCCTCTTGCAAGTAACATATTCTATCCATTTATTCATCAGTGGTCTATCTGATCATTATTTCATCTAATCATCCATTCATCCATCCATACACCAATGCATCCAACCATTAACCTCTCCACTCATGTATGTATGAATCATTCAACTGTCCATTTGTCCATCCTCCATCTATGTATAGATCCAATCATCCATCCATGTATCACTCTGCATATCCCTCCATCCATCCTTTAATTCATCCATCCAGAAAAATGACTCTTTAAAGATAACAGACTTCCATAGGAGAAAAAAAAGGATGTAACTGAGCCTCCTAATATTTTTGGCATCTTGTATTTGAAGTACAGGAACTGGCATATTTAGTCTTTTCCTGGCGCACAAATATTCATCGTAATATGGATTTTGGAAAACAGCCGATGTGTTCCTTTCTCTTTTTGCCAGCAAGTCTTTTTCAGACGTTCCAGCTAAAGTAATTAGTCCAATAAACTTTCTGGATCTCTGCTCCTGTTTCCTCTGATTTGGGAATTTTGATTCCTGCCTGCTGCTTTTATTCAGTTATGACCCACCGCTGCACAGTCAACCATTCATTTAGCCTTTTGTTCTCCAATCTGCAGCTAATTAATTCAATAAACTCCACAAGCTGTGCTTTTGTAATCTGTATTTGGGGACCTGTCCTCGTTGCCATTCTTGTCTGTTAGACAAATGTGAGCTTATAGAAAACATAGGTCCTCAGCCTACACATTTTCTTTAAGGTTTTCACATCCACCATCCTCCCACACAGACCTGTTCTTCCTGATCAAACTTTAAACGTCTCAGGGCTGTGTGGGTGTGTGCTAAAAATGATTGACACCTCTATCTTTTCCCTGTCAGTTTCGTGACACCTGTTAGAATATGTGGACAAATTACAACTCGGTCATCCCAGCAGAGCTAGGGCAGGGATTAGGAGAGATCATAAAATTTTCTGTAGACTACATATTTAACATGATCATTGTATCTACTAGATTAGAGGATATTATAAAACCTTTAGGTGGTATTTAACAGATAATTTTATTTTAATCACCTTATTTTCAAATGACTGTAAAATATGTAAATATAGCTGTAGCCTTTGTGTTGCACAGCTGTTGGTTGATAGAACTTTTTTAGCTTTAAACTGAAAATCAACTCTGATTGTGTGTTTTCTTTTTGCAAGGAACTGTGATATTTTGAGGGTTGAGAGATAAGTGTTATTGTGCCAGACTTTAAAAGTAACTATAAGCATATTGTTTGCAAAGGCAAAAAACATGTTTGGCCTTGTATTTAGTCTCTCAAGTTAGAAGAATTGGTGAGAAATATTGCTGATACAGAAATTTATAGTTCAAGTTCATGATTCCTCATTGTGACACTTGCGACATTGTTGAAAGTAGCATGAACAATCAAGTTTACGGCAGAATAATGTAGGAAAAAAGAAAAATATGTTGAAAAAAGAAGCTTAGTAAGAGATTGTAATACTTTTCGTGTTGAGAGGGGCTTGTGGAGGAGAATGGAGCTGAACAGGGTTGAGCCCTTGATGGGGCGTGGCTGGACTGCGGTTTGTAGAAGTCTGGCAAATGTACTCTTGTATTTGTTGTGGATGAGGAGTAGACCAGCTACTTCACAAAATTCACACAAAGCCCAGTCTTGTTTTTATTTTGCCATCCATGGTTGGGTCAAATTAGGTTTGGGAGTACATGCTGGGTTGGCCTTTTATCATTCCTGAAAACTGTCTGCACCATCAGCAACGTTAACCATACTTCATTTGGTATTTTCATGCAATACAGTTTAACGGACACAAACCCCTCTCAGCTGTGTTACCAACTGCCAGTGCTCAGCCAGCATCCACAGTGTAAAGCCTAAAGGTGCGTTCACACGGTACGCTACTTGTACTACCTCGGCGATCACTCTCCATTCATAGTCAATGTACAGCCGCGATGGGGCGGGGCTAACCCTCCCCGCGATGCGACAGCCGCGTACAAGACGACCACTTCACTCATTGTGCGGTCAAAGTTAAAAAAACTTGATCTATTCTGGCGACAGCTGGAATAATGTCCACTTATACATCCTATTATATGATATATGAAATGATCGCGGTGAAACTCGAACGGACGTGACGTCACCGAGCGACGGCTGACGGCAGCGGTTACCAAAATTAGGTATTTATGGATGCGCGACGCTACGTCAGTGGGAGACGCGACTTTGGTAGCTGGGTCGCTTGCGGTGTGAACGCAGCATAAGATGCTTCCACTGAGTGGCTTTGCTTGTCCTACATGTATATTGTAAAAGAACTAGATAAAGCCAAATGCTGTAAGCCATTTGAATATCATGGAAGCCTTTGGAAAGCTGTTGATGCCTTATAATAGATGCTTTCATCCTGCTCATCATCTCACCTGCACTTTGGTTCCATCATCACGGACAGAGACCTTATTGAGATGGGACTTAAGGCTGTCAGACCAATAAGGTATTATACATTTAGACCGAAGCCATTCTCAAAACAGGCTGTAAAGATGGCATTGAGGTCATTCAAGGTCGGTTTCTACACTAGCCTCAAGTGGACACTCAGAGTTCTTTGGTACTTCTGCATCAGAGGTTGCCGACTTACATTTTCTCAAAGTCTACGTCTTGTAGTTGAGGTCAAGAGAGCAACAGACCATCCGGTTGTGCTAGGAGTACCCTCAGTTTGACCATAATAAGCTGTAGACTGTATATTGTATATTCAAATGTATATTCAAAATTTGAGTATGGATTTCTACCACCATTGTAGAGCAGACATTCCAACATTGAGTATGTGACAGCTCTATTATGTATACAGTACAGGCCAAAAGTTTGGACAAACCTTCTCATTCAATGTGTTTTCTTTATTTTCATCACTATTTACATTGTAGATTCTCACTGAAGGTATCAAAACTATGAATGAACACGTGTAGAATTATGTACTGAACAAAAAAGTGTGATATAAATGGAATCATGTCTTATATTCTAGTTTCTTAAAAGTATCCACCCTCTGAATTTCTTGCCTTTTCAATGGGGACCATCATTTGTGTTGTTCAGAAATCAGGCTGATGCCCAGCCGACAGCCCTATCAGACAACTGTTAGAATTAATATTATGGCAAGAACCAGTCAGCTAAGTTAGGAGAAAAGAGTGGCCATCATTACTTCAGTGAAAATCTACAATGTAATTAGTGATAAAATTAAGGAAAACTCATTGAATGAGAAGGTGTGTCCAAATTTTTGGCCTGTACTGTAGTACTGTATCGAATTCACTGCTTTGTATCATAACATATCCTGATGCTTAATATTCCAGCCCATGTCATTTCTATCCAAAATCAGCAATAATCTAAATTTAAAACCTCAAGTATTGGAAAAGACAAGAAACTTCTTAAAATGGCAGAAACACCAGGATTTCAGTATCACCAGCTTGACATAAATAAACATTTTAACATGCACAACCTTGTGTCTATGTCTATAATGTGACCTTCATTTACTACACTGAGATGTTGTACCTCATGTTTGACATTCAAACTGATAATGTAACATATTTATGGACTTCTCTTACAAACAGACTTCTTGCTGCAGAAAGCAGATTTGCCTCCTGCCGGTCATGAATGGAGGTTTAAAAGGTACCTCTGCATTGGCTTCATTAGTCAGATCCTGCGCCAACACCATCCTGTTTACAGCCTGATGAAGTGCCTTTCATTCTGTATCTTTATGTTTTCCACATTGCTGATCTTTCACTTTCCCCCAAATCTACTCTGAATCCTCCAGTTTGATCACAAAGTTTAATACGACAGGTCATTTAAAACCTCATCCATCTAAACCCATCGTAGGGGAAATAACCATCCCTATATCTTGTTTTAAAGACACCTCAAGTAGAAAATGGCTCATCTCACCACTCGCTCCCCCACTACCTCCCTTTCAGAAAAGTACTGAAGAGCTGATGGGCCTCCCTAATGTCATTTCTCACAAGGTAAAAGCTCATAATGTATCCTCATATTCGCTGAGGTCAGTTTAACACAATCGGCTCTTTCATTTGCTCCCCCACTCTGTTTGGTCTCAGTAATAGCACCTCAAACTGCACAAGGTGGAGCGATATTGGACGGATGGTAATGCAATGACATTGACTCTGGGTCAGCATCTACATTTTAAAAGCTTATTGAGTGTTTTAAAAAGGTATCTCACAAGTTTTACACAAGAAAAAATTTCATATTCTTAGGAAAATGCATTACCTGACATTCATATGGATCATAAAGCATTTTTCTATATATATATATATTTTTTATTATTAACACAAAACAGCAACAACCAACCTAGATAGAACAACCAACAAGGGAAAAAAAACAACAACAAAAAATAAAGAAAAATAATACTGAATGTAAGGTTTGCATACACATGCACATACATACAGTCCTGATCATAATCTTACGACCAGTTGAAAAATTGCTAGAATATACCTTTTGCACATTTGGATCTTAATGAAGTTTTAAATAGAGCTACAATAAGCAAAAGCAAGAAGGGGGAGTGCGACAAAAAGCACTTTGAAAAAGTAATTTATTGAAAACAACAAGTAAACTGAAATAGGCTGTTTATCAGCTGATCAAAAGTTTAAGACCATCGCTCAAAAAATGACAAAAATCTCTCAAAATCCAGAACAAAACTTTTTCTCAGTAGGACTCAGTAATGAGTAGCTCCACCGATAATGAGGTCTGTACACACAAAAATAGTAAAATAAATAGATAAATTAAAAATAGACTAATTAAAAAAGCTACCAAGCTATTATAAAGGCCAATTATCCATTTAATGCGTAGAGTTTATGTTTATAAAGGGATCACAAGTCTGGAATACAGTCAAAGATGATGAGCTTGAGAAATCTGGTATGACAATCAAATAAAGTGTACTGAATCTCTTCAAGATACAGACAGCGATCACAAAACATTTTGAAACCTGGCTGTTTAAAGGCACATGTATGTGGAAATATTCTCTTTCTTTCCCAAATATTTTCCTGTCGCTTACATCAACCCCTTATGGACCCTTAAGCACCCTTACGGTCAGAACATCCTGTACAGATTCAGCAACATCTTGACCTGATTGTGTTGCTGCAGTCCATCATCAGACATCAAGAATGACAAACACTCCACTTACAGAGTGACACAATCTGCAAAGCTTTCACTACCTCCATGACCCTGACTTGACAGGACTGGCATGTCAGAGTTTTCTGTGCATCTTCAGTTTAGTTTGACACCTTGAACAGATGTCAACATTTTATTTCTCTCTAGAGCAGTGGTTTCCAAGCTTTTCTTTACCACTGCCCAGTTTTATACAATATAGTACAGCCTTGGAGTGGCATTCATGGGGGCATGGGGTTGTGTAGAGTAAAAGTCACAATAGAGCAGGATCAGAGGGGGCCAGAGGCTTGTTTCTAACCCTTATCAAGGAGACATTAACTAGGATTCACTCTGTTTTATCAGCTGATTAAAGGGATACAGCAACATTTATTTTTCTTTTCGTGTCTTGCGTCACTCCCCAGCCCATGACAAGCAGAAAGAGACCATTCTTTTAACTGTGCGCGCAATAACAAGAAAGAGACAGGCAGAGCTCACCCACCGCTAATTAGCTTAGCTTAAACACTAGGAGTCAATGGGTATTATTAGCCTGCCTCTACATATAGTCACCAGATAAACTCTTCAGCATTTCTAAACAGTCCCTGTGCTTGTGTTTTCTGTTTTTCCACCTTATTTTATCTATTTTGAGAATAGCATTAGCATTTCATGTAATTTCCTGAATAATCACACAAAACTAAAGCACAGGGCAGACATGCTTGTAAGTAGATAAACAAAACATAAAAATAGGTAACGTTACATAAAATTGCAAAAAAAAAATGAGTCATAACAAGCACACAAGACTGTTAAGAGAAAATCAAACAATTCATAAAATATACTCCTCAACTATCTACAAGTTCTGTAGTATATCTGATCATTCATTGTTATGAATATTTAATTATCATCATCATCATAAATTCGGACTAAAACAATTCGGAAAATGTAAAATAAAAAATCCTAAATTTATACATTAGCTGGATTACAGCCAATGACATTAAAAAGCCAACTTATATAAAATTAATATCTTATAAAAAGTAACGCATACGACGTGCATAAAAATCAAATAAACAGAAAATAAAACAAATTAGACTAATTTCAACCAATCACTGTTAAAACTCAAGGTGTGAAAAAACATTGATACAGCTATATATTGCGGTATTTTGACCACTGATATAATATGGATATTTCAAATCTTAATATAATTTTTTTTGTAAAAACTCATTTTTATTTGAGTTGGAAATAAACTACAACTTATGAATATTTATGTACAGGTTTTTTTGTCATTCAGTCTATGAAGTTCAGACAGTGACAAGAGAAATATGTGATTTGTTTGGTTTTTTTACTTACCATTGTGCTGTCAGTAACTTTAAAGCACTTGTGTGTTCAATTACAGTTTGAACTGCACTGCAGGTTAGGATGCTTTAAATACATTGTTAAAGGGAAAAGAAGAAGAATTTCTTTGCAGCAACAGTTAAAGTGACTTGATGCATTCTGTGTTTTAATCTAAGTGTATGTATGTAACACTGCATTTGACATTTTTCAAAAAAAAACAATAAAATGGAAAACTTGTATTTTTGTGCAATATTGTGTGATTTACATATACACCATCTCTAGTTTTTTCTTAGTTAACTCTTATAGCACAATATATCACACTATTGTGATATCATGATATTATCATGTCGTGACGCAAGTACCGTGATATGCATCATATTGTGAGGTTCTTGCCAATACTCACCCCAAGTTAAAATGTTTTTTAAATGGACACAGTGAGCCAATTTTCTGATAAAAGCAGAGAGTTTATTCCACTCCGAGATAGACCTGTACATAACCGATATTTGTAACATACACCTGTTAGCCAGGGGTTAGGAAAAAGAGATCCTTAGAGACCCTGCCTCATAGCGACAATAAACTTCTTTAAATGAACAAATTTGAAACATTATCCAATGATGTCTTCTAACCTGTTTTATGTGTCATATTGAAAAGTAAATCAATACATAGTTGATTTGTATAAAAAATGGGTATTCACTTACTGTTCACCGGCAGTGAGGTTCTTATTCTGTTCATTGTATCAATCGGTTCACTCATTGTTAAGTGATATCATAAAGTCATTAAATCAAATTAACATACTTCTAGAAAACTGCGACCCAATCCAAACCCTGAGCTGCACTTTTTTTTTGGCTCTCTCCTGCTGCCTTGTGCTGCCCGCCCCAGGTGTAATCCAGTGACAGTGACGGCTGACAGTGACAGATTGACACAGACAGATTAAACTCTGCCTGTCACACAGACTTTTTCCACTGCAGAGGAGCTGCTACCCCATGTTCTGCCTGTCTGCCTCGGTCGATTTTACAGGTAGGAACCAATCAAACGTTTAATTGACTTTGGACAGCACACAGACATGCTCAGATCATGTTTGACACACTAAGATTAAAGATACAGTAAATTATGAGGACACGGGGTTAAAAGAAAAGGTGACCTGGCCTGATGGTGTTAGTTAAAAGCTGTGGCTGTTTGTCCACGGAAAACCATGCAGTATTATGGAACTTTCCATATGCTAAAGTTTAGCCAGAATTTTGAAGAAAATAATAACTGAGTATACTGGTGTGAGACAGGCTGGAGGGGTTGTCTACAGATGGAAACTTATAAGATTTTTATCCATGTCAGGCTGAGATGTAATCAAAAAGTAATGCTCCACATGCCAGGGAGGGATACTTGAACATTCTATATAACTTTTTTATTATGATGATGAAACTAGTAAATAATGAATCTACTTTTTGTGGAGCATGCTACCTGTTCAGTGTGAACACAGTATTTTTAATAGGGATCAGTGCTGTTCTGGAAACTCAGATTTATTTTTTTTTCCTTTCTTTCTTTGGTTGCTTATAGAATCTTTTGGAAACAAAGAGGTAAAAATACTTTAAAAAGTTGCAAACTCTGGCATATTGAGAAACTCAAATCTACTTGTAAAGATAAATATTCTGTTTCTCAGATAAAACAAAGTTTACTTGAAGGTCCCATGGTGTGTTTGACCGTTTACATCATGTCTTGGTGTCTTGGTTACTCGACAACTTGAATTAAATTAATGGAAGATTGATACATTTTGACTGTAGAGAATCAGATAGAGCTCTGTTCCCCTCTCCTTTGGAAACAATCCGATCTGTAAGGGTGGGATGCCATGATAATTCACTTGTTGGATATTTTCACTTTTCCATACCAGCCTTTGTGTAAAAATCCCACTATCAGTAATTTCTGAGATACTCAGACCAGCACCAACAACCATGCCATGTTCAAAGTCTCTTAATGTTCTTCCACAGTCTGATGATGCATTCAGACTTCAGCAGGTCTCCTTAACCATGTCTAGATGCCTGATTTTACTGAGTTGCTGCCATGAGATTGACTTATTAGGTTTCTGCTTAATAAGCAGTTAAACATGTGCACCTTGTGTCTTGGGTGTATAATAATCATGGATTTGATTTAAGTTGACGAAAGAATGACAAATTTTGTCTCTGTAGAGGATCAGATGCAGCTCTTTTTCCCTCCCCTTTGGAAACATCCGAAATGTAAGGTTGGGATGCCATGATAATTAGCTACTTGCTGGATATTTTCACTTTTCCAAACCAGCCTTTGTGTAGTCACTTAATATTCTTCCACATTCTGATGATGCATTCAGACTTTTCCTTAAGCATGTCTAGATGCCTGATTTCACTGTGTTGCTGCCATGTGATTGACTTATAAGCATAATTATTTCTGCATAATAAGCAGTTAAATAGGTGTTCCTCATGTCTTGGGTGTATAATAAGCAAGGATTTAATTATGGTTGACGAAAGAATGACAGTTTTTGTCTGTAGAGGATCAGATGCAGCTCTGTTTCCCTCCCCTTTGGAAACACTCCAATCTGAAAGGGCGGGATGCCATGATTATTAGCTACTTATTGGATATTTTCACTTTTTCAGACGTGTTAAAATCCCAGTAGTATTAGTTGCTGAGATACTAATACCAACAACAACAACCATGTTTGAATGTTACATTCAAACTCACTTATATTAACGTTCTTCCACATTCTGATGCTCCATTCAGACTTTAGCAGGACTTCTGAACCATGTCTACATGTGTAACTGCACTGTATTGCTGCCAAGTGATTGACTATCTAGTTATTGGCATGGCTAAGCCCTTAAAGCCTGTTGCATCATATTTGATACATACTTTTATGCTACTTCCATCTAATCAAAATGATCAAAAAAGTAATCAAAAAGCATATGAAACAATCAGATAAATGATTAAAAACATGTCCTCAAGTAGATTATCAGTTGCCAAAAACACCTAATAAATTAAATGATATCCTAAAAACATATATGTTATACTTAATGGATTTTTGGGGGATTTCAGTGGAAAGTGAAATAAACATTTCAGCCTTCCAAAAAATAGAATTCCCTGGCTATAATTTGTGTTTTCAGGCTTTAAAGGGTTAAGCTGTTTAGCAGGAGAACATAGCAAAGAGCTTTTTGTTGACGCAAAGACTGCTTTCAGTTTTGTCATCTGGCACTCACTAAGAAGAGGGAATTTCTTCAGCTTTAGAGGAAATTTCAAGTCGATCACTGGCAAAGAAGCACTGAAGTCTGACGCACCAGCCTTTAAAGAGTACAATGACATCTCCCACAGAGTGAGTAATAATAATAATAATAATAATAATATACAGCTTCCAGGATGACTGGAGCAAACACTATATATGAGGTGCCTGATGTTTGGCTAAATGACACTGAGCCTTACAAACAGCCATAAGTCATCGTCTAAAGTGGCTCTTAGACAGCTGAAAGAATGCTAAGTAATGAGCATGGTCCGCCAGGAGGGAATGCTGCTGGGTGAGTGGCAGTAAGACAAGTAGTGCTGGATCTTTTTAGGCAGGAAAGTGGCTTCACATGTCACTCGTGGCTGCCCGGTGCACTGCCCCAGCATGCTTTGCAGCCGGGAAATGTCCTGACCATTATCTGGTATTGTATGAGCCGTGCTGAAGCTGTCAGCCGTAACACGTGTGTGTGAGTGTGAGGGGGGCTGTCAGGCTGAGATCCAGGGATTTCTGCAGACATTAGGACCCACAGTGTGGCCATCTTTGTTTACTTTTTGGATTTTTAGGTATTCATAACAGTGAATTGAAGGGTAGTTTGTGTTTTTTGATGTGGGGTTGCTCACCTGTAAAATGATTGCCAATAAAGGAGTGGTCGATGGCGTCACCAAAAGACTCACAATTAACACACCTTTTTAGCGGGGTCCACACATGAGGATTTTCTAAATCTAAAAATAAAAAAACAGGAATTGCACAGTTTTGATCATACTGTGTGGTGTGATCCTATCATCTCAACACGGTATAACACACACATAAGCATTTTGTATAATTAGGGATGTAACGGTTACCGGTAAAATGGTGAACTGCGGTTAAATTTTCCATGGCTATTAAAATTACCGTTATACCGTGTTTGATTACCACACTTGACACAGATCCGTGATTAAAACTGCCATAACTCCACAAGTAAACGAGTAGACTGAGACAGAGAAGAAGGATTTAGTGAGCGGTACCAGAGTGAATTATTGGCGGTTTATCAGTATTTTCCCGACAATTGCCCAAGTCCCTCCGATCCGAGTCCCAAGCAAGTCTTGAGTCATTTGATCCGAGTCTCAAGCAAGTCCCAAGTTTTTTCTGTTGTGGGCAAGTCAAGTCGAGTCGAGTCACAGGTTTTGCCAAGTCAAGTCGAGTCGAGTCACAGGTTTTGTACAGTCAAGTCAAGTCGAGTCACAGGTTATGACAGGTCAAGTCCCTCACCTTTGTTCCCCAGTCCACCCAAAAAGGACTCAGAATTTTTATCTTGAAGATACAAACCTTATGTTCCCAAGGTCAACATAAAAAACCGCATCAGACTAGTCTGCCTGGATTAATGCAGCATAAAGCTGGTCATTTACCAATAAGATATTGCATGTCTGATTATTTAGACCTAGGTAGAGGAGAAAGGCTACATGAAAGAAATGGCATGTTTCATATAAAAAATACTTTTATCTAAATCTAAACAATTTTGCAACAGTTATTTGCAACAAATAGGGGGCTCAGCTTGCAATTCAGCAAACATGAAACTGCATGCACGCACTCACTTTGACTGCTGAACCTAAAAAATAAGAGAGAACTCCCGATATCTTATTCTGACACACCTGGATAACCCAGATCTAGTGTACTTAAATAGTGCCATTTTCAGTCAATAGTTGAGGATTTCACAAGGTGAAAGGTAGTTAGTCGCTTGTGTGTGTGTCACACACACATACACACACGCACGCACCCCCACCCCCCACACACACACACACATACATACGCGGACTAAAAAAATACACTTAAAATCATTTATCCTACGCCGTTTGGCCGATTTTCTTTCACTTATTTGCACGTGATAAAGTTCTATGTTGTGCCCTCTTTTTCGCTTGTCGAAGCGTTGCAGGTCGTACACTTGGCTATCTTCGTTTTCCATCTGAGTGAAATTCTTTATATGCAAAGAAAATAACTTTGGGCACAAAAGACATAGCAGCTGAAGCCTGCGTCCCGCGCTATCTGCCCACTGATCATCACTGTAGCAGGAGCGGGTGTGTGGTAGGAACATGTGTGTAGCGCTGTGTTGTGTGCGGGACCATAATAGTTGACGGACATGTGTACTGTGAATGGAGCATCAACAGCGGCGTATATCTCCTGTCTGGCTCTTCATATAAAGCCTGAGTGAGTGAAATTTTCTGAATCATGTTGTCTCAAGTCAGGTCGAGTCCGGAGACATTTTCTCCCGAGTCCCAGCCGAGTCTCAAGTATTTATCTCCCGAGTCGAGTCGAGTTCCGAGTTTTTACCTCCGAGTCCGAGACGAGTTGCAAGTCGTCTCATTAGCCGCTCGAGTCGACTCGAGTCCGAGTCCTATGACTCGAGTCCAATTGTCTGGTGTTTTCCGTGTAAATAATGTATAAAGGTTCTAAATAACAACATTAGTATCAATCTGGAGTGTGTTCTTGCTGTTCTTTCACCGTTCTTTGGACGTTTATTTGCCTTGTTTTGACATATTTTTCCATCATAGTTTGTGTTTTATGGATTTAATCAATCGTAATTTGGAAATATTGAAGAAGGAGATGTTGAGGAGATCTGCCATGGAAAGGGGAGACCAGAGGAGAGTCATGAAGGGTGCTAACTGCTTCAGGGACTATGGTTAGTAAAACAAAAAATAAATAAATAAAAAAAGCTTGGACATGGTAACACGCTGTAACATGGACAATAATGCTGGAGGAAAACAGAAATGTGTTAGTGTATGTAAAATGGGCTCAAATTTTTTGGCTGTCTAAAACTTTGAACATGTTAATTTACAATTGTTTGTAAAGAGAAACTTGTTAAAAGTACAAATCCATTTTTTTCTTTTAAGCATTTATAACATAATAATGACAAATACTTGCCAGAACTATTTACTTTTATTTCTCATGAAAAAGGTTTCAACAAATTTACTTGTGTGCATTTAATCGCAAATTCTTGAAACAATTTTTTTTTTACCCTGCACATTTTCTCACTTTGCAACACTGAAGACCACAGCGGCCAAAAAAGAACAACTGAAAAGACAAGAAAGTCTGTCCAAAAAGCCAAAATTCTGGGTTTAACTCTAGAATTCTGAGAAAAAAAAGTCAGAACTCGTATCATGTGGAGAAAAGCTTGCAGCCCGAGAATTAAATCACATTTTGAGAATTCTTACTTTAATTTTAGAAGGTGATTTTTCTTAAAATCACATTTTTTGTCATAAGAAAATTTCACCTAAAAATAAATTAATATGTTTATTTGCAGTGGCTCTGATCTTTTTCTGTATATCAGGGGGCCAGTTAGTGATCGCTGATGTAGAGCAGGTTCACTGTTTGTTGTCAACTCTGGTATTGTAACAGAGATGCTCTGCCAGGTAGCCTCAATAAAGCTAACACACAAAAGTTCAACTTGTTTCTGTTATTTTATACATTCAGACTTTACTATCATTTAATAAAGGGTTATTAAAGTGGAAAACATGAATTCAGAAATTTAAGGAAACTTAAAAAAATCCCATACCCTTTACACTTCATATTTTAGTTGACTAAATTTTTAGTAGATGTTGTCGACTAAAATGTTGTGAAATGTTATCAACTAAAACTAGACTAAAATCACAACAATTCCGATGACTAAATTAAGACTAAAACTAAAAAAGATGTCTTAAGCAACATGCTATAGGAAAAACTAAATTAAAAAGTGCTATCAAAATTAACACTGGTCTTGGACAAAGCTCCCAAGTTGCTTCAGAAATAATCATATTTTCCTGTGTCATCAGCCTAAAGCAGCCCCAACTAGAGCACTGCGGTATATTAATATATGCTGTTGGTCTTGTTGCCTGGCATTCATTAAGCATGTGGCCACTAACATGACAACATCTAAATTCCTTTATGGTGAAGATACTGGCCTTGCATTTGAAATTCATGATATTAAAATATACTTTGCATTCATAAGCTCATTAATAATAGCTGCGTTAAGCTTTGGGCATGCCTCTGCAGTATGTATGTAATAGATTCAGCAACAAAACACCTTTAATAAAGCATCATTGCTGCACATGTGAGATAATAAAATAATGATAATGATGTACAACATATTGTGCTGTAATTGACCACAAGAGGACTTTGCTACTTTCAAGGGGGCTTAAAACTGGTGTTCCTTTTCCATAATTCATGTTATTCATTAGCAGTTTGTGGTTAAGTTGCATAAATTGAAAAAAAAATCAATTAGTTGCAGGCTCATTTGGAGAACTCTGCCCCTCTTGTCATCACAGCTCTGAAAAACAAAAAGATTAATACGTTTTTTTTTTGTTTTTTTTTACAAATCAGCATCACGAAAGGCATGGACGCTATTCCTCATTCACTCAACAAAGGCACACATCAGTTTAATTCATTCACTTCTAATTAACAAATCGTATGGCAGCAATTCAGCGCATTTAGGCCTGCAGACTTTGTCAGGACAATCTGCTGAAGTTCAAACTGAGCATCAGAACAGAAAGAAAGGCGATTAAAGTGGTTGTTGATTAGGGTGACCATAGTAAGCTTCTGCCATGACACGTAATCCTTTTTGGGCGTATATTTTGTCCAGGGGGATTTTATAAAGTTCCGTAAAATGTCTGGGTATAGCTAAGCTTGTTCTTCAAACCAAATTGCCACCAGCAATAGAAAAAGACATGCATGATTCAAACTACCACAGCTCCTCGAGTATCCACACTATTAAAATGATTCCAACTACTCTGAAAGTTGAGAAGTGAAGCTTTCCAGTGATCAAAACATCCAAAATATTGTAAATAATAACTGTATCATTCTGGAGTGTTTTCTTGCCAGTGTTTTGCAGTATTTCCACCACGTTCTTTTTTTCTGTCATCATTTGGCCTGTCACAATAATCAATAAATCAATTAACCGCACGAAAAATAAAAAATCCTTGGTAAGTTTGCCAGCCTCGATAAACTGACATGTACGTGCATGTTTGTTTTCCTCCTCTCTTTCTACCAAACAAGTTGGATGAGAAGATGGGTCACTCTGTGTAACTATCTCTACACCGGGGTGCATTGGTTCTATCGCGGATTTATAGCGGAGTGAGCATCTGTCATTCATTCAATCTTTGTGGGGGAGGAGGGACTGCTGGCGCGTACACACGGAGAGCTGAAGTGAGCGTCCTGAGGAGTAAGAAGGAAATGAAAACTAATACGAATGATGGCACGAAAGCTCCGGTTCTTAAGCCGGGTGCCACAGCCCCAGTGTGGGAATATATTGGTATTAAACAGAATGAACAAGGTGTGAGCCATGAACACTGACGAGCCGATATGTCGCATTATTTTGAAAGTAGTGGCGGCGGAGAAGGGGAGGTGCAGCGGAGCCTTCGTCCTGACAGTCAGCACTTACTGAGGTGTTTGGTCGGCAAAGTGAATATAAATTAAGAAGCGCAAAATGGAGCGCGCTCACAGACAGTGTCATTCGCTACATTGCAAAAGAAATGCAGCCCTTGGATATGGTTGAAAAGCCAGCAATGTTACAAACATTTGACAGACAGTACGAATTGACTCAGAGAAAGTGCATATCACAAACAATTCTGGAACTGTATAAACTCTATTTTATTTATTTTGTGTGTTTTTATTGGAATTTTGTTTTTTTTTCTTTACAGAAACAGGGTCTATTTTTTTTATTGTTTTTGATTAGTATAATTATTTTTTTTACATGCAATGTTTCCTAAAAGAGAGTCCATTTCATTTTCATTGTTTTTTTTCTCTTTTTTGTATGTTAAGTTTATTATATTGTTTGTTTCTATTTAAAATCTCTTGACCTTCCAATTACAGTTAAATACTCTTAAGAAATTAAAGTTTATTGCTTTAGATACAGTGTAGCCTACATACTTAATAATGACATATATTATAATTACATGAATAATAAAATGATATTTCAAAATATTATTGGAAATAATATTGTATATGGGCAATAATTTTTTGGACAATATAATTTGTTATCGTGACAGGCCTAGCCATCATCTTTTTCATCAAAGTCCCTTGTTTTATGGATTACAAAAATAGTTAAATATAATAGATGACAAATAATATAAAACAGGTTGAGCTTTGGTTGGGTCTTCTCAAAAACAAACTCATTTGGAATTGTTAATAAAGAGGAACCTGTTGAAAATTCAAATCTCCTTTTTCTCTCCCTGTAATTACACACTGTTCTGAGCATGTACAACTTAGTAATGACAAATACTTATCTGAAAAAAAGGTGCAAAATAATTTACTCTAAGGGCATTTTCTGGCACATTTATAGATAAATAAGGCAGTAAAAGGGTTTAGTGGAAGGGTTTATATTTATAATAAAGTGCTGCACTGGATCACTGGCATTATTCAAATGTAATTTCCTGCTGATGCCAGAAAGACTGGTCCCAATGTTTCAGGATTTTCTCACAAAACCATCTTCAGGGTTTACAAAGAGCGTTCTGAGAAGAAGAAAAATACCCCTGAGCAGCAGCCGTCTTGACCAAAATGCCTTGTTGATGCCAGAGGAGATTTGTAAGAGTGCTTTGAGAGGAAAGAAAAGCCACAATAACTCAAATAATAAGTCATTACAACCAAAGATCATTTCTGAATTCACATGTCAAATGTTGAAGCAGCAGGAGACAACACTACTTGACTCTTCTGTCAGCTAAGAGCAGAAAACTGAGGCTGCATTGCTCAAGGTTCACCAAAGTTGCCTGATAAATGATTGGAAAATATTGCCTGGTGAGTCTCGATTCTGCTGCAACATTCATACGGTAGGTTCAGAATCTGACCCAAACAACATGAGAGTATTGATCCATCCTGCCTTGTATCAACAGTTCAAGCAGCCGTCAGAGGTGTAGTGGCACACTCTGGGCCCCTTAATACCGACCTGGCATTTCTTAAACCTCAAAGCTTTCTCGAGTACTGTTGCTGACCCTGTCCATCAGGTCTGGGTTACTTTATTTGTACTCATCAGTGAAACTATTTTGCAGCCTGAGAGATAGAGACATCCATCACAAGTAACAAATCACAAAACACATGTAACACTGAGCTACATAACAGGTGGAAAATTTAAATACCACAACATATAATTAAAGCTTAAACACAAATTAAAACATCAAAATAAAAGATAAAGGCTCCTGAAATCAGGGACAAGTCTTTGTACTTTTGCTAACCATTGCTCTTGCCGACTGCCTCTTCATTTTTATCAGCACAAGCCTAAGTTACAATCACTTACACTGACATTTTCAGGGGAATTTCAGGGTGTGAGGCAGAAAGATTTATCATTTTGGATCGCCCAATCATGTGATCACCAAAGCTGCATTTTCTTGCAGCGCTCCTCACTAACCCAGGATCAATTCTATCAACTATTTTACACATCGTATTTTACAATTTTGTAGGCAATTTGCATTTAAAGGTGCTATGAGGAGAATCTATTACCGGCGACATTAACACTCTGCCACCCATGAGCACGCGCGGCGACTGTCGTAATGATGCATTCCAGTAACCTCGGAACTGGGAGGGACATCAACTCCGACTTATCGGAGTTCCAGTTGAAGTCGGAAAACAACATGCCGATCTACCAGGCTATTGTTAGCTGTTGTTAGCATGCCCTGTGTTGTTGCTCACAAATACATATGAAGAATGTGATTATCACTATGGCAGCATTTTTGTAAATAGAAGTCTAAACGACACACCCCAGTCAGAAGTGCAAATAAATTGATTATTACAGGAGCTAAGTAACTGTTCACACTGTGGGCATCCATCTTCGATTGTCAACTCAGGGTTGGCGAGGTTTCACCAAGCTCCCAGTAGGAAATTCCGACTTCTGGGGACGTTCCAGTTGCAGTTTCCTACTTGGAACCCGGAAATTCCTACTTCTGACTACAACTGGAATGCACCAAAAGACGTGACTGAAGCCAAAGCGTGTGTTTGTTGTGATGCTAATGAATGCAGCTCGGACCTTCCTCTAGATTGCTTTACAACTTCTTTTTTCAACAACTTACAGGATACAAAGCGACGAGGTAATGTATCTCTTTCTAGTTACGTAGTGGTAGTTTTTGATGTGTGACAACAAGCAATTTTTGGCAAATGTAGTATTGTAGTTTTGTAGCCGGCTATATATCGCTACTTACAGCTTGGTGCTCTAAGACGTGTCTGAATAATATAAATTTGCTCTAGTTTTAATTGTCTTGTTCCTGAAGTTGAGTATCCAGGCCAGTCCAGTCCTGTCCAACCTGACCGGAAGGCTAAGGAATAGCATTTATTAGGGAGCTGCAGAATGTGGACGTGACGACAACCAGAAGTTGAAAACTGGAAGTTGAGAGCGGATATGCCGATTAGCTTACTGTCCTCATAGCTACTCAGTGAAACTTGTCGAAATCTGCCCTCCACAGAAGTTTACTTGTAGGGATTGTCTTTGACGAGGTTCATGTCACATATAAGTGTTAAATGAATCATCTGTGTGGTAAAATTTAGTGTAAGATGGTAGTATAAGGTCGTAAGCTGTTAGCACCTAAGTTAGAGCCTATGTCTAATGTCCATTCACTATTTTTAACTATTGTTAGCCATTAGCCGCTAAATTTCCTGGTATGTATGCTACATTATAGGGGGCAACCCTGCTTGATGTGGATTGGTCTGTGATGAATGTGACGAGCCAAACGATTGTCCAATCACAAGCTTGTGCTTCTTTTGAATGGTCTGCCCCTGAAAGCAAATTTAAAGGGCTCCTACCCAGATGGACTAGTGAAATATTTCTGTGGCAGATACAGTCCTGATCAAAATCTTAGGACCAGTTGAAAATTGCTAGAATATGCAGTTTGCACATTTGGACCTTAATGAGGTTTTAAATAGAGCCACAATATGCAAAAGCAAGAAGGGGGAGTGTGACAAAAGCACTTTGAAAAAGTAATTTATTGAAAACAACAAGTAAACTGAAATAGGCTTTGACTTTTATATTGAAATCTAAATTAACTTTTAGTGTATGATTTTAATGCCCAAATGAACAAATCCATCAATTAATTGCTGATTAAAAAAATAGAGACTTGAAAAGTAAGACACCACGTGTGCACAGAGGGATATCGGTGCAGTAAAACTCTCTTTTTCCTGTTTTGCTTATTGCATCCTGCAGCATACACCACCCGACCACAGCAGGGATTGTACTTCACCCTCCAAGTTTACTAAAAAGCTCCAGTTCATCTGCAGGAGCTTCAAGCTGTGATCATGTCCAACATGTTTTCAACCAGGATGGGGCATAAGGAACACGGTGTGAACACATCAATAACAGCTTGACATACAAAACCAGCATGATCACCCTTTTAAGTTGATTTTAAAACCATGTTCACCACCTGGAGAATGTACGTCCAATATTCACTTCCTTTCTCCTCGGGGAAATATCTCCCTCTTTCCAGATAAATGCAGCGCTGTGTTCACCAGCTGCTGTTTAACTGCTGAACAGGTAGTAAAACCTGTTTTCATTTTTTAAAGATATTTTAAATGATTTTTCCCCAAAGACTGCTGCATGCTGAGGCTGGAGCTGGAGCAACAGTAGTTACAGTGGATCGAATTAGTCAATGTGAGCAGCAAAATAATAAGATCATATTCATTAAAAAGCTCTGAGCAAGAGATGAGCAGCTGATTTAATAATCCTTTGTAAGTATCTCTGCACACAAGTTTCTGAATATAAATGTGGACTCAGTGGGCATAGGAGGAGATTTTTGTGTCCAAACAGTTTTGTGTCCTTGTTTGTGGTTTAAGTAGTGTTTGAGCAATCCAGCTGTGACGGCTTGGCTGATGTCATATCTAGTCAAGGGGCCAAAATTAAAGGAATAGTTCAGTGTTTCTGGAGCAGGGCTTTGTTAATGGGAGGTTTATTACCTGCAATAGATACTTGTTAAAATGGCATCTTTAAAGAGAGACCTGCCAGAGAGTGGGTATAGGAGAGGCTCAGTATTACCACAGTCAGGATTGGATATGATTTTCCAAATATTAAGCAAAACAAGCTGCTTATTTTAATGAGAATTACAAAAAAAACTCCAGCAATATAAGCGTTCTTTCAGTGCAACTGTGTGATGTAGCTTCACAAAGCTTGTAGCTAGTTTACTGACTCTGGTTATCAATTTGATTCTTCAACAGTTCCCTTATCAGTGCTTGTGATTTTAGTCATGGGCATAGCTGGCCTACCCTGGTTTTTAGATGTCAAACACATGCTACTCCTGATATTTAATGCTGTGCTGCATAGATAAATGCTTCTGCAAGTTGCTGGTGTGCAGAAAGCATCCATCCATACTTCCATTATCTATGCCACTTATCACATTTGGGATTGCAAGGGCACTCAAGTCTTTTCAAGCTGACATTTGGCAAGAGGCAGGGTTTACCTTGAATCAGTCACAAGCCAATCACAGGGCCACATAGAGTGAGGCCAACCATTCATACTCAGTCATACTTAAGGGCAATTTGTAGTCACCAGCTTACCTAATGAGCATGTTTTTGGTCTATGGGACAAAGCTGGTAACCTGACAAGCCAGATGGACAGCTTCATATTGAAAATATTTCACTAATCCATCTGGGGAGGAGCCCTGCGAGAATGTTTTCAGGGGCAGAACATTCAAATACAACAGCAGCTTGAGATTGGACGATCGTTTGGCTCAAAACACTCATCACGGACCAATCCATATCAAGCAACACGGCTATAACGTAGCATATGTAGTGGCTAGACCTAACGCCTAATGGTTAGCCATTGGTTGCTACAGCTAATGGCTGACAAGGGCAAACAACAGCAAATGGCCGTTAGCTGTAGTGGCTACCCGTTGTTAGCGGCTAACTGATGTTAGCTGCTACGGCTAACGGCCAATTGTTGCTTTCCCTTGTTAGCCGTTAGCAATTAGCTGTAGCGGCTAATGGCTGCTAGCCGAAAGCTTAACTACCTTGAGACTATTCTTTTACATTAAATTACACCACACAGATTTATCATTTAACACTTATATGGGACATGAACCTTGTCAAAGACAATCCCTACAAAGTAAACTTATGAGGAGAGCATATTTCGCCAAGTATAACTGAGTAAGCATGAGGCTAACTGACATTAGCCTCCATTATTTGTACTTTTATTGTACATTATTTAAGTCGCTTCCTGTTGTCGTCACGCCCACAGCTCCCACTGCTCCCGCCTTTCTTCCCTGATTGGGTCGTTAAGCATTTAGCCAAGTGAAACAGTTGAACAGTGGAGGCTGGCAAAAGAGAGATGCATGATTTCAGAATCCAGCAGGTCTGTCTGCTCTGCAAAGCTACAAAGCTGGAGTGCCCGGCAAGAAACTACGCAAACACTTGGATGACATGCAAACTCCACACAGGAATTGAACCAGCAACCTTCTTAATGTGAGGCACTCACCCTAATTTCTGCAACACAGTACCACCTAAGCTTTGGTTCAGTTCAATCAGGTTAAGAGTCTGGGTGTCATCCTCGACAGCACACTCTCCTTCTAATCACACGCAAATAACATACTGAGACTATAGCAAACACCTCCTCCTTGGTATCCCACAAAAGTCCCTCCATAAACTTCAACTAGTCCCAAACTCAGCTGCCCACATCATCACCAAGACTCTTTCACACCATCACATCACCCCCACCCTACAGCAACTCCACTGGCTCCCGGTAAAGCATAGAACAGAATTCAAACTGTTCCTATACACCTTTAAGGTTGTCTTTAACCTCACCCCTCCATATCTTTCTAACCCCCTCCACATCCCCACTCCAAACCACTCCCTCAGATCCTCCTCCTCCACCCACCTCACTGTGGCCCCTGCCCACCTAAGCACCATGAGGAGCAGGGCCTTCAGTCGCTGTGCTCCTGAGCTCTGGAACTCTCTCCCCCGGACTTCCAAAATATGAAGTCTTTGTCCTTTTTCAAGTCCAGACTCAAAGCCCACTTGTTAAGCACTGCATTCAACAACAGTACACCATCTGTTCCCCATACCTGTCTTTATCTGTTGTGTTTTATGGATTTACTGTTGATTTTATTGTTGTTTTAATCTTGTAAAGTGTCCTTGAGTGTTGTGAAAGGCACTTTTAAATAAAATGTATTATTAATATTATTATTACTGATGTCTAGAATTCCTTTCGGAATAATAGCATATTTTTTTAGTAAAGCTGGACAGATGCCCGTCCTTACATCTACATTCATTTCCTTTCAAGGTCAGGAGGGGGCTGGAGCCGATTGTAGCTGTCTCAGTTAATATGTACCACCAAAATGTCAGCTGAAATTTACATCCCTGCTGAAGCTGATATTTAGTTTTTGGAACAACCATCTACAGATGCCAGTGTCATACATACTGCAACACAGCCTCCACAGCAAAAACTCAAATCTAGGGAAGTTTATTTTTCCAATTTAATTCTATAAATGTCACAACACTTATTGTGAGCCAAAATTTCCTGCATTGCCCAGCTTCACATATTATTTCCGTCTTTCGAAACAAGAAAATAACCCTAAATTACTTGTAACGAGTTCAAATACTTGCCAATGTGGCAAGACATTTTTTTCTTGCACAATGTGTTTGAAGTAAGATGTGCTATCTTACATAGTCTGTTGACCTAATTTAAGACCCTCAAGGAGGTGGTTTCATTCTCATATATTTCCAATAACTACAAGTTATTCAGTGCTTTATATTTTATTCCTGGTAATAGGATATCTATATGAACTTGTCTATTGAAAATGACATTTTTGTTAGTATTGTGGATATTTTTTTTACTTCAAATTACACAAATAAGCTTGCCAAGACTCGAGTTTTTGCAGTGTAACTAAAACTCTGCTTTCTGATCTTTCTTCAAATATTACAAACAATAGATCATAATATAATATCAACGTTCCAGCTCGTCACCCTGGACACGACAACACAGGAACATGACAAATGGTCGATAACGTTCTATGAGTCTACTAACCACCCAGTGAACAAAAAAGCTTCAAATAAATGTGTATCAGTTGCTTCAAGAATAAAGTAAATGAGTGTTCTTTGGCCTCCAAATTAGTAAAACACAGCCTCCCACTCATGCCGACAAAAATTCAGAGGACAGTCTTAAAAGCTTTTTGTATAAAGCACAAAAAAAAACCTTTATTTCAGAGTTGTACCTTAGTCATCAAGCAGACCTTGAAGAATTCTCACTGCTTGGCATGAAAAAAAGACATCCTTGACTCTTTTTTTTTATGATTCAATGGTAGCACTTGCATAAGGAGGCTAAAGCCACATGTAAACACATTAGATCGACGGCTTCCGACAGTTTAATTCAAGCTTTATGCTCTCCTTCCCTAACAATGATTGACTGATATTGACACATCATATTATCGGAGCATCCCGTCTTTAAAGAGCCTGCAGTGATGAATCAGGAGTCGAGCCCTCTCTGGAGTATAAACTGCTTTGAATCGCCGCATGTTTCTGTTAAGCAGAGCAGCATGTTTAATGGGCTATATGAACCATAATTAATCACTTCCCATATGACTGTTACATCCTGAATATGCTCTGTATGGATACGCCTGTCTTTGCCTGTTTTCTGATCACAGCGCCTCCTGCATCAAAATGAATTGCAAATAATCGTCTGAGTATTACATGAATAATGCGCAGCCTTGGGGAGGATGCTTGAATGAGATGGTCTTTTCCTCCTTCTACATATAGTAAAAATGCTTCCGGGTGGTGTTGTTGAACATGGAAATTGATTCAACAGCAGCAAACACCCTCAGATTCCTCCCGTCATCGCACACACATCCAAGCAGCTCTTGTATCTGCTTCTAATTGAAGTAAATTATGTCTGACAGGCAGGGCTTGCACAAAAAAGACCGTGTGAATGTGGGTTTTTAAATTTAACATGCAGCACTTTCATGGAATTTACTGTTGGTCCATTTGGAGCTTTATTACATAAAGAGAAGCCAGGCAGTGATAGAGTTAAACCCAGCAGGACGCAGCTCAGAGTGAAATATATACATATATAAGAATAATTTTTCTCTATAGAGAGCACACTCTGCAGACAGAGCTCTGGTGGGTTTATTAGTTCATGCATTAAGCTCAGAGACATTACCGTTCTATATGTGCACGGATCAGATCTCAGCGTGCATGTTTCTGCATACCCAAACAGCTGCTGGAGGCTGTCTTTCATTTTCTTTATTTCTTCGACTTTTTGAGAATGCTCTGTGTTAAAAAACAAAAAGGGCAACGACTTATTTAACTAATGAAGTCAAAGGCAGTTTTCTACAGGGAGCAGCTGAATCAGGAATATTTATGTTATTATATTTACAAGTCTGTTGATTATGTAACATCTATACACAGCATTATTTTGCATTAACTTTTTTATATAATATATGGAGGATCCCACTGCATAATACATTCTTTGTGCAACACTTGAAAATCTAATTTAGATTAGAAAAGTTTGTTCATTCATTCAAATCTTAATGTATTCTCAGAAAGACATTGTGGTTTCTCTCCTTTTCTGTCTTTGAAATCACAGACACTATATGAACAATAAACACCATCAATCGCAACAGCAAAGGAATCAACTAAAATAGTTGGTAACACTCTAGAATAACGATCATTTGTAAGGCATTTATAAGCGAGCTTAAACACATCCTCAACAAGTTCAAACACAGATGGGTTCCACGCCAGCAGGGGGCACTGTGGTAGAGTGAGCAGGTGGGAGAGACAGAGGGGATGCTAACTTCAACTTTGGCCTATGAAAATATGTCCACCACTTTATTGTTAAAAAGGAGATTCTGAAAGGCTTTCCAATCATGTAAAATACAATATCTATTGGAATAACAAAAGGGGAGAAAAGATCAACTGAAATAACATTCCCAAACTTTTTTTGATGCGTTTCGTTGCTCCTGCTACCGTGTTGACTGCCTCTTCACTGATTCTTCTCTTGCCTGCTGTTACGGCCTCGAGAGATCCCGGGTATAAATCCCGGCCGAGCCCCCCAAAATGTTACAGTCCCCATACCACTGAAAGATTACCTGGCTCGATGTTGACCAAAAAGGAAGACCAAAACATATTAAAGGATGCCACAAAATTTTCAAAGTTGATTGTTTTTATTTTTAAGTAAAAAGTTCAAATGAGAAACAAACTAAATAAACCAAAAGGGTCTGGAGTTGTCAGCAAAAATTAACAAAACAGGAGAAAATGAGTAGGCCAACCCATAAGGGGCTGTCGCACCTATCACTTCCCCATAAACTGCCTGGCCAGAAACTAACTAAAGCAAAGAACAATCAAAACCGAGAAAACTGGACTACCGACAATCTCCAGCCCAAACTAAAACAACAAAACCCAGCAACCTAGTGCTGCTGAGGAAATAAAAAGGAAAGAGGAGAAACAAAACTACCTGTTAACCCAGGAAAACAGAAAACTAAGGAGGAGTGCGTGAAAACCTCCTGCTTCTCAGGTTTGTGTGTCCAACATTGCTCCTCTCTCAGCTCCTCTAAATACCCCTCCTCCTCCCTGAGCGCCAATTGCTCTCAGGTGTGCACCAGAGGAGAGGAAGGAGGAGGACCAGGGAAAGACAGGAGAAGAAGGGCCGCACGTAATGCCTGCATCATGTTAATTTTTGACAACAAACACAACCACTGCACTGGGGTTGAGTGGCAGCCATGATGCTTCTGTGATGCTAACCACGAGTGTATCTCCAGCCTATATAAAACAGGCAGCAGGAATTATACTTCCTCCTACATCAGGCTTTAGCTGCTACCAAGAATATTTCACCCTGGTCAGATGGTGCTTGTCCAAAAAAGTAAGTCAAAAGGGTGAACTCATTGGAAAAGTTTGACATCCCTTGCACTAAAAGATGCATAACCGTTGTCCTAGTGTCTAAAATAAGAGATAATGTGCTCTCATTACAGTACATCACCTTCTACCAGCCGCTGTTCGTCTATAATTTAAACCTGCGGGCAGCACACTTTCATTCTCACATTTTTTATGGATTCCACTGGAGTGTAACTGCAGCATATATAGACACGTCTGATTGCTGATATTACCAGATACCTGTGTGTGTTTTAGATTCGGAGTGCCACACTAATACGACAGTGGGAATACTGATTAGCTGGATTCAGGGATGTAAGCTTGACATTGATGTTATGCTAATGCAGTGTGCCACTCTCTGCCGACTGTGTCCACACACACTGAGCACCTCCAGCGTCAGGCGTGAATTTTCATACAAGCCACAGATAATGGAGGCTCATTTTATTCCGGGGAGAACGCCGAGCATAATTACATCAATGTAAATAATAAGCTTACACCTATTCATCTTTGTCTCTTACCTTTTGTCTCACACATAGCGCCCCCTCCCCTCCTCAACCAGGAAGCCATTACACGTTGTTTTACCCAGAACAACATACGACCTTTGATTTTGTACACAGCGCACAACATAATGCATTATGAATCCAGCTCAGGAGTATGAAATATAAATCATCCCTATGTGTGTTTAATTTTTAAAGTGCAAAGAGGAGATTAGAGCCGGCCCGGGCCGCTGTCGGAGTGCGCGGGTCAATATCGGAGACACAAACAGTGGTAATCAGGGCGACACAAGCCTCACTGGAAGTAACAAGAGCGAGCATCACTGTGATTTTATTTTGAGAATCAATTTATTTTGCAAGCATGGGGCGTCAGGGAAACAAACCAAGTGCTTTAGTGGAAGTGACAGCCTGCTCGTCCGCGATCGCTGTGTGTTATGTCCTGATGGAACAAGGTGTGTGTGCGGAAGAGGGTGTTTGTGGGTGAGCTGATGTGTGTTTAATCATAAATCTATTTATTTAGATATATGTGGATGTCCTCAGGTGACATAAGCTTCCATATATTTTATTTACTCCATTTCCCAAACATAATGAGTAATTCTTGGCAAATTTCTGGATGTTTGTGTATCCCCAGAGTTAAAAATGAAACAAAACAAACAGAAAATGGGTTTAAACTTTACTTATTATTGTGGGAAATGTTGTGATTTATCCTATCATAACATTTTCCACCTGTATCTTATGGAAAGCCACCCTTGAGGAGAAGATACTGGCACTGGTTGCCATCTTTTAGAGTACCTTTTAGAGTTTTAAATTTATTTTTCTGAGGCTTCTTCTCATTTGAACTGTTTAGAGAAACCCTTGAACTTGACTGACTTTAGTTCAAGTTTTATTGATTAATTACTTAAGAACTTGGCTTCTGTGAAAAAGACAAAGACACTGCAGATTGTTTAGAAGACTGGAGGTTTGTGTAAACCATTCGATAATGTTTGAAAAAAGTCTCAAGAGGCAAAAACATTAGGCCCTATCATACAGCCAGCATCGTGTTTTGGTGTGCAGCGCAGGTGTCTCTCCACTTTATCTGCTTTAAATCCAGTGCTCATGCTGTTTATATTTCAAATTATCATAGACTTCTTTTTGGGCCCTGGTGTGTTTGTTGCAGCTCACCTCCAGCAGGACTCAAAGTGAGCTGAGCTGAGACTAAACATGATACAGAGAAACCTGGATTCTTAACAATCAGAATATCACTACGAGATGGGGGTATTGATACGGAAATTAAAAGCCTCCTGTTGTCGGCTCTGTGATGCTGAATGACTTCTCAAACTCTCCTTTCCTTAAATAGCATGACGTTTTGCAGCGTGAAACCGCCTTTCGAACAAAATGTATCTCCTACCTGTGGCTAAAAGCCACAAAGGGGCGAGCAGCTCTATCCCCTTTGTTTGTTCCTAAGGTTTTAGTGAGGATGTAGTTTTGTGCAGCCACTCTATGACAGTCCCACCATATATCAATCAATATTTATTTGTATAGCCCCAAATCATAACAAATGTAATCTCAAGATGCTTTATAGAGGAGTAGGCCAATGCAATACTCTTTCGTTATATTTTATTTTTTCATAATTCATTTTATAGAGAGATGTAGAAAGATAGAGAGGTGGGCACAGGCAAAAAACTGAGAATTCATAATAATGCTGATTACACACTGTTACTGCGACCCTCCTGTTGATGTACCGCACTGTAGGTTGGCCCAGTGCTGTGCTGATGATGGATCCATGTTGGGTTTGGATTAATGTATGAGTAGTTTATATATGCACAGATGTATATCTAAAAAATACAGAGTATGGCTTTGGCTGCTCTATTGTAAAGTGTCCTGAGTTGGCGCTACACAAATACAGATTGATTGAATGATATAGGGGTAAAACCAATAACCATGGCTCAAGAGATAACTCTAATTTTAACATTAACAGTTTTAATAACTAGGAAGTGGACAGGTCTGACGTTGTTTACAGTAATACATGTAAGATATCTGCGGTAACTAAAACATATTTTAAGACTGATAATTCTGAAATTAATATTCAGAAATATAAGAGATATAGTGCATGCTGTAAAAGGAAAATTCAGCAGGTAGTAGGCCTGTCGCGAACCGAACAATAAATAAAAACGTCCTTGGTACGTTTGCCGGCCCCGATAAATTCATGCACATTCATGTTTGTTTCATTCATCTCGTTCTACCAAACAGACTGGATGAGAAGATGGCTCACTACGTCCATTTTTCTCAACGTCTGGGCGCGCTGGTTCTATAGCGGAATGAGCAGGTTTAGGGTAAGTGATGCATCTGTCATTCATGCAATCTTCGAAGAGGGGGCGGGGCTGCTTGCATGTACACACAGAGTGAGCAGAAGTGAGAAACTCCGCCCCTGGCCATCCTGTCCTGCTGCAACACTGACACTTATCATTTTCATTAGGTCATTTTACAGTTTTTTCAGATTATCACAATAGAAGCTTCAGTCTTCGATGAATGTGAATGAAGATGTCACCCTGCATACAAAGTGGCACAAAAATCAAATAAGACAATTTCAAAATCTTTAAAATACACAGACTGAAAATAAAAGTTGTTTGACTTGTTTTCTAATATCAATCACTGGGAACACAAGTGTAGCAACCTGATTGATTTCAAGTGCTCCTGTCTTTTTATTTACAGTATTACATCCTGACAAGAACGTCAATTCAGAGTGAGGTACCCCGGGACGGCCTTGTACGTCGCCTCTGGCAAAGAGCAGTCACTCAACACAAGGCTGGACTTTGGTGCCTTATAACTCTAAGGCATGAATGTTTAATTTTGAACATTGGGATGATCCTAAGAAATCATGAGTAAGGTTTCCCTCTGTCAATAAATGGATATACATTTAGTGAGGTGACCATTAACTTCTGTTTTCAAGATCAGAACCAGAAGAAAAAGGAACTAATGGTGAGAAAGAACACAACTTTAAGTGATTACAAAAAAGGATTATTTACGTGTCTGACACAGTTTGTGGAGCACAAATTATCATTCTGACCCACATTTTGGCACACATTTTCACCTTATACTATAGGAAGAGTCTAGGCTACAATCATGGGTTCAATCCCAGCTCTGGCTGTCACATGTCGATGCGTCCTTGGGCAAGACACTTAAACCCAACTTACTCCCACTGCTGCATCGGTTGTATGAATGGGAAGGGCGTAGATGTCCTGACGGACAACTGACACTGGAACTTGGTGTGAAAAGGTACATGTGGTGTGGTGAAAAGCCAGTTCAAGTGATCAGAGACCTCAATTACCATGTCATAGGCAGTTTTGAAAACAGCCATAAACCGATCATGCTAACACAATAATTTCTTGCAGAATTAGAAGAAGTCTATACTACCTACTCTGATAAGGCTCAATAAACTGATCACTGTTGGCCAATATTTATCAAAAACTCATCACCAGCTGATGAAAAAGATGCCCATGTTGATCGATCCAGTCACTTCGAGATCAGATAATATATTAAAAAACAAACAAGCTCCACATGAACTGCACCTTGAAGAGTTTGGGGTCTGGTTAGAAAAATTACAGCGCATTTATGTTGGAACAGAAAGTGACTATCAGACAAAGATTAGTACACAAAGTGTTCAAATATATCTTCAAGAGAGGGAAATTAGGTTTTGACAAGGAATTTAGATAAATAGAGTTGTTTGGGGGAGAATATTATTTTCTTAGAAATATGAAATAATTCAATCAGTCACATACCGTAACTGAGAAAATGTTCTGATACATGTTCTGAATGTTCTGATGTCCTTTCACTCTTACCTATAGAGCTTTTCCACTGTTTGATATACTTTTTTATCCTTCAGTTTGCCAATAGTTTGTTTGGTAATCCCCATAAATGAACACATTTGGACCAGAAACATCCATTTGAATTGAAAAATATACACAGTAAAGCACATAAGAGGGCCTAGAGCTATGAAACGGGCCAATTAAACAGAGGATACTCCCAGCACAACCCAACAGTTTGTCGCCCTCTTGACCTAAACAATGACGAAGTAGTACTTCCAAAGTAAACCTCGAGAATACAGGGCCCAGGCAACATCACTCCATGGTGATAGCAAAAACAAGAAACAAAGACCATGCTGTGTGGTGGTTGTGTACAAAGCAGCTGGTCCACTCCTCATCCACGACAAATCTAGGGCCTATCTGTCGACCTTCCACTCAAGTGTGACGAAAGAAGAAGAGGCACCTTGTCAAGATCTAAGCCAATGTGACCTGATTCCCCACAACAAAGGCCATCACAGACAATTGAATGTCTTTGATAATCAGCGTATAATTGTTCAAAAATGACTGAGTTTGATTTCCGGAAAGGTGACAGCCCTGACCTGTACTGGTTCCAGTATGTGATGTAGTGGGTGCTGTCAGTCATTAAACATAATTTATTGAAATCTGTTTCAATCCTTTATGAAACTAAGGATTTATTAAATAAAAACTGCCTTAAGACTTCGTACTATTCACTCGTAATGTCTTATTTGTTGTACTGTGTTGAAACCTGGGGAAATACATATGAAACTAATTTTAACCCAATAATCAAACTACAGAAAAGAGCAATCAAAATAGTCAATAAAGTTGGATATATGAAACCAACTAATTAGTTTTCACTGGACCATCTATGTTAAAATTCAAAGACACAGTTTATTAAAAACACTGGAGATAATGTTTTGTGCAGAAAATGAAATTCTTCCTGCTTGTATTCAAAAGAAGTATTCTGTTAGTTTGAAACAATTTTCAAAAAACAGACAGAAAATATATATTCAAGAGGTGTGCTTATTTTTTAAAGGTGCTATGAGGAGAATCTATTACCGGCGACATAAAGATTCTGCTACCCATGAGCATGCGCGGCGACTGTCTTAACGATGCGTTCCAGTAACCTCGGAACTGGGAGTGACATCATCTCCTACTTATCGGCATTACAATTGAAGTCGGAAAAAAACATGTCGATCTACCAGGCTATTGTTAGCTGCTGTTAGCACGCCCTCTGTTGTTGTTCACAAATACACATGAAGAATGTGATTATCACTATGGCAGCATTTTTGTAAATACAAGTCTAACAATACTATGTATACAGCTGATCGAGAACGACACACCCCAGTCAGAAGTGCAAATAAATTGATTATTACAGGAGTTAAATAACTGTTCACACTGGGGGCATCCATCTTTGATTGTCAACTCAGGGGTGGCGAGGTTTCACCGAGTTCCCAGTAGGAATTTCCGACTTCGGGGGGCGTTCCAGTTGCAGTTTCCTACTCGGAACTCGGAAATTCCTACTTCTGACTACAACTGGAACGCACCAAAAGACGTGACCCAAGCCAAAGCGTGTGTTTGTTGTGATGCTAATGAATGCAGCTCGGACCTTCCTCAGAACTCTGCATTGCTTTACAACTTCTTTTTTCAACAACTTACATGATGCAAAGCGACGAGGTAATGTGTCTCTTTCTAGTTACGTAGTGGTAGTTTTTGATGTGTGACAACAAGTACTTTTTGGAAAACTTAGTATCATAGTTTTGTTGCCGGCTGTATATATCCCTACTTACAGCCCGGTGCTCTAAGACGTGTCCGAATAATATAAATTTGCACTAGCTTTAATTGTCTTGTTCCCAAAATTGAGTATCCGGTCCAGTCCTGCCCTGTCCGACCCGACCGCGAAGCTAAGAAATAGCATAGATAACCTATTTTGATGCTACAAAACTCATCTTAAAGTGTGTATTTCGATCAGGCATATATCTTAAAGTGAGACTTTTTTGTAATTACTTAGAAACTCCTCATAGCATCTTTAAACGAGAGAAGTTAGAATAAATATTAAATACAGATGTGATTCGGTTTCAGGCATAAAATTTTGGAATGGGCTTATTGATACATTAAAATTTTGCTACACTTCAAGCTCAAAAAGACCTTAAAGCATAAATTAATTCATGCTTAGAAGGAATATAATCAATTACAGTATCATGATATAAAGAAGGATGTCTCAACTGTTTTCCTTATATGTCAAATTTATCTTTGATTGAACAGGAGATGCAAAAATAAGCCACAAGCTTCGGCCTTCACCTTTTTCATTATTGATAAGTTTGTGTTTAAATCATTGAATTCTTGTTTGTTCTTTACATTTCTGTAACTTAAATGAAAATATTCATTAATTCATGCTGCACTGGCAGCAATAAGCCTGTTTGGAGCTTTGAATTTTGCTACTAAAAGAAAAAGTAAAGTAAGACATTCACATGCCCTCTTCTAAGTTTTCTCCCTCGAATAGTTGAGTCACGATATGTGAAAAAAAGAAGTGCTATTGGAGAACATTTTGCCAAAGTGCTCAGTACTCTCGGTTCATTACCAATAATCTTCAGCTAAATCAGTATTTGGATAAATATGTTAATTTGGGGTTATCTGGGGTGTTTTTCTGCTTTGTTCCAAACAGCGTCTCAGTGTGATTTTTAACTGACCTCGAAGATAAACCATCAGAGTCCTCGGACCAATCCCATCGCACTAATACGCTGAGCAAAGCAGGAAGAAAGTCAAAGTCTTAATTACAATCTGAGATAATGATAACACGCACATTAGCCTGCTCGGATGAAGATGCAGACAAACATGCACACACACACGCTATCACCGTGGTGAATGTTACATGAAGGTGAAAAGATTTCAGAGTAAACACCTCTTGGGTTTTATTCACAGATTAACACAGACAGGGCACTTTAAAACTCAAGGTTCAACTCTTAATTGTGTTAAATTTAACGTAGCAAATTAGAGCCAAGGTCAAACTGAACCGTCAGCTTCAGACCTGTTTTAATCGCTGATAACACAAATGTAGAGTCGGCTAATTTGCTGTTTGAGCCTTTATTAAGGCTTTCGTCAAGACTTCATCTCGGCCAGTGGATGAACTGTGATACCTTGAAAATTCACTTCACTACAGGCAGAAGGACACATGGGGTAGGCAATGTGCTGAAGTAGTACCAGAAGAACGAGGCTTGCTGTGAGAAAATTAACACATTGGAAGTGGGTTCAAAGGCATGCACAATAGTCTGTCTCCTTCTACTCAAGTTTCATAAACCTATTTGAACATGGGGGTAAAAATCCATACTCAAACTGTAAAGATTCAGCTTTGAACAACAGTCAAGCAGTGTTCATTTTGATCAGTTTGCCTAAAATGTCTTTTGGTTTTATTCATTATTTAGTCATCTACATCTTTCTAGTTTTAGTGTCATTTTAGTTGATGAAATTTCACAACATTTTAGTCAACAAAATCTACTGTAAATTTTGTCAACTATAATTTCACGAGCTCTCTCAGTGAGGGGGACTTAGCCAGTAACCTTTGAAGAGATCTAACTTAGTCACAAAAGTGGCTCATCCAACCCGATCAACACAATCTTCCAGCTGAGTAGGGGAAAACAAACAGTCAGGCTTAGACAATGAGTTGACCTTGTAAAAATCTGTACAAAACCGAGGCGTCTGATCTGATTTGTCAACAAGAAGGCAAGGCGAGCTCTAGGAGCTGGCACTTGGTTTAGCTATGCCATGCTGAAGCATGTAATCTACCTCCCCGTGCAAAATCTCTCGCTTTTCAGGATTCACTCTGTAAGGATGTTGTTTTACAGGAGTTGCATTGCCAACATAAATATCATGTTTAAGAACATAAGTACATGTTGGCACATCAGAAAAGAGAGCAGGATGCTTCTGAATTGTCTCAATGATGTCAGAACGCTCCAGGGAATCTAGAACAGAAAGGTGGACATCTAGATTAGCTAGGATTTTGGAATTTGGCAGCCTACCTTGGCATCTTTCTTGACTAACAACTGCAACATCATCTGCCTCCTATTCACCTACAGCAGCTGAACAGCCCAGCACTGCAACAGCCTTGACAAGGACCTCTCGCTTTGACATGCGAGAGGTCCGGGGTCCGAATCCCGGACGAGCCCCCAATATGTTACAACCCTGGCTCAGGGGAAGCAACATAAGGAGTCAAAGAAACAATTAATCAACTAAGAAAGGTTTTATTATGAAACAAAATTGATAAATAATCATCAAAAGAGGAGTAGATCAGTCAGGCCTGGCTGGATCCTGGCTCCTGGCTGCAGTGTGAGAGAGAGAGTGGGCAGAGCAACACACAGGCTTTTGTAAGGTAGCCCACAGGTGCCAGTAATCAGGAGCTTGAACGTGTATGGAAGCCAGAAGGTGCCTCAAAGGGAACGGAAACATAAATCAGCTCTGCACATAACAACGAGGTGTCAAGTATAAGACATATTTTATGATTCCTTGAATTTCTGAAGTCATGCTTTACTCTTGGATAAAATGAAACATCTAATAATCTTTACTGAATGATAGTAAAGTTTGAATGTATAAAGCAACAGAAACAGATTGCTGTTGTGTGAAATGCAGTCACCTTTATTTAGGCTACCTGGCAGAGCATCTCAGTTACAATACCAGAACTGACAACAAACAGTGAAACAATTCTAGATGAATATGTCAATTTATAAAGAGAGCAGCTCTGATTGGATCTTTTTTCTTTTGGTCCACCCTAATCAACATCCACCAGCTGTTCTACTGCCATTCTCTAATTAGTGTTAAATCATGATTAAGTATTGGATCTTTCGTGATGGGAATGTTTGTTGTCTGTATGTATTGTTTTTCTCTTTTTCCTTATTTTACAGGGTTCCAGACTAACTTTTTGCATTGGTTGCAACGGTTGCACAAAAATGAGGTGCAACCAAATTTTTAGTGTCACCTTTCACGCCAAAAGGTCCCCATTTTATCACTCTCCATAACTTTTATATAATGTAAACTATTTTTAAACAAGAATAAGATGTAAAGAAATACCAATATAGTGCAAAATTATATACTAAAAGAAAAACAGAGTGTTTAAAGTGCTTCTCTTAAGGAACTTTACAAATTCAAACTAAAACATTAAGCACAATAACACATTTGTTTTTGTTTGAAATGATTAATTATCAGAGAGTCACTAAGACGAACTTGGCAGAGCTGCTTCTTCAGAGTTAGCGCTCCGTGCTGAAACCTGACACCACAGTCAGGCTCCGTCTGGGCTTATTTGCATATTACAGCTGCATATAACAGCTCATTGGATGATTACTGAGGGCTGTGTGTGTGTGGGTGTTTGGGTGGGCCTACAGCTTGCAGCCTGTGAAGATGCAATGCAGGGACAGAGAAAAGGGCGGAAGCAGGTGCTGTGTCTTGTCTGTTTTTGGCTGTTTTTTTTCGCTACCTCGGTTACTTTTGTCAACTTAAAATTGTAAAAGTGCGCCTGGCATTTTTTCTTGGTGCACCAGTGCGCCCGAGAAAAAAATGTTAGGTGCACTCTCACAAATTTTGGGTGCATGTGCACCCAAAATGGCTGCACTCTGGAGCCCTGTTTTAGTTTATTTTGTTTTTCTTCTCTCTCCATTTAATTTTTTACACTTACTTGTCCATTTTTAAAAGTCCTATTCTTACCTTGTTTTGTAATTCTCACCTTGTCCTACCAATAAAGCATTAAAAAAGGAGAAATAAAAGTAAATAACTTTACTTTCTGTTATTAAAAGCTCACACTTGCTTTCAATCTCTTAATACAGAAAACAACAAATCCCCTATTGATGTCTCATTGAGGTGTAACCATAGTAATGATTATTTCCATGTATGTTCGACAGCGTCACGGACAGCCCACAGTTTACCTGCTTATTTATACATTCCTCGTTAATGTGAAGAGGCCTTTATGGCTCTGAGTGTGTTTTCTGAAGGGCCTGTCAAGAGGGTTCAGTTTACAAAAGGACCTTTGTTATAATGTGTCGCTCAGGAGGAGTTCATTTGACTGATAAATATACACAATTACAAACACAGAGACCATTATTTGTATGGATTTGGGCGAGAATTCAATCATTTAGCCTCTACAGTAAATTTGCATCTTTATAGCTTTATATTATTACATTTGGTTGAATGCAGAGAAAAGCAGACAGGAGGCCAGAGTGAGACTTAAACAAGAAAACAACTGAAGGAGGAGAAGAGGGGTGTAGATGTTTTGGGAGTGGAACTCCATCAGAAGGAGCCCCTCTTTATTTTGCTAAAGGAGGGGCCCACTGGGAGACCCCTAAAAACTGACACAGTGATTTGACATTCATAGTCGAAGCTTCAAACCTACAACAAGATAATCTAAAATTAAGTGCATTATGGCAAAACAGGCACACATTTTGAAGAAACTGGCAGCGGCCTTTAAGATCCAGAACGTCCTCCTGCGTCAGGCTCTGGCTGAATGTTTGGGAACTCTGGTTCTGGTGGTGAGTAAAGATTAAACTTCTCTGCTGAGTGATATGAGTGGATCATAGATGTGAGGCAAAGAATAAGAGTCAGGTTGGCTGTGCAATATTAAAACAACTTATAAAGAGGGTTTACTTTAATTATTTGCAGTTTGAATTCACAGAGGAAATTTCATTGTAAATTTGCTCAATATGCCTGAATTGATGTTGAAATGTTTAATATTTTATATAGCTCAAGGGTTTCTCTGAAAGGGAGGGGGGATCGCTGGAGTGACTGGATTTAATAATACACACTGGACCTTTAAAGTTTTAGTTCAATTTTGTTTAAAACAGAAGATAATTTATAGTAAAGACATGGATAGGTGCCACATTGACTGGTTTAGTGTAGGAATGGGCAAGTATTAAAAATTAAGATATTTTCTTCACTAACTCCAAAGTGTAAGTTTTTGCAATGTCTGAAATTATAAATACTGGAAATGTAAAGTTTTCTGATGGTATTCCCTGTCAGGTTTTGCAGGAGCACTGTTATAGGCTTGTGTTTGTTAATAAAAATGAAAATAAATTTTGATCAGAGAGTTTCATATTAATATGCTGTGATAATACCTCAGCCTTCAGCGGTTATGTGACAAATCTACCTACACTTGAACTACATTATAAACATTTTATGACACAATCTTGAACCTTAAGAGGGAAATTCTGTTTGGTTTGGGAATATGTTTGATTTTTTTGTGTTGTTTTTTTGAGGGGAACATTTTATTATTTATTAAAATGTTAATAGAATCATAAATCAAGTGTGGGAAAAAAATCAGGGATTTTATTTTGGATTATTTTCTAGTTTAGTGAAACATTGGCATTAGTACAATACAGAGGCAAAAGAGCCAAACAAATTGACAGGGAAACTTAGTTTTCAGGATAAAAGGTCTGATATTGACTTCTAACAAATTTAAATGAAATGTTTTGTGTTATGCAATATGTTATATATATCATTATAATGACTACTGCTGAGACAAATTGGAGAAAAGGAGAAAAAGAAAATCAATGAAGCCTGAGATTAAAATAGCAAATCTAAAAGTAAATGCAGTGAATCTTCTTTCTCTTTGTTGTGAACTGGTTTCTCAGACAATGTGTCTCAGAGTCATAAATAACACTGACATGAATGTAAGTCTTGTATCAAACAAACAGTCAAAATCATCTTAAAGCTTTGATTTGATGTCTGAGTAACAGATGTGTGAGCTGAGGCTCCTTCCTGTCAACACCTGCTGGGCTCCTCCTCGTGTATTTCAAAGCAAAAGTCCAGCCGACTCTATTTTATGATAAGTCTTTATGGCTTTTAATATTCTGCTTTTATTCTGAAAGTGTTTCCAGGGAAAACTGGCAGCTACTGATGTGACTCACAAAGACGTCAAGTACTTTCCCACTGACTCCTATAAACTCTCCTCACATCAAAACCTTCAAGTTGTATCAGCCTATGTTGGTTATATTCATGTTTTTAATGACATCATTGTCAATGAAAAGTTTATTGAAGCAGAATTCCTAATAAAAAAAAGAAAGCCTTAAAAAAACTTAACCCACCTCTGTAAGGACATGACAACCACTTTCGGTCATTCATTTTGCAGCATGTAAAATAGAGATTTACTTTTCAGGTTTATGTTGGTTATGATTCAGCAGATCACATTGCTTTTTGCATTTAAGTGTTCTTGTATTATTAATTCATTAAACACCTTTTTTATGACAATGCACGATAATTTGCAAAAATGCTTACACAGCTGTAGCTGCCTCTAGAGACAACATGGTTGATGTTTTACTTATTCAAAAAACTTGTACGGATGTCATAAAATCAGTGAATCACCGTGCATAATAATGCCAATATAAATATCGAGATATGGCTCAAAGATATATCGTTATCGTATCATTATCGAGATATGAACATTCACGATATCTATACCTGTATAGAAAAAGCAACAATACTAACTATATAGATTTCCCCCGCGCTCGCCCTGAATGTACAGCTCTGGAAGTCTCTGGAAGTCACAAAAAATATCATTTTTTTGATTGCCCTTGAATGCACCACATGGTTTTCAAAAAACCTGAAGTCATATCGTATCGTGTTGATATCAAGATATCTTGCATGGAGATAGAGATATGCAGTTTTTTCCATATCGTTCAGCCCTATATCAAACAAAATAATGGTGGCTCTTTTTCCATAATCAAGCAGCCCTCGATCATGACATTTAAGATGTCCAGCTAGTAAATAAAAAATGATTAGATGACAATTATGAGCAAGTAATTGAGCAGAGAGAGAGAGAAGAGGAATTGCACTGATTTAATATACAGGTCTCAGTTAAAAGGCATTACTTTTATTCTGATAAAAACTTAGAACTAAGTGAGAGTATTGATCCACTTTCAAGACAAAAAATCTAACTAGATTTATTCTTATCCACAACTGCTTTACATGCCTGAATAAGATCTTATTTGAAGACATAAAAACTAAATAAAAGACCTGAGTTGCTTGGAATAAGAAGCAAACATAATCTGCTAGTCAGATGAGACAAATTCAACTTGAGCAGAGACTAAACCTTAATTTAAGACCCTCACTGAGTCAAACATTCCATGTTTCATTGGAAGATATTTTCACTTCATTTGCAATTCAGTGCCTCATTTTTGCCCTCAGTTACTGTAAGTGTGATATTTATTTCGACCTGTTTAGTGAAAGTGGATTAGAATAAGTGTTTTGCATTTTGGATATTTGGATTTTGATTTGAAAAAAGACGAGCACACTTGCCTAGATCTGAGTTTTTGCAGTGTGTTGCCTTTAGCAAACAGCATTAGCCTTTAATAAGGTATTCTTTACAACAGAGCTTCATTGCATTGAGATAGATTTTGCGAAGAAATGTTAAATATTTCCAATAATCGTCTACTTATGATTAGGGCTGAGCGATTTCAGAAAATAATCTAATTGCGATATTTTCCCCCAATATTGCAATTGTGATTTACTCTGTGATTGTTTTAATGTTCCTCATCTTATGTATTCTTAAACAAACATTAGCAGTAGATTGTTTTAAAGTATAACCAATTATGACAATAAATCAATCTAAGTATTAAAGGCTTGAGAAAAAGTGGAGAAGTGAACAGAAGCAAAATAGGTATGAAATTGTAAAAACTGGGTGAAAGAAAATGTACGAAAGCGGAAAAAAAGTTAATAGGTGCAAAATAGGTATGAAATTGCAAAAAAAAGGCAAAAAAATTCAAAAGTGACTAAAGAAAATAGCAGCAAAATTGGAATAACATTTCAAAAAACATGTAAAAATTCCAAATATGGTCTGACAGTGGCCAAAAAACAAAATGAATGGGAGCAAGATAGGCATAAAGTTGTAAAAACTGGGTTAAAAAAGGTTAAAATAGGCATGAAATTGCAAGAAACTACATCACAATGGTAAAACATTCAACACATTTTGGGTTAAAAATATTGCACTGTCTGTGATTTGAAAATTGCAACAAGCCATAATGCGATTTAATCTAATTTGAAATTAATTGTTCAACCCTACTTATGATGTAATTCAGTTGCAGGTCATGCACAATTTGTATCCAGCTTACTCTTTGCACTTGCTTTGTGAATTAGGAGTTATAATTCCTGCCATTTTCACCAGATTAAGGCACAAAAACAGAGAAAATACTCTATGGGTTTGGCCCAAAGTTTTTCCAGGCAGTTAAAAACAGCATAGTGGCCCAGTTTCTCATGAAAACCCACAGACAACAAAAATATCAGGAGAGAGCACCAACAGTGAACCACTGGGACGTTTGTTTTCTGTTTCCCGGCTGCAACTGATCTGTTAACTCCAGGAGACCTTTCACTGCACCACAATCAGGTCCCCTCGGTGGTCTGAGCCGGACCTCCGCCGAGGACGACTCTGCGGGGGGAGTCAGATTGTTGTCAGCATCAATAGTAGCTCACAAAGGCCAAACATAGCAGGCTGATGACCTCTGAGGTCAGAGAGACACACCCTGGATACAAGCAAAAGCAAGACTCAGCGAGACACCGCCTCCAGGTCAAACCTCTGCGGGCTTTTATTATTCTCTTTGAGCTTTTTCTGCTACTGTACCACTACAAAAGTAACCCCATCTCTGAGCTCTGGTGGTGCAACTTGACCTGATGTTTGTGCTCGAACCATCTCTGAATTGAGTAACCAAATCCAGACTGTGTGTTTTCTCTCTCCTCTGTCCAGATGTTCGGCTGTGGGTCAGTGGCACAGCTGGTGTTGAGCCGAGGCTCTCATGGATCCTTCCTCAGCGTCAACCTGGCTTTTGGATTTGCTGTGACTCTGGGGATACTTGTGAGTGGACAGATCTCAGGTAAGGATGTGATCTCTTGTGCTCTGAATGCTGAAATCAACTTTTTTGTCTTTTCTTGCTTTAACCAGAAATAAATCATAAATTGCTTAACTTTTGTGGTATTACTTAGTCACATGTCTAAAAACGATCAATTATCAAATGCAGTGAATTGGGGTTGAAGGGGGATCTCTTGAGTTTTAAAAGTATTATTTAATCCTTAAATCCCGACAACTTTAAACCTCCAAAACAAGTGTGAATGAAACTCTTTCCATAATAGCCTGAAAATAGCTTTTTACTCTCACTGACAGTGTTTCAGCTCAAAAAATTCTGAAAGTACTTAAGATCAGTATGATGAAAGATGTGAAAGTTTCTCAAATTGGAGTTCACCTCAAAAACTGTTATAAGAAATTATCCATAACCACAATGAAAAAATCGCATCGGCTTTAACCCACTAGACTGTGAACTTTCTGGTGAGGCCACAGAAATAAATCACCTTCCTCTTCCAACATGACTGTCCACCAGTGCACAAAGCAGGTCCATAAAGACATGGATGACAGAGTCTGGTGTGGATGAACTTGACTGGCCTGCACAGAGTCCTCACCTCAACGTGATAGAACATCTTTGGGATTAATTCTGGAATTCATTATGCGCTTCTGGAAGAATGATCAAAAATTCCCATAAACACTCCTAAACCTTGTGGACAGCCTTCCCAGAAGAGTTGAAGCTGTTATAGCTGCAAAGGGTGGACCAACGTCAAAATGAACCCTATGGATTAGGAATGGGATGTCACTTAAAGGATAAGTTCGGTTTCTACAGCTTTTGCATTGTTTATAGAATGAAGAAGAAAAATATACTCACCCAGAAGCCTTTCCTGACCCAAACAGTGCTTCAGGAGATATTTAGATCCAAAATCGAGCGGCGTACATCCGTATAATGGTAGCACGTAGGGCATAGATCGCTGCTCCTAAAACTGCATTAATCGTCCAAAAACTCATGTTTTTCACCAATATTCCATCATGATTCGCTCCGACTAGTCCTCCATTGCAGTCTGTGTCACTCCACACAGCGCTGTGTGGCTGTGCCGACCTCTGAACTAAAGAGTTTGTTTACGTGCTTCCGCGCATGTGCAGTACTCTCTCGAGCGCTGCCTCCGCTTCCTCCTATCTATGAGCTCCTCATCTGTAAATTCTGGCTCAAAAACTGTAAGGACACCCATCATATTCAAAGTTCTCCTCCACAACATCTTCATCCGATAGATATTCGTCCATTTTGCACAAAACTGGAAGAAGAAAGTCGATTTGTAGCAGACCGTCTTCCCCTGAAACAATGAGCCGCACTGCGCGTGCGCTGAGGCACGTAAACAAACTCTTTAGTTCAGAGGTCGGCACAGCCACACAGCGCTGTGTGGAGTGACACAGACTGCAATGGAGGACTAGTCGGAGCGAATCATGATGGAATATTGGTGAAAAACATGAGTTTTTGGACCATTAATGCAGTTTTAGGAGCGACGATCTATGCCCTACGTGCTACCATTATACGGATGTCCGCCGCTTGATTTTGGATCTAAATATCTCCTGAAGCACTGTTTGGATCAGAAAAGCCTTCTGTGTGAGTATATCGTTCTGCTTCATTCTATAAACAATGTGAAAGCTGCAGAAACCGAACTTATCCTTTAAGTTCATATGTGAGTCAAGGCAGGTTAGCGAATACTTTTGGCAATGTAGTGTGCGGTAACAATTTCAGTATCAGGAAAGTAACAGTAAAAGGAGTATTCCAGCTTTTTTTTTGTTAATTTTTTTCATCTTAACCATCAACAACTCTAACTCCACTGCATTCACAGATGTTTATGTGCAATTAGGTTTAAGAGCAAAAGGATGCAAACCCAGGCTTCAGAGTCAACGAACAACCCCTTCGACTGTGTTTCCAACTGCCTTAAAGGTGGGTGTCTTGCTTCGCTCCTGAGTCCATGACAGGTGGGCACAAACCATTCTTTCAAATGTGCATCCAGTAACAAGGAAGAGACAGCCAAATCTCACCCACTGATAGTTAGCTTCACTGAAACGCTGGGTGTAGCTTTTCTTAAATTTGCAGGCAATTTACATTCAATAATGGCTCGCAAATGAACGGCTAACTGCTTAAACACTGGGAGTCAACTGGTAGCACGCTAGCTTGCCTCTGCCTGCAGTCATCAGATAACTATTCAGCTACTCTAAACAGTCCTGTGTCTATTATCATCGTATTATCTTCAATCAGTGGTGTTTTCGCTAGAGATGGGATGTCCATGAACGACTCAAGTCTTTTAAACAGCTCTTCTTTTATGAATGATGAGAACCAATTAGCACTTCTGAGTAGGCAGGTTGTTTGTGAGCTGTTATTAAAAGCAAATTTAAGAGAAGTTACCCATATACTCCTTTGACTGTTCCTTCCTTGTTACTGGACTCACAGTCAAAAGAATGGTGTCTATCTGCTTGTCATGGACTCAGGAGTGAGGCAAGACATGAAAATAACAAAAATGGAGGCGTGTTCTTTTAAGGCAGTTTGTAACGCAGCTGAAGGAGTTGTTGTTCCTTGACTTTGGAGCCTGGGGATTGTATGGTTTGCATCCTTTTGCTCTTAAACTACAGTGCACATGAACATCTGTCAGTGGAGTTGTAGTTGAATCACCAGGAAGGATGAATGGCAAAATGCTGACCAGGCATCTTCTCCCAATCCTGACCTGATCTGATCAGTAAAGTAAAGATAGACTTTCTATGCATTTCTAATAAGACAGCTGCCATTGATTCCATAGGCCCATGTTTAATACAGTTTTTGGTGACATCTGTGAGTCTTCATAGGATGTTATCAAATCGAGTTCCTCAAAAACATGCTGAAGGTAGATTCCATTTTAGATGCTGAAGGTAGATTCCATTTTAGGCTTCACACTGTGGTACCTTTCTTTGCTCCTAAAATGAGGTTTGCATGATTCATGAAGGTGACACAATAATTTTTCAAAATAACACAGTTGAGTTTTCATTCCTGGGTGAGACTCCCATGTTGTCTGACCCATCCATAACCTTCACGTCCACCCCGGACACACCTCACCAGTCTGTTACCAGGGTTTTCCACACGCTGGATGGTTGCTCAGAGCGACTCAGATGGGTCAAAATTGTCCCAGGATGTTTTATACACAATTTATGGAGCATTTCTTTGCACTTTGCTGCAGTACGGGGTAAAACTCTGAAATGTGTCAACCTGGGTGAAAATTCTTTCATGCAAAAGCACCCAGAGGCACACAGTTCCTTCATCTGTTACTAGCTGGCTCACAGCTAACATCTGTGAATGTGGTGCCTCAGGTCCATCAAAACAAACACTGAAGTGGTCAAATGTGGCAGAGTGACAGGAGGCAGAAATTTGCTGTGCTGCTGAAAACATTTGGACAGAGAGAGGAACTGTGTGGAGCTGGAACTCACAAAGGCATATATATGCATTCTAAGTGAGCCTTGTAATTTATATCACGATATATGACATATCATTCTTTATGACAGAGAGCCCAAACCCCAGGCCACAAACTGGATCTACAGGGCTGTAGATCATTTGATACCAGGCAGCAGGGAAACAAAATTAATTCATTCAATTACCCTTTCTGCCTAACAAAGAGTGAAGGGTGTTTTATTTTGGAAGGACTTTACACTCAGGCTCTCTGTCCCTGTCACCACTGTGATGAACAACGAAGTACAACTTGAGATAAACTCATGGTTAAACCTTTTGCTAAAGCACTCTCACCGTGTGCTCTGAACATATCTGCATGTGAATTCCACTCTGCATGATGTGTGTAACTGAGGTGCACAACAGCACGAAACTAGATGATGTCGAAGGATTCAATTCAGAGGAAAGACCTAATAAAATACCCATCAATAATAGGAAGAGAAACATCAAAGCAGCTAAGACCAATGACCTTTGGATAAAACGATGAAAGCTGTTTTTGCAGCATTTTTCCCCAGGCTAAGAAGGTGCAGCGGTCCAATTAGTTAATTTGTCAACTGGTGGTTTTGATCCAATAGCTGGGTTTCACGTGACGTCACATTGTTGCATAGCGACAGTGCGCAATTCAGATGGAGGGCAGGAAGTAAAGGAACGTCAGAACTTGCGGTGAGAAACATTTAAGATGTCAATGTTTTGTGTTGTTTACGGGTGCTCCAATAGCTCAAACCGCAAGGACAAGGGTTTTTACAGAGTACCGAAGGTCGTTGTTCACAAAGGTGAGAAACGTAAAAAGCTCACAGAACAACGCTGAAAAAAATCGATTTTGAACCTGCGTTTGCAGTCCCGAGGAGCAGAGTCTGCTAATGCCCGTGTCTGTAGTGACCACTTCAATCAAGGTATGTAAGCCAGCTTGGTTTTTGTGGCTTTGTTTATATCATTGGGTTGTCGTGTTTGTTTCCATGGTTTGTGTACATCATAACCGCGACTGCCAGCTGCTATAACCTTAACGCATAAAAAAGAAGAAAGACTCACCCTTGTGAAGACCAAACAATAAACATCCTGTAGCCGTTTGGTGCCGAGGTTGTGGACCCATCCGCTGACAAAAAGTTGTATGCCTCCAAACTTTTATAGGCTTTCATCTGCTGTTTGGTAATGTACGACGTTTGAATTACCAGATATTTAGCGATGTCGATGCCCTCAACTGCCGGTAAATCTTTTGTCTCTGCTGAAAACTCGCTTGTCTTCATGAGATATGGATCACGCCCGACGTATCTGTTAATTAGCTGATTATATCTTTCTCTTGCAACTGGATCTAGATCCGAACAATATGAACTTTTGCCGGTCTCCTTCATAGACTCCATGTTTACTTCCTGCCCTCCATCTGAAACCACGCCCTCTTCATACGTCATAATAATCACGGGACTGAAACCCTCCTATTACATTCACAAGTACCATTAAAGGAACAGTCCAACATTTTTGTTACTTCCATGCCTTGCCCCACCTCAAGTGTTTTTTGCAAGACATGCAACATTCACAAACGAGTTTCCGTTTGAACAGCTCTTTTGGATCAACGATGCAATTCCAATTCACAGATATGAGTGAGTTGGTTGTTTGCGAGCCTTTCTTAAATGCAAATTGCCCAACCAAATTACCCTTTCTAATGTATCCATAACCAAGTATTTTGTTTTTTTTCTTTTTGGGGCGATTAGTCATTTTTGCTGATAACATCCTTCAATAACTATCAAAAGAAATATCGGACTTAGTCTTCCTGCATGTTTAACATATGATTGAAGCAAGAGGGGAAAGGGAACAAAAACGGGGGAGGGGAAGAACGAAAGGAAAAAAAACAAAAAACAAAAAAATATCCTCCTCAATAGCTACGTAATAGAAAAGATAAAAAGCAAATATATAGTATGTGTAAATAAAAATTATCAACAATATTATAAACATCACTCTTCTTACTATTAGTGATATTCTGGTAGTGAGTAGTTTTAATAATTAATGAATCCATTACTATTTTTATTATAATTAACTATGTATTGATGATGATGACAAGAAATAATATTATTATAATGAGTCTTATTACTACAGTAATTATAATTATCATCATTACTAAAATCGACAGACAGACAGACAGACAGACAGACAGACAGACAGACAGACAGACAGGCAGACAGGCAGACAGGCAGACAGACAGACAGACAGACAGACAGACAGACAGACAGACAGACAGACAGACAGACAGACAGATAGATAGATAGATAGATAGATAGATAGATAGATAGATAGATAGATAGATAGATATCTCAATGGCTCACTCACTTGGTTCTCATCATTCACTTAAAGGAGCTGTTTAAAAGACTCAACTCATTCGTAAACCTCACATCTCACAAAAAACACTGCAGAAGTAGGTAAACAAAACAAAGACTCTGATAAGGAGTAGAAATATGATATAAAGATATTTAAAGATTACATAAAGGGGTCAAAAAAAGTCACAACAATCACAAAGGACCATTTAGAGTTCCTGACGTGTTTAACTTATGACTGTAGGCAGAGGCAGGTAACAAGCTACCCATATACTCTAGTATACTCCACACCAGTGCTTGAGCGAAGCTCGCCAGTATTTGTGAGCTTTGGCTGTCTCTTTCTACTTACTGGTTGCACAGTCAAAAGATTGGTGTCTATCTGCTTGTCTGGTGCAAAGAAAGCCAGCTTTGGCAATCACAGGGTTGCGTTGTATGAAAGATGGATCTTCCTGAAATCAGGCCGATGCAGCTGCATTGCAAGGTTAGCCCTGAAGCAAATCAGGTAAAAAAAAGATGCCAAAAGGAAGCTTAGAGACAACTTAATGGTTCACATCATCAAGGCCTTGAACACTTCACTTTCTTTAGTTTAAATGATCGAGTAGCAGAAAAATAGTTTCTTTTTCCATTTCTTATTTGTATATTTGTATATTTTCACACTCATCAGTGGCATCAATGAGGGAGTAAAGCAGCTGTCATTAATGTCAGAGAGACAGACGTGTTTAGAGTAAGAGAGGGAAACTTGATTATCATGAAGAAAATCACACTTGGTTGAGCTGCAGTCATTTGCATCAGTGCTGTGAAGTACCTGCCAGTCAAACAGAGCTTCTGGAGACGCTGTTTTATTCCTCCTGCTTCCATCAGCATAACAGGGAGTCATTATTATTGATGGCTTGACAGACACTAAATATCAGCAAAAGGTAAACTGGCAGTTATCTGAAGAGCAGTATTTACCACGCGAGTGACAGCTGGAGGCGGCGGGGGAGGAAGAGGAGGCAGTGGACGGTGGAATACAAAGTTGAAAGGAGACACACAAAAAAACAGAAAAAGAGGAAAAGAGAGGGGGCATTTACCTCTTAACTGGAAAACTATGTGGTCTGTAATTGAAAAGGCAGCGAGAGAGTCAATCCTGAAACCCACTATCTTCTGTCAATACACAACAAAGGCTTGTGCAGTTCACTCATGCCACTTCTTCAATGCCTTTATAATGAGGCTGTCCCCCTCTAATACACACTGCAGCTGAGAAAATAAGCTGTTATAATTAGATAGCGCCAACACTGACACAATTAAGGTGAGTGTACAAGTGAGGCACCCGTGCGAGTGTGCCATCAGAGCAGAGATCCCCCCTCCCCTTCAAGGTTAGAAGAAAGAGGACTTTTCTGAATCTTTTTTATGCCGCCAATTTAATTAGTGTCACAGAGACCTTCTATCCTAACAGGACTTTACTGAGACCGCAATTACTGAAGATAGAGTCAGCTTAGAACCTTCTCCTCCGTCTGATACTGTAGAGGAGGGGCTGTGCTGTAGCGTCAAAGCAGCCTACACGCTGTTCTATTTCTATATAAGTGTGAAAGTTTACAGAAGTTGTCGTGTTTTCTGTTTTTCAGGCGGTCATCTGAACCCTGCAGTGACCTTTGCTCTGTGTTTACTCAGAAGGGAGCCCTGGAAGAAGCTGCCATTGTTCCTTATCTTTCAAACTCTTGGAGCATTTCTGGGTGCAGTGATTGTGTTCGTCATGTATACAGGTACGTAAAAATGGTCGGTACAAGCAACCGACCCCAAGCTATATTGATAAGAACTGCAGAACAGCTATTCTGCAACAAGGCTGAATTCAAGGCAGTATGTGACAATAATTGCTTGGACTCCACAGTCAGTGCTTGGGCAAAACATACCAACATGACAAAGACAACCATCTCTGCCTGTACAGCTTCAAGTTTCAAGAATTTGATCTAGCTTGGTTAAACAGGAAAATGTATCCTTATAAAAAGCTGCTCAGTATTCTGTAAAAGCCCCTTACTTGATTGATGGATGGATGAATGGATGAACAGATAGCCAACATTACAGAGAACATAGAAATCTTGCATAGAAAACATACTATGGATGAATTATTCAGTGGATTGATGGATTGATGGATGAATGGATTAATGACTGCAAAACCTTGCATGGTATGAGCATGATGTATGGAGTAATGGATGACTGGATGGATGGGTGTAAAGCAAACTTGCATTTAATATACATTATGTATGTATGTATGTATGTATGTATGTATGTATGTATGGATGGATGGATGGATGGATGGATGGATGGATGGATGGATGGATGGATGGATGGATGGATGGATGGATGGATGGATGGATGGATGGATGGATGGATGGATGGATGGATGGATGGATGGATGGATGGTTAGATAACGTGATTCCAGGTTGGATAGATGATGGACGGACCACACATTGCATGAAATAGGCATTAGGGATGAATAAATGCACTTATGGATGGATGGCTGGATGCACAGTCTTGGAGTTAAAAGACAATTTAGATGAGCATAAGGATAAATTGATTCCGGGATGGATGGATGGTTGCTGGACAAAATTTTTCATTAAGTAGGAATTAGGGATGATTAAAAGCAGATGGACAGATGGATGCCATATAAAACTTAAATTAGGCATTATTGAGCATCATTATGACATCATGTTTGATGGATAACTGGATGGATGTCCAGGTTTGCAGAGAATACACACTATGGATGGATGGAAAAATGGATGGATGCCAACAATCTTGCATAAGATAGATAGTCATTACGGATGGATAAATCAGTACATAAATAAAGGAATGTCCAATGTGGCACAGTATAGGAGTCATGGATGGATGGGTGGCTGAATGGATGGATTGATAGATGCATGAATGGACAGGAAATCCTTAATGAAATTAGCCTTTTGGGTGAATACAAAGATGAATGCGTAGAAGGATTGATGTAAGGCCAACCCTGCAAAGAACTGGATGGATGGATGAATGGATGGATGGATGGATGGATGGATGGATGGATAAAGAACTGGATGGATGCGTAGAAGGATTGATCTAAGGCCAGCACTGTTAAGAACTGGATGGAAGGATGGATAAAGAACTGGGTGGATGGATAAAAAACTGGATGCATGGATGGATGGATGGATGGATGGATGGATGGTTGAATGGATAAGAAACTCTTTATGAAATGGGCATTTTGGATGGATTAATAGATAAATGTGTAGATGGATTATATACATCCAATAAAGTATTGGATGGATTGAAGGATGGATGACTGGACAGATGGATGGATTGCTCAACGGATGGATGGATGCATGACTGGATAAGAAACCCTTCATGAAATGTGCATTTTGGATGGATTAATAGATAAATGTGTAGATGGATTATATACATCCAATAAAGTATTGGATGGATGGAAGGATGGATGCATGACTGGATAAAAAACCCTTCATGAAATGGGAATTTTGGATGGATACAAAGATGAATTTGTAGATGGGTTATACACATCAAAATAAGGATTGGATGCATGTATGGCTGACTGATGGAGGAATGGATGGATGGATGGATGCATGGATGCATGGATGGATACAAAGATGAATGTGTAGATGTATTATATATATCCAAAAATGTATTAGATGGATTAATGGATGGATGGATGGATGGATGGATGTATACAAAGATGAAGGTGTAGACGGACTATATAAATCCAATAAAGTATTGGATGGATGCATGGATGGATGGGTGGCTGACTGGATGGATGAATGGATGGATGGATGGATGCATGGGTTGATAAGAAACCCGTCATGAAATGGGCATTTTGGATGGATACAAAGATGAATATGTAGATGTATTTTATAAATCCAATAAAGTCTTGAATTGATTAATGGAGGATGTTTGAATGGATAGATGGATGGATGGATGGATGGATGGATGGCTGGCTGGCTGGCTGGCTGACTGGATGGATGGATGGATGGATGGCTAAGAAACCCCTCATGAAATTGGCATTTCAGATGGATACAAAGATGAATGTGTCAATGTATTATAAATATCCAAGAAAGTATTGGATGGATTAATGGAGGATGTTTAAATGGATGGATGGACGGACGGATGATTGTAGATACTGAGTCTTACAAGTTCCAGACTCCTTCAGATTTTGTTCATGTGGACATCCATCCTTCCTTTCAGATGTTTTTCCAGTAAACAGCTCACACCAATCATGGTAGTTCATCCTGCATGTTTGTTGAAAAGAGTTTATTCCTCTGTGCATATGACTGTAAAAGCATGCATGGATTCTTATTTATGTTATGTCCTGCTCCCTGCAACTATATATTTATGTAGGACCCTATGTGCCACTATTTATTCATGTTGTTTGGCCCTTTCTGTATGCTTGTGTCATTACTGTTCATGCATGTATTCAGCAGTATCTCTCAACATGTTTGTGCATCCTCGGCCCCCATTTCACTTCTGCCTGCAGCTATGTAATCAAGCAGAAAGTAAACAAGAAACCCAAATGTCAAGTGTATTACTGTTTGCACAAGCTGTCAGCCTTATCTGTGGAACATAAATCATCAGGCCAATTTAACCTTAAGTTTGCAGGTATCTTAAATAATATTATCTGATTTGAATGTTGCGGTAATGCATCGTGGCAGCAGGTTTATCCATCTAGGTGATTGATGCAGGTGCCGACAATACAGCAAAGTAAACAAAAACTTCATTTCATATTCTTGTGCTTTAAAATACATGAACAGTTGGAGGAGAATAAAGGGATTTTTACATCCTTCCTCCAGATGCATTGCTGGACTTCAGCCACGGGGAGCTGATCGTAGTGGGGAAAAACGCCACAGCTGGGATTTTTGCAACATATCCATCAGAGCATCTCGGTCTGGTTAATGGATTCTTTGATCAGGTAACATTAACTCCCATTCATTTCTGCTTTAGACATTATTAGTCCCAAAGAGGGCAATTAATTTGCAGCTTGCCCAGTCCAGAACACTGGAGATGTGAAGGTTACTTCTTGGTTTTTAAAGTGAAGCTGGAGCAACGGGGCCCTAACCTTGAAGTTTAAAGGCCACCAGGGGGTGACAACACTGCAAGGAGAAGGATGTAGGACTGTATAGAGGGTTTTATAAGATCTTCTCAGTTAATTAGTCACCGCATTATACATTTTCCTATCTTGAATGTGGTCCCAGTTGGTTGTTCAAAGTGTCCTACAATAAATAGAGCAGTGTGGGGATGACGTACTTTCGTAGACCAACACAGAACTTAGCCTAACCCTATTTCCTCTACCAAAAGCCTATGAGGTTTTTTACAGTGTTTTTGGATAACAGCTGATAAGGTTTAAACTTTAAAGTTTCACATACTTTATCATGATAATCCTTAAAAATGACCCTATCTTTTGGTGATTTTTAAGCTCAAAGGGATAGTTTGGGTTAAGTCAAGTTGGGTTGCTTCTAGTAAATATAACAGCACATAAATCAAAAGTACATGGCAAGATTCTTTATTCTTTTCCTCAAAAAAGCCCCTGGTGCAAAAAAATGGGCAACATATCCTTCTGCCAGCTCAAGCAAAGTTCTTCCACTGTGTTCTCTGGTTCATAACGACATCCTCTTGCACACCTAACTTACTGCACATTTTGGTAGTCAAGATGGAGTCAAATGTAATGTAAGAGTCTTGTTTGCATGTGTTTGTCATAGAACTTTTTTTGGGGAAAGCTATTATACATGATGCTATACTAGTACAACTCCTCATTGAGAGGGAGGAGATGGATCAGGAAGACAGAGGACAGGAAGAAGCAGTAGCCATCCTGTAGCCATATCTTTATCTTTATTCATGTTTTTATATAGAAATTATTTATTGTTTTTATCTACCATTCTCATGTTTATTTTTATCTGTTACACTAAGCTGCTACTGGAATCCTAATTTCCCTGAGGGAGTTTTCCAAAGGGATTAATACATTACAGATAATCTAAGCTAATCTAAAATCCCATAGACTTTTGTGCCTGAGAACTAGAATGCTAAAATGCTAAAATGCTGGACGTAGTCACTCACATTCCTGCATTCTGATTGGCTGCCAATCAAAATTTCAAAGTCCTCAGGCCCCAATTTTGGCCATGCACCTGCCCAGACCAATCACACCCTCATTTGCATGTAATTCCCTCCCTTGGGGACACTGGGTTAAGCCAAGACCTGGGTTGCAGTCGCATAGTCCTTTTTGCTTAGGAAGGTTGCTAACTGAGTTAAATGATCCGGAAGGACTTCGTGATAAGAGCTGATTGAATAGTCTAAATTCTTAGGGAAGGTGGCTCAATGCTTCCTTCATTATCTCCTTGAGCTTAGGATACACGTGACCATCCTTTATGAAAGGAAAAGAGAAAGGAAGGCCCCATAATGTCTTACAGCAGGTGACATATATAAAATTGGCACCCACCATAGGGATGGGTACCGAATTTGGTACTTTTAGAGGTACCGACCGAATTCTTTAGGCACTACCGCGTACCGATTCACATAAAATCAAAAGGTGTCATGTTTAGGTACCAAAACGCATCCTTGTGACTGTGAGGGAGTGGACTGGTTTTCATGTTGAAGAAATTTTAGGAACAACTACAATGTTACAATACAAATAGTTGAATGTTGTTTTGATATATATCTGTCAAATTTTATATATTGAGAAATAAATTTACATTGAAAAAATTTGAGATCTTAATATTAAACAAATTAATATTTATTACCCCATAAACACATGCAAAAGTACCGAAAATTGGTACCGTTGAGTACCGATACCGATTCCCAGGTACCGGGCATCGGTATGGTATCGGTTCAAATGTTAAAGGTACCCATCCCTACCCACCGATAGGGCTCTCACTTTGTATTCAATATTCAAATAACCGATCGAATATGGAAATAAATAACTGTAACCGAATAGTAAATAAATATTCTAATGTAAAATACTGAGTGTAGCGGCATATTAGGGCGCTTGGAGCAGTGGACCGTTCCGTCCAACAGAGGGCGCTGAGTGCAGCTTGACCTCAGACACGTACATTGTTCAAAGTCACTGCTTTTCCAATCCAATCTTTTAATCATTTCTGTATTAATCATTTTTTAGAATGGTTGACGAGTAAACAGTTAAATGTCATGATTTAAAAAGCATTTCTTTTTCCACATAACTGCCTACAATGTTGATGAACAATAAACAATTCTTGTACTTGTTTCCTATATTATTATATATTACTTAGCACATTTCCATCTATGTTCATTTATGAAGTGAATCAGGCCAAAAATAAGACAGTACTATGGATTTTTAATGATAACAGATGACAGAAAACAACTCTGTGAGGTAAAGTTGATGACAAAGATACTTCTTATAGTTCGTTTTTAGAACATTGTAGTTCGTCATGGCTTACCTATGTCACAAGAAATCATTATTGCTAGTAGGTGTAGTCAGCGGTCTTTTAATCTTCTAATCTAATGCACTATTTGTCAAAATCACTGTATTTCTCCTCTCCATCCACAAGATGTCACCACTGACAAAAAAGTCCGGTTTCAATACACAGCCTTGGCTCTGAATTTCAGCAGGTAAATACTGTGGCTCAGGCCGAGCCACCAAAACAGGGTACATTCTCCACATCCAGGGGGCGATCATACTCATGCGCAGATCAGATAGAGGGGGGAGGGGGAGTCGTAGGTTGCGTAGCGTGCACAGTTAGCGTAAGAGAGAGATACAATAGGTGCAATAGCAATGGTTGAAAAACAGCCCAAAAGAAAAAGGTCAGAGGAGTGAAAAAGAAGGGCTATGACCATGAAGAGCGAAGACTCCGGGTCAACATTGGTGTAGCTTTCCGACGGTGGAGGGAAGTCCGTCTTTCTGCTGGATAGGTAAGCAACATTAGCTTTGTGGTGCTTCACATAACAGTAACAGCCGTCGGGCATTCATCTTATTGTCTTATCTGCCAAAATGTACCGTTGTCGTGATGTTATCAATAATGGCAGTCGAGTTGTCTGATGAGTCGGGGTGACCTTAGCTACGTTGGTCAGCTACGCAGTTTCTACGGCCACTTCCATGACGATACACATCCATCAGCTTTCAGGGGTGGAGCCAGGGGTGAGGTATGAAGGGAGAGGCGGGTCTAAATTCGTTTATCAGCAACCTCTCCACTCGTTTTCTCCCAAATCGCTGACTACACCTTTAATATGACACTAAAGTGAAAGTACAGTGAAATCCCTCTTACACTGCAGTTCTCCTTTTCTTTCCTTCTTTTCCCTCCTTTTAATCCTTAAATGACGTTTAAGGAAAAGTGGTCAGGAAAGGGCTTAGGAGGTAACTTTTCAACCGTAGCCCTGGTTTGGAATTAAAGGAAAGAAAAAGAAAAAGAGGGGGATACTGGAGTGGGCATTCGACCCCTACAACAACAGATAAGACTTTAAGCTTTAAAAGGCGATTTGAGCCAGGCTGAAGCTGTCAACGTTAGCCAGTGCAAATGTACCAATGCTACTGATCAAGCAAACAGATGCTAATATTGCAACATCATATTTATGAAGGACCACTTCATGTTGCCTTCCAGGGCAGCAGTCATTTTTATGTAAAAGTCTGCAAGTGAATTACAGAATACAACAAGCAAACAAATATGGATTATGGAAAATCCAATTTAGAAATAATTCATTTGAATACAAACGGCTGCTTTTGCATCTGGAAGTCTGTTAGCGGTGGAACTGAAGGACTTTGCCAAACACTTTCTCTTCCAAGAAGTACATTATAAAACTGTTCTGAGAGTATTTCAGTTAAATCACTGGTCAGAACTGCTGATAGTTCTATTTTTCTCTCCGGATCACCTGTTTCTCACAGATGGACCTCGAGTCTCTCTGCAGGCCTTCAATTATCTCGAAGCAAACTTTCACAATGCCATTTGATTTTTCAAGTATTTCAGCTCCAGTGAGAGAAAATGGTTCCATCAAGAGAAGCACTCTCCCTCTCAGAGACAAAACATCGCAGCTAAAGTACAGAACAAGCACTGTCGCATACCAGCAGCGGCCTTTTTTCCATCAGCGTCCATTGTCTGAGTTGTCAGCAACCCAATTTTGACGGAAACAGATTCTTCATTACTTAAATAGGTACTTGGGCCACCATGACGCAAGTCTGCGGAAGATGAATGGACTGCAAGAGACAAATCAATTCAAAACATGTCTGAGTCGCGCCTTTTGAAGGTGAAGTGTTGAAGCATTGTTGCGTGGTGATAATAAAAACCTTTTTGCGCAGACAAGCAGTATAGATGCAAATCTGGCAATCAAGTAAAAGCCTCTTAACTACGGTTGTTTTGCTGGGATCAAAGTCTGAGATTGACGCACTCATGTATTTAAGCTGATATTGATCTTCCTCTTTGTGTTGTGCTACACTAATGTGTTAGTGAGGCTGCTAGAAGTGTCTCAACATGATATATACAGCTATGTTAAATTCCTGCATTGTTTCTTCAAGTCTCTGAGGCTTTTATTTATTTTTATTTAGATTTTTACTTATTTTTAAGTTTGTATTTTGGGTTCAAGTTGCAAATATTATTGTTATATTTTCACTTGGATTCTTAGTCTTTCATAATAATAGTGCTGTAAATACATATTTTTGAGATTCTATCTTTAAGTTAAAGAGACTGTGAGGAGTTTCCAAGTAATTACAAAAAAGTCTCACTTTTAGATATATGCCTGATGGAAATACAGACTTTAAGATGAGTTTCATAGCATCAAAATAGGTTATCTATAAATGCTATTCCTTAGCTTTGTGGTCTGGTCGGACAGGGCTGGACTGGTCTGGATACTCAACTTCTAGGGGTGTAAATCACCAGTTTCATGACGATACGATACGATATCGATTCTTTGGACAACGATACGATATTTGCCGATATCACAAAGTCTGTCACGATTCGATACGATACGATATGATTCAGGAACCTTCGATCTAAATTAAGACAATATTATGTCCTCACTGAACACAATCAGCTACATTTTACCTGAAGCAAGAAATAAATACAAAAAATGTTTTATAGTTTTATTACTGAAATGTGGAACGATGTGCTGACCTTTGGGTAGGATAGTTTGTAGAGGATTATAACCATCTGTATGATCTAATCATGTTTAAAATTAAAACTGGTTTAATTCAGGTAAGGTGCTTTTTTGCCCCCACTATTACCTTACGGGTCTTATTGTTACATTGTAATGTTTGTTTATTATATCAAGTAATGATGCAACACTTCAATAAAAATTATTGAATCATTATTTAAATTTCATTTAAATTTAAAACATTTGACCATGCTCTATCAAACCAAAAATGTGTAGTTTGATTTTAATTACATCCAAACATTTCTCATGTTTAAAATAAGAGCTATTAACTTAACTAACTCACCATTGATGACTTTGTTTTATTGTGATGCCTGGTAACCACAGATTGTTCGTCAATGTGATCAGACTTTAACTGTTTAATGGTCGATGTTGAGGAGGAATGACACTAAGCTCTCGCTGTTTTACTTTCTGACTATGAAATTTCTTTTATCAGTGCGCTACAAAATCAAATGAGATAACTCACTGCAGTCGTGTGATAATGCTCTCCTGTCGTGCGTGCAGCATGCATCCTCTGCTGTCAGGTCGATCGTATCTTACCCGGATACAGCAGAGCTATTTTATGGTTGGCCAATATGTCTGGCTCCCGTTTAGCTCTGTGATGCTAACAGCGTCTTGCTACACGTTCGCCTACAGCGGTGTTACTCGGTAGGCGCTAAATAGTACATTTTACAGCAGGAGACATATCAGGCATGGCCTGTCAGAGAGTGAAAAGGTTCAAATGTGTGTCTCATACGCTACGCGTAAGACTTGAGAGGAAACTTCAGAACGGCGTGCGGTTGGCCGGATCATTGCTTAACCAATCGATGTATCGATATATATCGATGGATCATTACATCTCTATCAACTTCAGGAACAAGACAATTAAAACTAGAGCAAATTAAAACTAGAGCAAATTTATATTATTCGGACACGTCTTAGAGCACCGGGGTATAAGTAAGAGGTATTTTTGTCATGCAGTGGCATTTTGACATTTTCTGCAGAAAAACTGTTCAAAAGTGTATTTTGCACAGCTTGTGAACTTCATAATGTGCTTTAAATGCTAAACAATTAAGAAACAAAACAACAATGACTTGCAAATAACTCAAAGTTTTGGCAATAAATCACAATTAAAAAAACACATTATTTGATCACCCTATCCTTAACCAACCACATCTTGCATGCTCCTCTCGTTTTTTAATCTTTAAAGAGCAGCAGACAGTGTAATGAGCCGGACACTGTCACTTTTCATTTGATCAGATTGTCCAAAATCTGAGAGAAACAGCTTGTGAGATTGGAAAGAAGGGAAGGTCAATTAGACCCAGCTGTGTCTAAAGACTCAAATAATTAATGAAGATACACTGGGTGTGAAAAATGATGCGTCGCACATAAATAAAACCCCTGATCACTGCAGATGCCAGGCACATTATTCAGCTGCTTCTCTCCACATATTCATCTTGCAAAGAAATAATTTTCCAACTTCCGACATAAGTGAGATTACTTGTTAAGTTCGAGTACATGCTCCGGGGCATGGAAACTATCCGCTATCTTGTCTTAGCAGATGGAAACTCAAACTTTCTGACAGCATGTTAGGACCTTTTGTCTCCATGCTGAGCAATTATTAGCACACAAGTCAATGATTTAAGACTGGTGTCAGAGCTAAGTTTTACAAAATGAATCATGGTATAAATATAGTGAAGAAAATACTTGCATCACATAAGAAAGTATGAGGTCAACTGGGATTCAGGACAGGAGGGAAAGGTAAGTTATAAAACAGAAAAAAGTTCAGGATCTTACAACTGCCTAAGACAAAACATTTAAAAAACAGAAAGCTCTCAGACAGCGCAGGTAGGTGCTCCTCAATTTCTGCAGCAGTGAACATAGACAGGACGGTACTAGTCCAAAAAGAGACTTAAAAAATCAACACCATCCAGTGCTAGTACCTCTGTCAATTACAGGGTGGCATTTGTCCCTAAAGAAAGCTGCATGCCACTTTAAATAGTCGCGGGTTTGCCTAAAGGAGTGACATGCCACAACAAGAACGCACTCAGAGCGAGGCCTCTGCCAAGTTGCTGTTAGATCTATAAGCAATAGTCCCATGATACAGTTACCATCGTAATATGATTCATTGACCCTGAAAACCCACAATGAGCAAACAAACAAACAAACAAACAAACAAACATATGCTGGCAAATGCATGACTTCATTTGAGGAGGTAATAAAAGGGGACAAGGAACAAGTGTCTGAAAATGAAGAAGCCACGATCGTTCTCAATTAAAACCAGCTGCACAGTTAATGGGCACAACAAAAGATGAGAAACTGAATTAATGGGTGCAGCATTTTTGTGAAGAAAATGGACTGGAGATAAAATTTCAAACATACTGTCAGGAAAGTCTACACAGAAAATCATAGATAGATTTGGTTGATTAAAGCAGTTAGCTGAGGAGATGAGAACATAAAATAGCTTGGCAGGGTAGCCTTGACCAATATGTTGAATTTAGTATCTTTAATAAGGACACTGGGATGATCGGAAACCACGTGAACTAATCAGCTGGACCATGAATTCAAAACCTTCAAAATTTAGAAACTTCTCCCTTCGGTTTGGGGACATTTGAGAAAAGTAAATGCTTCACCTCTTGATGTATTTTTGCCTCATAACTAGGGCTGGAAAATATGGCTAAAAAAAAAAATCTGTTTATTTTTCCACAACACACGGTTTACAATATTAATCAATTTTTTCCCCTCTCAAAAAATCAAGACCCAACAAATCTCCAGAAGACATTAAACTGACATGAGCCAAGTTTTGCCTTTATGTTATCAAAACGCTGTAATGTACTTTCACAGTACATGAAACATGAAACACAATATTTAATCTAATTTAAAAACAAATATTAGTCTAAAAATGTGCTTGGTCAAAACCTGACAGAGCGTACCGTCAAAAAAATAAAGTTTTAAGTGTATATAATTTCAAACACTGCAACAACTTACAAATGGAGTAAGTCAAGGAAAAATCTCTGTTTTTAGACTCTTTCATTCTGAAGCCACGCTGCTGTAACACAAGCAGAATGTGCCTTTGGATTGACTTGCAGAAATAATCAGGGACACCCTTGAAATAGATGGATGGCAGAATATGCTCCAAAACATGTATGTACCTTTAACTATTAATGATGCCTTCACAAATGTGCAAGTTACCCATGCCATGGGCACCAACAAACCCCCATACCTTCACAGATTCTGGCTTTAAAACTTTGCTTTGATAGCAGTCTGGTCGTTTTCCACTATGACAAAAACTATTGGATAAGTGGCCTCGTCAGACCACAGCAGACCTTTCCACTTTGCCTCAGTCCATTTTTCTGCTTCTGTTTTGTTTCTGGGTGTTGTTGATGTATGGCTTTGGCTTTGACAGAGTCTGAACTTGTAATTGTAGATTAAGTGATAAACTGTGTTTGCTGATGATGGTGTTCTGAAGTGTTTCTAAGTTCATACGGCTTTACAGAATGATGCTGCCTTAGGGATTGAAGGCATTTAGGTTGGTAGATGGCACAGGATTTCATTCCACCACCAAGATCAATATGACTTGTCTCTTTTAGGATATTTTTGCCTCGGTTCAGGACAACAAAGGAGCTGGAATCACAAGTTTAAGGTGTCTCAGTCAAGAAGTCAGCAGCTGTATTATTCGGCATGGCGAGACAAACAATGGCAAGCAGCCTGGGCAGTTGTTTTGACAATTTAGTTGTCAAAATACTGAAATATAACATCATGAAAATGAATTTCACCATAACTATTTTGGACTCATACAGGCCTGCAGAGATGCACCCTCCAGCTATGCTCATATTTGTAGTTCCTATTGTCAAAACTTTGACAGAAAAGTTTGAGAACGTGCTGCTGTTCTCATTAAAAGCTGTCACATCTGTCAGACTTTCTATCATTTCCCTTTTCTCATGTTTTATTTTGTTTTGATTTAACAGCCTATCAGTGTTTTTTTTCCATAGAAATCCACAGTGAAAATCACAGCCTTTATAAAGTGATTAATTAAACACCACATGAGCTACAAGACTCATTAATTTAAAAAAGTGTGATTTGTGAACATGCTCATGGAGAAGATCACATTATTTTCTTTGAAGTGACTTTTTATTGTTGATGTATCAGAGGGGCGACTGTCTCCTTAATGAAGAGGATGAAGGATGAGAGAAGATGAATGCTAACAAAGTATTTATTGATCCTTTTCTCTGTACTTAATCTCAGGTTATTGGAACAGCCGCATTGATCGTGTCCATCCTGGCTATAGTTGATCCAAACAACAATCCAACTCCCAGGGGTCTGGAGCCGTTCACTATTGGATTTGTGGTTTTGGTCATCGGCCTGTCAATGGGCTTTAACTCTGGGTATGCTGTGAATCCAGCTAGAGACCTTGGACCTAGAATCTTCACAGCTCTGGCAGGCTGGGGTGGAGAGGTTTTCACGCAAGTATAATTTTATTTCAGTCTTTTAAAAAGTTCTGATAATTGTAGAGACAGTGCTCAAAGTGGATAATGTCTGTCTGGCTTTTCTCATTCCAGTTTGACTCACACCTAAGGTAGACACTTTTATAACTTTGCAAAACATAATTCTGACCCAATTTACAAGTCTTGGTTAGAGACTAATCACAATGGTGGCAAAATGGGACTGCAAAAACACATACTGTGGTAAAATAGCAAAGCAAAACTCACTTATTTATGGCAAAAAAAGACTTGAAGTTGAAGACAATTTCAGTGCTTGTATACAGAGATTGTATATTTTGTGCTAGAATAAAGGTCGCTCAGCATTGAGTGGTGCTAGGATGACACATATTTAGGACAATGTGGGAGTTAGCATCACGCTAATTTGCTCAACCACAAACAACTTTGGGATTATTCACTGTTTTGGATCCTTGCTGATAATACAGTATGAAGCAAACAAAACTTATGAAGTATATAACAACGACAAACAATCATACTTTTTATGATTTTTTCAGGAACAATCCAACATTTTGTTTTCATGTCTTGCCTCACTCCTGATGACAAGCACATAGACACCATTCTTTCCGCTCTGCATCCAGTAACAAGAAGGAGACGGCCAAAGCTCATTCGCTTGTTAGCTTAGTTTAAAGGCTGAGAGTCAACCGCTAGTGTTAGCCTGCCTCTGCCAGCACTCATCAGAAAAACTCTTAAGCAACTCCAAACCATCCTGTGTGCTTGTTGTGACTCTTTGTTTTTTATCCTTCTATGAAACGTTATCTTTTATTAGGGCTGGGACATTACTCTTTTCTCCCGATTAGATTTCTTACGTTTTTTTAGGTGCCGATCGATTTTAATTGCGATTCTACAATATTGCCAATTTTTGCAGTCTTTAGTTTGCTTTCTAACACCAGCAAAAAACAATGACTGTATCACGAAAATACACATCAAATGTGAGTCTGTTGTTAGAATTTATTCAGCAATATAATTTAACCAGCTGTTTATACTCTCTCTTCAAAATGGATTGCATGTAAAAGTGGCTTATTAACACAGACTAAAATGAAGCATTTAGATTTGGGAAAAAAAATCGATTTTGAACAAAAAAGTCTATTTAAAAATTGTCAAACAAAAAATCCCAATACTGTGCATTGTTTTTTTCTCCTACCCCTATATTTTATTATAATCATATTATCTTCTTTTAATCCTGAACAGAGGCCTTGTTTTGTTGACCTATTCCCGCCGCAGTTCTTGCTGAAGATGTGATATTTGCAAACCAGTCAAGTCTTTTGAACACCTTTTATAAGTGAATGATGAGAACAGATTCACAGTTGTGAGTGAGCCATTCGCTTCTTAAAGTTGCAGGCAATTTGATTCAATAAGGGCTCACAAACTCATTTGCGAATGGCATAACTTGGGAAAAATCACCGTAGCTGTAGTTCAACAAAACCAAGCCTCTGCTTAGGATTAGAAGAAGATAATATGAAAATAATAAAAGATAAAGTAACGGAAAAGGGTAGAAAACAAGTCACAACAAACACACAGAACTGCTTAGAGTTGCTGAACAGTTTATCTGATAACTGCAGGCAGAGGCAGGCTAACACTACCAATTGACTCCCAGCATTTGAGCTAAGCTAACTAGCAGTGGGCATTCCCATCTCTTCCTTGTTTCTGGATGCACTGTCAAAACAAAGGAGTCTATCTGCTTGACAAGGAAAATGTTGGAGTGCTCTTTTAAGCTTAAACGCAATCAGCAAGAGTAAAAAGCAAATATTAACCTACATTAGAACTAGAACACGGCGGACCAGTGTGTAACACCCTGTTGTGACCTTTTGTTTGAGAGTTCCCTCTTGATCTGATTACCTTATCAAACAGGTCCTCAAGACTGTGTATAAATCATTGCTTATTATAAAACAATCAGAAATGCTTGTAGCAGGGTCCCCGGTCAGCTTTGTTGTCCTAATTAGCAATTTATTAGCAACTACCCTTTTAAATACACAAAAACGCCACAATCTGTAACAACTATGAAATTAATTTGGCCCTCTTGATAACCAAACATGCCCATCACTGGTCTTCGGATTGTGCAGAGCTAAGGAGGGTGACCGCAGCGACCGTCTTATCAGTCGAAACACCAGAGTACAGCACTAAAACACTTCTCTTTATGTCTGCTATCTCACTCGTGAAACATGCTGCATTTGATCCCAGTGGCCCCTGAACCACAGCTGAGAATGACAAATGAAAGTGCATATTTTGATACCTCTCGATTTGCATTCCCATTGTTTGTGTGTTTTTGAGTGGCCCATTTAAACATATTGAAATGAGAGTGCCTTGATATCGACACGGCTCACATGCCTTCTGACCCGCAGCATCAATAGCCCCTGATATGCACTCATATTTTATTCAGGCCTGCTACACTGAGTAAATTGAATGAAAAATTTAAAACTGCACCATGCATCACAGTTTTTCAATTTATTCTCTTACAGGGCGAACACCTACTGGTTCTTTGTGCCCGCCTGTGCCCCTTTCATGGGTGCAGTGGTGGGTGTGCTGATATATCAACTAATGATTGGATACCATTTAGAGGGTGAAGTGAAAGGAGAGCAGAAGGAGGAGGACGAGGAGGAGGAAAGGCTCAAACTATCTAATACTGCAGCCAACCATGATGTATGAGCACTGTGCATTTCTTAGAACTATAATGTCGCTGTAGAAAACATCTTTAAGCAACACTAAATAAGCTTCTTCTCTTGATAAATAGGAGTGAGTAACTGCTGGTTAAAACTATATTTTCAATAACATGTGGTTATCAATGTGTACAATAAATATTAAAACTAAGTCACAATGATTATTTGCCTCTTCGAATCAAGTCCTTCAATGTCTTGTGTCAGTCTCATGTAAAAACCTGTGTAGATTTTATTGTACTCCTCCTCCATGTGATTCATACAGCCTTGCAGAGCAGACCTGCCTGATTCTGAAATCATGCATCTCCATCTTGCCAGCCTCCATTGTCCAACAGTTTCACTCTGCTAAATGCTTAACAGCCCAATCAAGGAAAAGAGGTGGGAGCAGCGAGAGTGACTTGACAGTAGGGCTGAACGATTTGAGAAAATAATCTAATTGCGATATTTTTCTCCAATATTGCAATTGCGATTTACTCTGCGATTGTTTTAATGTTCCTCATCTTATGTATTCTTAAACAAACATAAGCAATAGATCGTTTTATAGTATAACCAATATGACATTAAATCAATCAAAGGATAAAAGATTTGAGAAAAAGTGGAGAAGTGAAGAACAGAAGCAAAATAGGTATGAAACTGCAAAAAAAAAAAAGGAAAAAAAAATCAAAAGTGACTAAGAAAAATAGATTATAGCAGCAACTTTGGGATTAAATTAATTAATAATTAATTTCAATAACTATGTAAAGATTCCAAATATGGTCTGACAGTGGCCAAAGAAAAAAGATGAATGGGAGATAGGCATAAAGTTGTAAAAACTGGGTTAAAAAAGGTTAAAATAGGCATGAAATTGCAAGAAACTACATCACAATGCTAAAATGTTCAACACATTTTGGGTTAAAAAAATATTCCACTGTCTGCGATTTGAAAATTGCATCAGGCCATATTGTGATTTAATCTAATTTGCAATTAATTGTTCAGCCCTACTTGACAGGAAGTGTTGTCACTTTCTGTTGTACAAATAATGGCGGCTAATGTCGGTTAAGATGTGCTCATCATGGTTACTCAGTTATACTTGGCGAAATATGCTCTCCTCATAAGTTTACTTTGTAGGGATAATCTTTAGCGAGGTTCAAGTCTCATATAAGTATTAAATGCTACATCTGTGTGTTATAATTTAATGTGAAACGATCATCTTAAGGTAGTTGAGCTATCGGCTAACGACCATTAGCCGCTATGACTAACGGCTAACGAGGGCAAACAACAGCTAATGGCTGTTAGCCGTATCGACAAACAACATTTAGTCGCTAACGACAGCAGCCGCTAACAAAAGTAGGGGCTAATGGTTAGCCGATAAACGCTACATTTAGCCGCTACATATGCTACGTCATAGCAGCACTGCTTGATATGGATTGGTCTGTGTAGATTTGTAGATTTGTTTATTTTTGAAAGATGGGACAACACATGTTGATGAACATATAAATGTAAACATGTGAGATTATAGCCATGTGGCTAATTTCCATCTCTAGTCCCATTGGCAGGTTGGTGTTGTACAGAACATTTATACACAATAAAAACAAAACAAGGCAAAACAAAGACAAAGCGGAACAAACAATATGAAACAAAGCAAACATAGTTGATCATCAAAAAAAAAAAAAGAAAAAAAAAAAACATTTAGGCCAAGGGGCTGGTTAAAGTGCAGAGTGCTAAAGTGTAAAGTGCATCATCATATTGCAAATCGCCCAAAAAAATATAAAGTGCTAGTTTGATTGCTTATTGCTCAATTGCAATTGATGAGTGTTGAGCCAAACGATCGGCCAATCACAAGCTGCTGTTGTTTTTGAAGGTTCTGACCCTGAGAACATCTTCGCAGGGCATCTCCCCAGATGGACTAGTGACATATTTCCAATATGGAACTGTGCATCTGGCAGGCCAGGCTATGATTCATGCACATGCCTTTTCAATCACTCCCATTGTAAGTTAGACTAGCTGTTGATACAGAAAATGTGGGGGCTGAAAACAATCCTCATATCAATAACAAGCTCCTAAACATTCACAGGTAAGCCCTGATTTTTTACGACACGTAGAGGCGTACTGTGGTGAAGACAAAGAGAGCATCTCTGAGCTGCAGATGAAGAAAGGAATCAGTTTTTTGGCAGCTTGCAAAGTGAGATTAATGGGAGTCATAGATATCACATCTGCCAAGAGATGCTGCAAATCACTTTGTTTGAACAAAAGACATTTTTATGATGAAGTTACACCTTCTGCTGCACAAATTTTACTAAATGTTTTGATTGTTTACAGATATTAAAGTGCCCATCATGCCTTGACTCAGGCTCATACTTCCTACTTTATGGCCTTGTTTCCCACAAAGGTCTTGTTTGCTTCTACTCCCCCATTCCAACCAAGGACGGAAACTTCTGGTTATTTTATGTCTTTTAAGATTATCCTATAAGATTATCATGTAGTCTAGGTGTGTTAAGGTGTATTTGTCCTGATAATCGGCTCCGAAGTGGGTCGAGGTCAGTAAATATTAGAGTTGTTCAACATTTACAAACAAAAAATCATGTGTGGGGAAAGCCATCGACTCTTGAGTCATGACTCCGTAAATTGTGATGTTAAATGGAAAGTAACCAATTGCAAAGCGAGCTGACTAAGGAACAAGGAAGCAGGAGTAAATAAAACAAGCATGGCTGACCTGAAAGATGAAGTTCGGTGGACCTCTGAGATGAACGACCAGGTCACGTTTTCACGCTGTCCCCAGGAATTTTTCCACAGTCTTCTGTTTCAGTTCAGGATTTTCCTGTCAAAAAGGCCACCATTATTTTCTATTCCCATGAAGTATGTCCTCCTCCATGTTGAATGTTACATTTTCAAGTTGTTGTTGTTCTCCAGTTTTGTTAGATCACATTTGATCATGGGATATTCTGGCTTGGAGGCTTCATTAGTCGATTGATCAGCTCTGTGGTGTTTGATCAGATCCCTTTTACATCCACTCTATGGTCTACGTGCTGCACTGTGCATGCCATAAGACTTTGGTGGCTCAATCTGGTGGTATACTCTTCCAATACTCTTGGTTGTAGGTTTGCCGAACTCTGGCTGTCACATGTCAATGAGTCTTTGGGTAAGACATTAAACTCCAAGTTACTGCCACTGCTGCATCAGTGGCATGAAAATGGGTGTGAAATACTGATGGACAACTTCCACAGTATCTTGTAAGAGAAAATGGGTGTGAATATGACCTGCTGAGTTACAGCGTTTTAAGTAGTTAGAAAGACTAGAAAAACATAATATAAGCATAAGTCCATTTACCATTTATCAACCCAAGACAATTGGTTTCAGCAGAGTCTACTGCAGTGGTTCTCCAATACTTTCTGTATATAATAAACGTTGATTAATGGAACAATCATCCAATCACCTGCCGTATATGCTGATAAAAGGTTCAGCCCTCCCTAAACACTTCCTGTGAGCTCTCTGAAATATACTAAATGTTCTGTCTCATATTTCATGTTAAAAGTTGTATGACATAGTTGTAGATTATCAGTGGCAACAATCTCAAACACACGACACTCCTGTTATTTAATACTTTGCTGCATCAATAAATGCTTCAGCTAGTTGCTGATGTTTCCACTTACTGACCTATTACCTATTAGTCGAAAATAAAGACAAAATATTTGACCACTTGTGACACCTGCAAGTGGAATGAATTGATAAGGGAATTTAAAAGCAAAAGGACTAATGATATCAATTCTTTTATGGAGTTGTTATCAATTCTCAACTGGAACTGGTTTTCCATTTCAATCCCAGTTTGGTTTGGGTTAAGAAGCACTTGACAGTTTTTTATGATTGGTATTTTATTTGTGTTTTTTTAACAATAATAACTCTAACACATGGACACAATAAGATAATGGCCAACAATTAAACTGTTTGGGTATAGCAGTAAACACAGAATTATACATGGCTTTGCACGATGATAGGTCAAAAGGGTTATTCTTGTGTGTACATTTTGATATATATGGATCTATACGATAGCATAAATAAAATAAAATGAATAAAAACATGCATAAAACAACACAAGCATTTGGAAGCTTTTTTCTCAGTTCAACAAATAGTTAGTCACAGATTCTAATGGGCTGTATGTTATCATTTGCGACCTGTTGAAGAGCCTTAAGTTGGCATTTTTAATAACTATTGTACCAATTTGGAGTAGTTAGTTACCTGCTCTTTAATAGAGGAGGATAGGTTGACAGGCAGTATGTTACCAATCTGTTTCATCAGGTTATTATGTTTTGTTTTTTTTTATTTTATTGTAAAATGATGCTCATTTTTCTATTACTGCTTAAGCAGAAAATCTTTTCTACAATCCCTGCATCTTAAACTTTTTTTTTTAACATCACATCAACTTTTAAGAGGAAATATACTCCTGCGACATCTCCTCACAAACAGGAACAGTTTCTCAGGTAATAATGTCACCTGTTTTTTGAATTCATCTCCACTAAACTCCACTAAGCTCTTTCATTTCTACTTGGAGCACAAAACCATTTCCTCCATGCTGTGTGTCTGACAAAATGAATACATCATCTCAGAGGAAGAAAAGGATAGACAAAACAAAAGAGCTGGAGAGGTATTTGAAAGGTGCTTGTTTATTCCTCGTCGAAGGTGGAAGAAACCTTGAAATCACCCTCGAATCAGAAAGCATTCACTTTCATATTTTTCTACAGTGCTTAATAGAAGCCATTCACAGCCACTTCTGCAGATCTATTGAGCTTGGAACAAGTTTTCTGTTTCATTTATAGCCAAGTAAATGTTGTGTTGACTAAGTTATAACCACAAATGTCACCAAATATCAAGAGTTAGTCTTAGAATTATCAAAGTGTTAGAAATACTATGAAACACCTTGTTGAAAGTGTTCTCTGTGTTTATGATTAATCATTTCAGAGTGAGTTTCATCCCTTTGATATTTCTGACTAAAAAAAAGCTTTTTAAAATAATCATATGCTGAAGTTTTGCAGAACAGAATATTTTCTTGGTTTACAGCCCAGACAAGGAAGAATATATGCTATTAACACGCACTAATGGAGAGCTGTCAGAGTGCTGTTGAGTGCTCCAACATCTAAGCAGCACTAAGGACAGGGTTGAACCACTTCAGCCATAAAGGGGGTCATATTAATATTATCCACACAGCTGAGGGGCCACAACACAACCGCAAAAGCCTCATTAAATCCTCATTAAAATGCTAACTTGCACAAAAACTGACACGTTTGTTCCTAATGACAGAAAATGTCCCACCGTCGAAAATGCCTTTTTTATCTGACATTTCTAATAACGTAAACTTGTGCGTTTTTTAACCTAAGAATACATTTTGGAAACACTTTTTAAACTTTTAATTACTGCAAGGTAGGGCTGGGTATTTCCAGCAACTTCATGATACGATACGTATCCCGATACACGTAAATTGTGAACATTGACTATGCTTGAAGCAAAATTCTTGACAAGTTTAGTTTTTTCTTATAAGAAGAAAAAGAACAAGGATGAGTTTTAAGTGGTTCTACAACTTGAGAGACATAAATTCAGATCCTCAAAGATGGTAGACCTAAGTTCAAATTTAGAACATATGCTTCATTATGTAGCTCGTCTTCTACCTTGAACAGTGCCACTGTTAACATTATTCAAAGTGTATTTACAACAACTGTCAAAATATTTAGGCCGTATCGATTCTGTAGAATCCGTATCGATACACGTATCCCAAAGGAGTGCGATACGATATTTTGCCGTATCGATATTTTGAGCACAGGCCTACTGCAAGGGTGCCAGCACAGAATAAAAGATTTAACATATAACAACTTTAACAATAACAACAATTCAGAAGCTGGCATTTTTGTTCATAGGACTGTGAGAGTGAATTTTTAAGTCATCTTGACACTGCAAAAAAATAATAATAAAAACCGTGTATAAAGTAATAAAGTAATACATTTGGGAAACTTTTCTTTTACTGCAAAGGTGCCAGCAGAAAAAAACAATTTTAACATAACAACTTTGACAATAACACAAATTTAGAAGCTGGCATTTGTGTTCATAGGACAATGAGAGTGAATTTTCAAATCATCTTGACGCTGCAAAAAAAAGCAAAAATTATGAATGTTGCTGCCAATTATTGACCATGTCATGGTATAATAATAAAAAACAAATGACCTTTCCCAAGGAGGTCATGTTTTTGCTGGCATTTGCTGGCAGGACTTTGATGATGATGAGAATCCAGATGCGGATCCAGGAGTTTTTGTAAAGATAAGGTGGTTTCCAAATACTCTCCAATAACTTCACAACTTCGCAGATTTTGATTTAGTTTTTAGGGACGATTGTTCGTTAAAGGAATATTACACCCAAACAACGATTTGGCCTTATTTTCTACTCACCCTCATGCTGAACAACACTGTGGAGTAGTTTTGGGACATCTAGGATGCAGCCGGAGATCTGGGGGAATACTTGCTGTCCACTGACATTGATATCATGACTTAGATAAGAGCCCGAACGAACAGTGTCCTTAAAAGTCCACAAAAAGTCGGCAATATTCCTCCATACTGCTCGTGCGCTGTAATCCAAGTGTCCTGAGCGGGTAACGTCCACCATTTACTCGAGACGACATCATTTAGCACATGTTTATAGCCTAAACAGTACTACTCGGCATTTCTATGATACTCTTACGGGTGCCTACAGGAGTCACGGCTGACCAAACCAAACGAATGCGCACTCTGCAATAACTAGGAGCGTAGAACAAGAAACAAGAACGCAAGAAATCCCACATTCTGCTGACCCCTCTTGTGTCTGTCCACGGCTCCGTCGCTCACAGCAGAATGTGGGATTTCTCGCTCTAGGCTCCTAGTTATTGCAGAGTGCGCATTCGTTTGGTTTGGTCAGCAGCGGCTCCCGTAGGCACCCGTAAGTGTATCATAGAAATGCGAAGTAGTACTGTTTAGGCTATAAACATGTGCTAAATGATGTCGTTTCGAGTAAATGGTGGACGTTACCCGCTCAGGACACTTGGATTACAGCACGAGCAGTATGGAGGAATATTGCCGAATTTTTTGTGGACTTTATGACACTGTTCGTTCGGGCTCCGATCTAAGCATTGATATCAATGTCAGTGGACAGCGAGTATCCCCCAGATCTCCGGCTGCATCCTAGATGTTCCAAAACTACTCCACAGTGTTGTTCAGCATGAGGGTGAGTAGAAAATAAGGCCAAATCGTTGTTTGGGTGTAATATTCCTTTAAACAAGCTCGAAGTGATTTGACTCTTGTGATGATCTGAATTGGAGTATGGATCCAGGATTTTGGTTTTTTCAAACTTCTCCTTCTTGAGGTTCTCGTATTCAGCATTACAATTCAGTTCACAAATCTAGAACCCCGTTTTCTTTTTTAACGTTGAACAATCTTAACAGAACAAAGACAAATGGCAGCAGGACACCTTTAAAACAGACATATCACAAAAAAATAAAATAATATAATAATAATAATACAAAATACTACTAAGAACAATAACGAAAATAATAAAATAACAAGTAGAGGACAAGGACAAAAAAGCAACATGACCTAATCAAGACAGAACACACACATCACCAGATGGGCGTGTTCATGTCCAGCATTCTCATGGTTGCAACGACGTTCATCATGCTAACCAGGTAGAGAAAAAGTCCATCCATCAGGGTCCACCAGGACTTTTTTAAAGGGTTCGTTAACAGAGCAAAATTGGGAAGTTGGACATTTTGTTACTGTCCTGACAATGTTTGAAATGCTGGAGCAGAACCACTAGTTCAACATAATATGCCTTCTTAATTGTACAAAGGACTGCACGACCACAAATGTCCGAAAGCAAGATTGCAATTTAAAGTCAACCTCATCCACCAGATGGACCATTCTGTACATTTCATCTTGGCAACAGCCCATGAGAATGTTTGGAAATGGGCAGAGCCTTTTAAAAGTATATCAAGCAGGTGATTGGACATTTGATCAGTCAATCACATTCTTTATGGGCCAACAGGTATTGTAGTATACAGGCACTACTGCGGTAATCTAAAGGGCAGAACGCGAGTCACTTTGTAAAATAAACTCTTAAAAAAACTCCAGAAAATATACTTTACTAGAGAACATTTTGTGTTATTTGTTTTTCATTTAATAAAGAAATGTGGTCCAGATCTGATAGAACAGCTACTGAAGCTGTTAGCATCTATGCTAATTGCTAATCCCACCTCTTCTTGCTCCAAAGGACGCTGATTGGGCGGTCTCGCTTTGGGCCGCTAACACTTGTAGATTGGACCTTAGCAAGATGGACCTGCCTGATCACAGACATTTAATTAACTGCAGCGCAAAATCAGCAAATGGTAAGACTATTAAATGAGTGAACCATAAAATTCAAGCCAATTGAAACTGCCTTTTTAGTGTGATAGACCTTTTTTTTTTCAACATATCTCACTTAAAAGTCTTTTTTTTTTATACAAGTACATGTAGGGATACATATAAGATGTTAAAGAAACAAGACTTAATTTACACTGCTAACTTCTTTCAAATAATTCAATATAACCAATAAGCAAAGATCGTCATGGAAATCTTTGATTCAGTATATTTACATTGGACTTCTTTTAATAATTTACTTCATTTATTCTTGTTTAGTTATAAAGGTTTTTACAATTGCTACCTTTTCCTTATCATGACTGAATAAATGCATACCCACCTAGACCTGCAGCTATCCATTCTTTTTGTAATCGATTACTTTATTGAATTATTGTCGATTAATCGAGTAATCGGATAACAGTTACATTGCGTTCACTGCAATTTTTTTTTACATTGAATCACTACACATAATTATTATTAGTAACACAAAACAGAAAAGCCAGGTCGCTTAAATTAACAACTTATTTTTTCTTATTTTGAACATTCTGAGCATAAATGGGATCTCAAAATCAAAATCTATACTTTTATTTTTACTCTGGGCCATATCTTGCTTTTTCAGTTTTTTTTTTAAGTTTGGTTATTTTTATTTTATTTGTATTCATGCTTGTCTCTTTTTGCTAAATTATTGCCTTTACTACTGTACCATATTGATGATCTTATTTTGCTTACTTTATTTCTAGGACCAAATAATGTCATACTTAGATACTAAGATAATTTAACTAGCTAATGTACATTTCTATAACATATGAAAGCATTCCCTACACCTGCTTCCTCTACTCACTGTCAGTGTTTCCTGTTCTACTCTCTGCAATCAAATTAAATGTAAAGTTATTGGATGTGAAAAGTATGTGAACAAAATACACATGATTTGGGGAAAGTAGCCTCCGCATTGATTTACGTTCTGAACCAGCCTTTACACGGAGCCATAATCAAAGCAGGTTATTTACTCGCCCATATCTCAGTTATTGATCACATTAGCTGCTTCTGTTGATGGATCATGAGTGTCATCCTGTTGCACAGACCGGATGTTTACTGTTGACATGCTGTAGCAGTGACAATGTGCTATCATGCTAAGCTACGTGCTAAGCTAACTCCATTTGATCCCCTCTTGTAGTGACCACACACTTGGGACACTCTCTGCCATTTCTTCTTCAGACACTCTCCTTTCTGTCCCTCTCTTTTCTCTTCCTTCGTGATTTCACAAGCCGCACAGCAGCGGAGGTGGAAGGCGCGTTGTGCCACAGAAATGACCGTCCGTGTCAAACACCGTGCACTGTATAGTAGTCCAGATATATATTTTGTAATCGAATAATCAAGATTATTCAAGGAATCATTTCAGCTCTATACCCATCCCTCTTTTAAGAGTTTTAGTTCTATGCACTCCTTAAAATGTCACAGATCAAAAATCATCAGGTTGATCATGCAGTTTTGACTAAACTGAATTGAGAAATAAACTCTACTTTTTTTAAGCTGCCCTAACAGGACAACTTAAAAATGGACCGCCGGCCTTGGAGAGCGTTTTTATTCTCTCTAAGTGCACTTAAGTCTCATATTTCTACATCTCACTTCAATAATAATACTCCTGTCATCTATTAACAAGACCCAAGATCACTGAAGATGACTCACGGTTTGTCTGTTTTCACAAGGAGGTCTTTATTTTTGGCAGCGCAGGAACCTCTTATTTCAAAATTTTGTACAAAAAACATGGTCATAAAAAGTCCTTCAGCTCGACAATAATCTTTCCTGACCGAGGCTATTCAGAACTGCAATCGAAAGTTGTGATGTGAAACTTCAACTGCCAAATCTGTCGGCTCTTTCTGATTCCCTGCAGCCTCTCCTACACACTCTGCACATGTTCTGTCCTGAGTTTAGGTCTGCCTTGGCTGGCTCCTTGCAGCTTGTGTCATCATAATGTGATTTAACTATGACATACAATTTTTAGCACATATTTATGAGTGTTGAATTATTTCACACATGAGTGACTTAAACTTGACCTGGATTACATAAGACCTGAGAGTCATCACGAAACATGGGAAGACCGAGAAAAGCTCATAATAAAGAAATGACACAGTGCAAGTGCCAGCTAATAAACCAGAAAGAAAATATGTAACTAACTGCTGGTAAACATATATAGAATAATGTATTATTATAATTAGTAATGCTGGTAATTAAAATTGACAGAGACCATTAAAAAACTAAGCGACTACCAACTAGATAACACATCCTGGAGCTGACAGTATGAAGTTTCTCCTCTTTAAAATATTTTTTTAAAGAGAGGAAGACTTTCTACAGAGCCAATGGCCTCCTAGCACCCTAACTACCAGTAATTAGCACTATGAAAGTTTGGCAGCAAACTGCAATTATCTCATGGAAGTGTGTATACTTCATGGCATGAGTTCAGCTTTAAGGAACCAATTAGCCAAGAGTTGATGTAGTTTGTCTGTTTCCTTACCGTGCTCCACGGTGACTGAGGCCAACCTATAATCCATACCTGAATTTCCCTTTGGGATAAATAAAGTATTTTTCATTTTTTCATTTCATTTCATACACGCTGTGGACTCCAAAGAAAATCGATAATCTCACAGCACACCACATGCTTAACCATCCTGTCCCACCAACGATCTGGAACCTAGTCCTACAAGCCAGAAATCTTGCATACACAAACGTGATCTAACAATAACGCAGAACAATAAACATAGCAACAACCGGAAAACACAACATGGAAGCTGACAGACGAGAAGAGGAAATGATGGCGGTCTTGGAGCTGTTTTTGATGGATAAATTCTGGATCTTCTAAAAAAAAATGTATTGGATAATCCTATAAAACATACAATAATCTGGCATTTGCTGTTCTTGGTCGGGAAGGGGGAAGGTGGGGCAAAAACAGGCCGATAATCATAATGTGTGTACCCTGCTTTAGACATTGTGAGCCTCTTTCTGCCAGCAACACAGCTCTGCACTGTTTCGCTGGAAATACGCAATCAGTCTATTTCCAGCACAAACCGCTTCAGTCCTGCATCAATCTTCAAGCAGATCCGCCATCAATAGGAAAGCAAGAGCTCAGAGTTTTGAGGAATTTTACAGTAAATAATTAATAATATTAAAAATACAAGTTACGCAGGATGAACTGACACTGAGGAGACGCACAGAGACTATATACTCGCAGGGGTGAGACACTGAAGAACGCTAAAGATTAGGGAACTTAATCAAGTGGGAACATGACAAGACACAAGGCTAAATAACACTAAAAACAAAACTAACTAAACTCGTGGCAATGATGGCCGGATCAAAGTTTTCTTTATCAATTTACAAAGAGTTGCAATTTGTTGATATATGCTCAAATTATTGGTCTGTATTACCGATAACTTACCAAAAAGAATAAAGCTTTACATAGCCAAGACATTTTATGTCAATATTTTATATTTTAAGACAAAAGTAAAAATGCATTTAGGGCTGTAATGAATTCAGCTCAATTATATTAATTTGCACTTTATTTTTGCAAAATATTGCATATTTTGTTGATTAAACCTATAAAACAAACTCAGGAGTTCCTTGAACAAAAAGGGCATAATTTAAAAACAATTGTAAAAATATACATCTTTGGATAGGTCTGGATTGGTGAAAAGATATGATGCAGCCAAAGTAAAAAAAAACATTTATTTAACATGTTTATTACACTTTCATGCGAGGAACCATTGCTACATCTTGTCAGTCAAATGACCTGACCAAGTTGGTCCATGGTTGTGCCTATAGCGTATGATTTATTGTTAGTTAAAATGCATTTTTGCACAATTCAGATGGATCTTACTGTTTTAAATCAAATGTTGAAATCTCAAATGCATGTGTTTATCACTAACCTTACATCAGGGATAAGCTATTCTAAAATCATATTGACTTTTGGCCTTGGGAACTAGAAAGTGCTCAATACTATAATTGAAAACTGCATTTTCAATTAGACATATTGACAGTTTGTGTAAGGATTTTAAAGCCCAGCTTGACTGCATATTAGGATACCGAGTATGAGGTGGCAGCATTGATTTTTTATAGGTTAACTGGAACTTAGGTGCAAAATTGTTTTGAGGTGACGAAGCCAATTTCACATAGGTTAAACGCTGGTAAGTAATGACTTTGTTCCAAGCACTGTGCCAATTGTTGTAAAGGTTAATTAGCAGTCAGTAACACATCTGCCAATGTGTAATTATGCCAGATTTCCTGTACTCTATTGTTAAGTGTTACATTTCAATGAAAAACAGAAAAAGACCATTCTTTTATGACTAGAGGCATACCTTGGAGACCCACTTCCATGCAAATAGTGACATTTCCTACAGAACAAATGCCCTGCGAAGTGTTAATATTCCCTCTCTGCTTCCTGCTGCCTCAGGTGGTTATCACTGTTAGAAATTCGATTTTCTTTTTTCCAGGTTTGAAAGGGCACAGAGGGCAAGAAAGGTCAGGGGTATTTGCTCAAAATAACACTCCCACAACGATTACACAACAAAAGACACACATTGCACAAGGTAGCACACGAGCACACGCACATCAGAAGTTCACATCATTAAGCCGACGTCTGCCACAGCCGTCCGCGCGCAGCTACTACAGTCGTCAGATAAACAAACCCACTTTCTGCATCCAAACATCAGTAATGACATTTTCAGCGTCTGGAAAAGAATATCAATCCATCAGATCTCACAAAGGCTCAAACTTCAGAGACGGCTGTCTGACATTTGAGTCCCTCTTTGGCGTGACCTTTGCAGCAGTTCACCAAACATATCTGGTGTCAATCTACCCATTTGCCTCGGAAATTACAATTCCCCCTTCCCTCCCTTTTTGACTTGCATAACAGACACAGAGCAGGCAGCGGGACTTTGAATTCGGCTTTTACTGATGCTGCAATAAAACAAAAGTAAAAAAAAAAAAGTTCCATTACAAATATGACAAGGTCTGTTGATTTGAAAACCACAGAGTAAACCCGCATTCGCTCTTCATTTCCTATGCATTAGACTCAGTCGTCTATGGACGCTGAGGCAGAAACAACATGGCAGAAATGAAAAATGTTATCTATGACCAGAGAATAAAATCAGCACCATGAGCTGCAGGAGCAATAAGAAGCCTCTCCATTGTTGACAGATTTGCTTCTTGTCTTATAACCGGTTGCATCACGCACACTCGGGTAAGTATTAAATATAAAAACATGCACAGGCACAGGTGCAAGGTCTTCATTTAAGATTAAGCATGCAGAATACTGCACAGCATGGCCGGGCTATTCTCCGTCTGTCAGGTCTCACAGGTGTTTCACTGCAGTCAAAGCTTGAGCAACAGCTCCCCCGTGTGGCTGTAAGAAGAAATTCAGAAAGTCCTGGGTGGTGTTTTGAGAATGTTGCAGGAAAATATCCACACAAGGAGGGGCAAAATGCAGCCCGGTGGCCACATACCACCTTCTTTCTCACTCACAATGTGATTCTGAATATAAACGGATTGTAAATATGAAGAAAGAAGACTAAACCTGTCATAAAATATTAACAAATCAAACTATTTACACAACAATATCTAGTAATTGGAATATATTTAGTAATTTGCTTGTAATTAAGCAGCTTGTTTCCTGAACAGTATTTTATTTGCATCATTAAATGTGTTTGTATGAATAAATAAAGAATTGCAAGCAAACAATAAATGAAAAAACTGTAAATATGTTGCCTGTTGCACTGAAAAAGTAGTTTAAATGGGCTTGAATTCTGCTCAGCTTAGTTACTTCAGTCCTACTATTTGCATTTCAATTTAAAACCTGAATGTAGACATAGAGGGCAGCACAGTGGTACTGCAGGCAGTGCACACGACTCACAGAAAGATAGTTGCTGGTTCGATCCCCGTGTCAATCAGGGCCTTTCTGCGTGGAGTTTGCATGGTCTTCCTGTGCCTGCGTGGGTTCTCTTTGGGCACTCCAGCTTCCTCCCACAGAACAAAAACATCCTCATTAGCTTAACTGGTGACTCTAAACAGCTCTTCATTATGAGTGTGAGCATGATTGTCCGTCTTTCTATGTGGCCCTGTGATTGGCTGATGACCAGTTTTACACTCCACTGGGGAGTTAAGTTTGGCAATTTAAAACCAAAATAAGGATCATATTTGATTAGTGGATGGACTTGTTTAATCCCTGAAAGATGCTGATTTGTTTATTACAAAATCCATTATGTCATTGTTTTTTGTTATTTATGCAAAGGTGCTTTAATCTTGGTCAAGACTAACCTTGCAGTGCAGTTGGATCCCCCTTGTCTGTAATCAGATTTGCCAAGTTTCAATCTACAACCATTGTGAATTATTACCTCTGCCAGGAGGTTATGCTCTTGCCGGCGTCTGTGTGTTTCTTTGTCTCTCTGTTAGCAAAATAACTAAAAAAGTTAAGGACAGATTTCGATAACATTTTCAGGAAATGTCAGGATTGGGACAAGGAACAATTGAGTAGATTTTGGGACTGATCCGAATCCGGACCATCTGGATCCGCCATGACGAAATATGCAATTTTCGTGAATAACGACTGAACTGAAACAGATATCATTATGAATCAAATTGCTAATGGTATGTTTTCAAGGTCAAGGAATCTAAATATTTAGATGAAATAAAGGTAGGACTAATATTAATGGTGAAAATCACAATATGGGTAAGGACTGTGGCGCTGGCATAGGTCTGCATTGAGTGCTTTCCTGATTAAAGAGGTTGGATCTAAGAGCACGGAGACACCAGGAAGTGTATGTAGACTAGCATAGAAGTTAGAAATAGAAGCTTCACAAGCAGTTTTGTCAGATCTGGACTAAATTTATTTATCAAATTTAAAAAAAAAGACTGAAGCACCACTTGATAGAAGGATATTTTTGTACCACTTCAGACTTGATTTTTTAAGATTTTGTTCTACAAAGTAGCTAACATTTTGTTCTCTACACCACAGCCTAGCACCTGCCTGCTACATTATGAATGTGATTGACAGAATGATCATCCAATCCCCTGCTGGATATACCTCTAAAAGGATCTGCCCTACCCAAACACTTTCTATTGCCCAGATGGATCCAAATGGACAAGAGGAGTTAAATAATCCAGACTGTACAAAGAATCCCACCATGTAAAGAACAAAATAAAAGCCACTCACAGTGCACACAGATGTAAAGAGAATGAGAGAGAGCTGAGTCACAAGGGGTGTCACAAATAATCCTTTAAATGACGCATCATGGTGTGGATGTAAATAAAGATGAATCAATGTGGAGAGAAAATAATCTAGCAGAGGCTGCCTCGAGACTGCAGCATCTGTTTTGTTTCTGAGGGGAAAAACACAAGGATAGGAAGAAGAGACCTTTACCATGAATTTAGTTTGGTTTACAATGAAAAGTCACTTTTGCTGCAGCTGATTACAAAAGTCTATTCTAATCTATAAAAGGAGCGTAACTATTTATTTGTACTTTTGATTTAAAAAGTAGGCAGGTGCAGTGAGAATTGGAACTTCATAATCATAATCTCATCAAGAGGCTGCAGAGCCCTGAAAAACACTAATCAATTTGACCTATTCTACTCCCAAAATTCACCCATGTATAATCTTCCTCCTTGCACCCCCACTTGGCTGTCCACCAAGAATTTGTGTATGAATAAGAGCAAAATATAAAAAGTTGGGTTAGAAACAAATGCTGGAGAAATTGTGGACTTGTGGGTGGACTGATGTTAAAGGCATATTAAAAAAGCTACTTAAAGTCAACCTCTCTGGACCCTTTTGTGTTCTTACTGGATGTACTTTCTGATGGTCTGTCCCAGGATCAGGAATTTTTGCAACATCTCCTCTTCCTAGTGCAATCAGAGTACTGAACACTCAATACCTCATCAAGATGCTGTTGAAGTGTTTCAGCCATGTCACTGTGCAATATTATCTATGTAGTTGTATCTATCTGTGCAATTGTATCATTCTCCATTTTTGCTGCTATCATGCCCTCTACTGCACTCCTGCACTCTTGCACACTTGTACATTCTTAATGCTCCCTTGTAAATATTTTATTTAACTTACTTTTATTCTTATGTTTTTATATGTTTATACCTTATTTCTGTCGCACCACCAGAATTGTCTTTCAAATTTTGTGTTACATGGTGTATGTGTGTACACTGTGTATGATGACAATAAAAGCTTTCTATTCTATTCCATTCTATTCTATTCTATTCTAATGACTGCAAAAAAAATGTAACAATTTGTTGGTTGAGCCCTAAACTACCTACAGTTGCACAATGGTGACAAAAAAATCCAATAAGTATACTCAATGGAGCAACTGACAGCACAACTACTGCTGAACACTCCTGTCTTTGAAAGAGTATGGAGAGCAGGCCTTCCTAGATAGGATATTTATGCCTGGATTTTATGTTTGTTTTATTTTTTTCTCTCTCAGTCTCAGGACAACTGTTGCTATGATCTAAATTGTCCGTTAATCTGACAAACGAACTTTAAAGGCTTCAACAAAGGTATTAAATCATGGAAGAAAGAGCAAAAATATTCCCATATATAAAACATTTGCTTGTATTCATGTTTACCTGAAGGAACTATCTCATTTAGCTTTTATATTGAACTTTTTTTTTACCTGTTGAGGACATTTAAATTCTGACGTATTTTCAAATGAACTGTGTCTTATACCTCATTCAGACTGACTAAAAAAAACAGTTTAAACCAGGTAACAGTTGGCTTCTGTCGGTAGTTTGAGATGGTTTAAATTGGCATTTTGACCCTGCAAACGACTCAGGTTTTTATCGGCTCGCCTCCGATCAGCTTCAGTGGGAACATCACACCTGGGTTGACATGTCAATTTACGGATGATATCAGCGTAACATCCCCACAGCATAATATCCCGCCCGCCTGAATCATCAGCATCAGGTTTGTACATTTAAAGAGGGACAAAAGTATGAAGTAAAGAAAATCGCATCTACAGAATCCATGCTCCTTTCTATTGTTTACATGGAGAGGCAACATCCCGCTGATGATGTCATCATAGTGACGACATCAGCTTGATGCGCCAGAGGAAAAAAAACAGCCATGCAGCTCATCCGCTGCTGATTAGACCTGGGTAACAGGAAAAGAGTCACTTGCCGATTGTTAGTGGGTTAACCCACGTTCAAAAAACCTGTGTTGACCGGCTAATTTTAGTGTGAATGTAGCATTAGCAGTTTTAGGTATCTCTGTCCATGTCAAATACACAATAAATAAATAAAGGTTAAAAAAAATAGCAAATGTGGAGCGTGCACTTTGAGACAATGTGCTTCACGCTGTCAAAAGTGTGGTAAATCTAATAAATTAGATTCTATTTTGCAGTTTTTATGACATTTCTTTCAAATTTCTGTTTTTTTTCTAAATTTCTCTTTGGACAGTTTTTATCCTTATAGCCTCCCATGCACTGGTGTTAAAAATTAGCTCTGTGTTGGTGGGATGGGAACTGATAAGATTTTATTGATTCCAGTGCTATTAACGATCCTGCAAATCGATCCAATTCTTTTTTCTTGTTTTTTAATGTATTTTTTGGGCATTTTGTGCCTTTATTGATAGGAGAGAGACAGTGGATAGGCTTGTGAAAGGGGGTGAGAGAGTAGGGGAAGACACTCTGCAAACTGGTCACAGGCGGGATTTGAACCTGGACCGGCAGAAGCAAGTACATGGGGTGCCTGGTTGCTAACCACCCCGCCAAACCAGCACCCCATCGATCCAATTCTTTAACAATTCCCTTATTGATCCCTGCAGATTTCCATTTGGACAAATGTTGGCCTGTAGAGTTTCAGTGTCAACAATGTCGAACACATGTCACAGCATAGATAACTGCTTCTGCAAGTGGGGCTGGTGTTTCCACTCACTTAAGGTTGTGCAGTAGGCACCTTTGTAAAATATTAAGCCACAATTCTGACGCTTCTGAACCCTGTCAGTGGAAGGAATTGATCAGCCAAAAGACTCATGATATTGATACTTTGATGGAGTTGTTAACAATTCTCAACTGGAATTGGTTTTCGATTTCTATCCCTATATAGGCTATAAACACTTACAGCAGTGCATTTTGGGACTTGTGTATATTCATATATCACAGCATCATTGTTACTGTGTGTCCATTCAAATAAAATAATAAATACATAAACAAAGTTAAAAAAAATTAGCAAAAACATTGAGATTGCACTTTAAGACTATGTGCTTCATGCTGTCAAAAGTGCGGTAAATCTAATAAATTAGCTTCTATTTTGTAGTTTTTATAACAAGCTTTCAAATTTCATATCCTTCTGAACCTCTTCTAAAGTTGCTTTTTTAACTCTTGAACGAATAAGGCCATAATCATTTTAAGTTGCCTAAAATGTTTGAAGACATCCAATTGAGAATAACAAAGCTGTCCAGATGTTTAATCAGAAACATCTAATTCCTCTTTCTCTTTCCGGGGCAAATCCCACTCCAACTGTTCACAAAGTCTGCTCCCCGGCCACAGCATGGAACATAATTAGTTAAATTAAATTAACAGGTTCACATCTGCTGTAGGACACTTACACATTCAACATGCGAGAGGAAACAGGGATGGGGTTTTTTCTCCCCTCTCTGCAGAATGTGCTGAAGTTTCAGGGAGTGATAGATTAGGCATAACAACTCCAGCTATTCTCATCTCTTAAATCTTCTTTTACGGTTTGTGTGTCTTGGTGTTGAAGAGAAATATGACAGGCAGCTGAATTTGTGATCAAAAATCTTATGCATGTGAAATACATTTACATTTTAGGTAATGAGTAAGTATGTTTTACTAAATTATGAGCTGAAAAGGCAAGTCAATTAATGCTTACTCCAGTACATAATCTATAATGTGGTTTAATATATGGCATTAAAAATTGGAATAATTTGACACTAGCTGCAGGATAAGGCATAAATCACCTCCAAATGAGGGAGAAAATATCCAAAGAGGGGCCTTTGAATTACGTATAACATGGCTCTATTGATATTAATAATGTGAAGTGATTTCAAATAATGACTCACTCATTAACTTCTGTAAATAATGTCAATAATTTACAACTGCATACATTTTCGTTGTTACATATGACTTACACAACATTCAGTGATTTTACCCAGGTCATAACAGCGCTCAGACATCCAGTCATTGTAAACAGAGTTTTTTGTTTGTATTATTTAACCTTTATTGAGCCAGATCAATGTTCTTATTCAAGGACATCCATTCAGAAACACTCATCTTCCCTTATCGAAGCATCCTACCTTGAATTTAGTGTTTCAACATTCATGTTGCATCCTTGATCTCAGCCTTACTTAAATCACTCTCTTCCCCTTCTTCCATATCATAAATATGATATCGTTCCAAAACTCAATATTTCAGAGCACAAAACTTAACAAAAGAAATATATTGCGACAAAGGAAGAGGCAAGAAAGTTTAAGAAAGTTGAGGAATGCTAAAAAAAAAAAAGAACACCTGTCTGGAACGTCCCCCAGGTGAATAGGTTAATTGGAAAAGAGTGTGTGTCATGATTGGACACTCCTGTCATTAAAGCAAAGCAGAAGTGAGGCTCACCAGTTTGTGAACAACTGTGAGGAAACAGACCAGATGTTAACAATGTTTCGAAAGATTCAGATAATCCAGAGAAATCTCTGCTCTGCAAACACTGAATGCTTGTGACCTTTAATCCCTCAGGCAGCACTGAAAAGGACAAAGCTGGAGAGGTTTTACTGCAGAGTGGTCAGGCCTAATTTTGGCACACTTTGGCACCATTAGTCCCATAAGAAATTTGTGATATACCAAACTTTACATTTCTCTTTTATGTCACTTTCAGCGTTCATTACACCCAACTACAACAGTTTATCTTCTTCTGCTTATACATGGCAGTTTTTGACTGTTTAATAAATAAATCAATAATAACAAAAAGGTTTCTTTTTGGAAAAAAATCTACCAGAACTCTCTACAATTTCCCATTTATAGAAATCCAAAAAAAGCAACCCAAGTTTGAATTAAAGTGAAACATATTTGGGATTTCATGATTCATTTGCTTGGTCTTGATGTTGTGTTTGGTGTGTGTAAAAATGGCTTATATGGTTGTGTAGCTGAAACTTTCCTGTTTAAATTGATGTGCAATATGACCATATTTCTAGATGAATAGTTCACCTTTATATGTTTTTTTGGAGGGCATGCAAGCATTCCCACTTTAGGGTACTGTGGGGCTGAACAGGTTTGACTGCTTCATTACTGCCCTCTGCTGGCTGATACTAGGATGAACATCTGAAATGTGTGTCAAGAGGAAAACCTCTTGAGAAGGGGTCCTAAACTCTGTGTGAAGTCCTGTTACTGCCTACTCAATCATGTTTATATCCTGTCTCACAACCAGTGAGCTCTCAGCAAACTATATTTCAATCTTAAATTCCAAAGATACAGCTGAAAGAGAGAAAACGTGTGTATTAACTTGCAGATTTAAGATCAACAGTACCTTGTTTACCGGTGATTCCAGGTGAATGCATGAGGCTGTCATAGTTGCAGGTGTTGAAGACCTGAAGTCGCCCAAAGATGTAGTCAGGGTCAAGATCCAGGCCTTCCAGGCGTCATCAGGGGGCTTCAGTCACTTTAAAAAGGCAACAAAAATCAACAAATGTTAAAGCTTGTAACAATAAAAATGCTGTAAGTATTCAAATGCCTTACTAGTTTCTATCTGAATTTATTTCTGTGCCACTTCTATGCACAATTCTGTATGCCAATCTGCATATTTAGACAAGATAGACAAACAGAATGAGTAACAGGACAGGAAAACATATAAAATCCTTGTTATCAGTATTGTTCAAAGTTGTTCAAATTAAAAAGAAAACAGAAAAAGAAATGATAAAAGACTGTCTGCAAAGAAGACATTGACATTAATCAAAGGAATAACAGTTTCTTTTGCTAAAACTGAAAATTGTCTCTTGATATTTAATGATGAATTCACTAATTTTTCAAGTAATGGACAAAAAGTTTTGCAAGGAAGAGTCCCTGTCCAAGTTTCATGTTGTGTTAGATTCATTGGATGGCAAAGTTTGGACTTCCTATCTAAAATAAAATCTCTTGAAACTTTTTGTATCTATTTTTAACAGTAATAATCTCAGAGCTTGTTATTGTAATACAGAAGAAACTTGAGAAATATGTAAGAGATGGACCAAACCAGAGTCTAGTACTACATTTTGGTTCTTTGAATAGCAAAGTTGGGGTATGACTGTCCTAAAATAAATCTATTTGTTTACTTTTTAATCTCAAGTGCTTCAATAGATGTCAAAAATGTCTGTATTTTCAATCTTGATAAAAAAAGAGATGTCAAACAAGGCAAAGGTTAACACTGTCAGCTTTTAAAATGCATTATCTTTATCTGTACAGGTTTAACAGCAGTCCAAAAGGTTAGAGAAAATCAAGAAAAAATAACAACTACAAAAAAAACCACCTCTGACAACTCTCTGACTAAGTGTAATTATTTTTTGGGACTGTGATTTTATATTTTATTTCCAAACTCACTACCTTGACACACAATATCATGTCAGTGGTACAAAGCCTTCACTTCACTACAATTGATCTTTTCTTTCTTGTAGTAAAAGTCTATCAGTCTAAGAAAAAGGTGCAAACAAGAAAAAACATTACTTTAAAAACTTTAACTTATAAAAGTGGACATCATGGACATATGGGATTTAAGGTCAATATGTGCAGCCAAAATACTGTTTGTAAAAATCTGCCAGTACCATGCCCATTATTTTCTGTGTCCATCACTCCAATAAAAGCAGGACAGACATATTAATCTGGTAAATGGTAAGAGAAAAATATTCAAAACACCCTCTGCTTTTATCTCTTATCTTTTTATTGAAGATAATTATTAGAAAACAGTACATAAAAAGGCATTGTATGAAGCAAGAGGATAAGACAATCTGTTATTTCAAGAGGGGATTATCTTTATTTTGTTTTCTTTAATTGGCATGATAATGACCAAGCTTTCAAAATAGTTTACCAGAAGATTTAGTTTTCATGTTCTAGCAAAAACAACTTCATCGAGTTTGTTGTTTTATGTCAAAATTATTTTACATTCATACATTGTATATCTAATGTCAAGTAAAGGTTATTTGTACAGCAAGGAAAAACACATAGCCTATAAATAAATATATATAAAAAATAAAACATATAATTAAATATATTGAAACAAAGACAAAAAGAGTAGAAATGCTGAGTTAAAAAACAAAAGCCGGACTGTACAAGAAATATAAGAAATTTAAGATTCAATTACAGTCTTGGAAAATAAATAATAAATAAAAATATATTATGTTATGTTTTAAAAGGTAATGAAAATGTCAATTATCTTCACAAAGCTGTACACCAAACACCTTCTGTTTTGATGACACCAGAGGACAAAGATGGCTGATAGGCACTCGCTAACACGGTCGCCATATTATCTGTAACATCAGCATCCAAACAAGCTTTTTATAGCAGTCTGCTGAGTGACTGTAGCCAACAAGAAACCAAATACTTCTACTTCCAACCCTGCAACACCTTAAAATATATATTTTTTGAAAATATGATATTCAAACAAATAGTGGTAATGTCAGCAGAGCAGAACAGCCTACAGCACCATGACCACAGATTAAACCAACAGTCCAAACCGATTTACTCTTCACTCTCGACCAAACTTACCTGAGGGTTTAAGTGTCACCTGGTGGGGTTACTGTCTGTTTTTCAGCCTCCCCAGAGCTCGTGCTTCTCTGAAATTAAACTGCTGCTGCTCCAGGTCCAGGTCCAGGTAACCCACCTCCACCCTGTCTGCACACCTGGACGGCTAAAGCTAAGGCTAGCAGCAGCTAGCATGCCCTTAGCAAAAAGTTGTAGGCCTGAACTGAATATTATTAAGTACCCTGTGCTTGATCATATGTATGCGTACGACGCCTTTGTACTTGTAGTGTACAAAGTATTCTAATGAAACACTTCTTTGGACTAAATTGGAACATTTTTAAGTTTATAGAAGTACACCCAAGTAAGGTCATTTAAGTTTAAATAAGTAGCACTTATCTGTATAGTTTACTACTACTTCTTGTCACATTTAACAACTCAAAGTATACCACGTCTTCTATCGCCATTGTACTAGTTCTAGTCCACAGTTTAGTATACTACTATAAACCTTAGGTATACTTTTATGAACAAAACAATACTATTATTGCAATTTTATGAGTTTAATTGATGTTAAACTTATATTTGTAAGTGCTTAGGATATTACTTTGTAGCATAGGCCTGTCTCTATAGGCTACTTGAATGAATCTTAAAGTATTCTTAGACTTAACTCTGTTGACAGACAGATGTATTTGGGTCATTCTTTAAATGCAGTGCATTTTGGGTCATAGAAATGCTAAAAAAATATATATATATTTTTTATTTTATTTTGATGTTTCTTCTTAAAAACATGACTCTAAGCTTTATGAAAAGCATAAAGGTCAATCTCAATCTGCTAAATGTAATATATTTTTTAAAGTTTTAAAAATATATGTCACAATGAATGTGTCCACTGTGTTAACCACGTAAACATACCATTCTAAATATACTAAATTTGTATAAACATTTCAAAAACATATTTTTGACAAAAGTGCATGTCTCTCACCTCAATTAAATATGTTTATTTGCAATTTTGTAACTTTATATATAATTTTGATAACAAAAACTAGTGCATATAGCCATCAAACATAATCTGCTTGTTATTTTTTTGAGGAAATAGTCATTTTTTAATGCAAAAAATACATAAAATGTCTCCTGTTTGACCAAACACCTCTATTTAATTATGTCAATAACCAAACATGGACGTTTTATGTTCATTTAATAAGAATACAACAAAAGAACACAAGTTTAACATTGTTATGATAGGATAACATGGTGGACAGTACTAACAAAACTGATTAAAACACAGGTAACAGCATTAACAAAAAGGCAGTTAAGAACAAAATCTTTATATTTTTTCTTCTTGTGTGTTGTCTTATTTAGCATAAATAGGCTATGGCAAATAAATACTTACATAAATTAATCCATTGGTATCATTCTTGTGTCCACTGTGTTATGAAGGTGTCCACCGTGTTATCCAAATAAGGATAACACGGTGGACATTTTACAACAAAATAGCTTTTAGCCTAGCTTCATTAGCATTTAAGTTAACAGGATTTTGGATAGCTGACAAGAAATCAACATTTTTACCCAGGAACCTTTTAAAATTATATTCGATAATTTTCTTCATAAAACTGGGATAAAACGGTGGACATTTTATGATTGACCACATTAGATCTTCATCATAAAAGAGTAACTATAATAAAATTAACAAAAGAAAAGTGAGTAATCTTACCACTGTTGAATTTCCCTCCTCTGGAATGACATCACATCAAAAGACTGCGTCATGCTGATGTGGGCGGAGCCTTCTTAAAGGTACAGAAACTTAGGATAACACAGTGGACTCTAAATCCAGGGACAAATATTAAACTGCAATTTTAGACAAAAATATAATTTTTTGCTGATGAAATTATCAAATATATAAAGAACCCCTTATAGCTGAACAAAAATATCCAGAAATATTTTTGAAAAAAAAAACAACAACATAATTTTCTTGAACGAAACAGTGGAAAGGGCACTGGGGACATGGCAAAATAGCACATTTTTTATTTTTTAAATGATATTTTAAAACACTGTTTAAGTTTTATGAGTTATATCCTTGTGTTTTTAACAGATAATTAGTGAAATTGCACTAAAATATATATATATATTTTTTTTTAATTCTATTATTTTCAGAAAATACAGCTGGATTTAGGCTGGGGACGCAAAAGGCACCGCATTTAAAGAATGACCCATTTACTAGAATAGAATAGAATAGAATATTCTTTATTGATCCCCCTTGGGGGAATTTTTTTTGTTTTGTCACAGCAGCTCACAATAAAGTGCAATAATGCAATAACAATAAAGCTAGAATAATGATAATAGAATATAAAATTAGAAATTTAAAGAAATATAAAGATATATAGGAAAGTAGAAAAATTACTAAATTACTAATTACTAAATAACAAGACAGATTGTTGAGAGCAACTTTGATATAGCCTAGGCCTATTTACCATTTTAAAACCTATCATACAGTGTATTTACAAACCTGCTTAAAAAATAAGATGCTGATTTCAAAAACAAAGAACCTCTGTAAAATCATGCCCTTCTTTAATGTAAAAAATGAAAGGAAAAGGTGCTTGTAAACATAGTCTCTCCAAAATCAAGTTCTTCTCTGTCAAAAATGCCAAAAGAATATTCTGCAACTGAGAACTGTGTGATTTTGAGCACATAACACATAATAAGTCTGTAGATATATATATATATATATATATATATATATATATATATATATATATATATATATATATATATATATATATAGATATAGATATAGATATAGATATAGATAGATATATATATATAGATATATAGATATATATATTTGTTTTAATCCTTTCGGTCTAAAATTAAAAAATGCTCAACGATGACAAATAATGCATTGTGTTTTGTTCCAAACTTGTATGCATGTGTTCACCAGCAGCTTTATATCAGACTTTTATCTGAAAGCTACTCTGAAATTCCATTGACTTTAAGACTTGGGAACTTGAAGTGCTTGCAACTCACTTCTGTGTTTATGGACTCTTTCCTGAATCACTCAATCACTTGTACTGAAAAGTGTCTTATTAAAAGTAGGCCTATGACATAATAACAACAGAAAAATAGAATAAGTTTATCTAAATTTCAAATCATAGTTTTGCCTTAATTTTTGGGTAAGATGTTTCAGGCAGTATACTTTTGATTATTTGTCTTTTTTGTCATCAGTTAGGTCATTTAAACTGTAAATTGCTAAAAAAAAAAAAAAAAAAAAAAAAAACACTTGACAGGGTTTTATGTTTAAACTAAAGAAAATATGTGTATTTATCTTAATGTTTTTTACAATGAACTATGAAGAAAATGTTGGCTTTACTTAAAAGCTTTGTAACTTTATTGTGTTATGTTTAGGCCTATAGAGTTTATAATGATTATGTAACACAAACAAGTAAGTCCTTTGTGTCAGAACCTGATAAGAACTATGACTCCGTGTCTTAGTCATTTTCTGTGGTTAGAATGAAAGATATTTAATAACTGGCAATAATAAAGTTTAGTTATATCTGCTGTAATCCACTGAATTAGAAATGTCCTCCTTGTAACTGGGCCTCTCCATAACACAAGCTGTGAAATCTTTTCTCTCAAACAAACTCAGAAAAGAAGCTGATTGCATAAGAAAGGAAGTGCTTTTCAATTCATGTCTCATTTGACAGCTTTTTGATTAATTACTCTCTGGGCCCCAAGTTGGTTGAATGTTTGTTTTGATTACTCTCACAGTAACTTGGGCAGACTCGACTTCCTCTTGGAAGAATATGTTAATTCCAAGAATTTAAGAAACGTAATTTAATAATAAAACTTTTCATCAGGAAAAGTGTCAAAGACAATTGGAGTCCAGGATATCAAAGGCACAGTCCTCTATCTAAAGGGGGCACAATAACATCGACCAAAAAATGTAATTTGATATTTATTCCACCAAATGACATAAAACATGACTGGATCAGGGGAATAACAATTGGTATAGCTTAAACCTCAATCAGGGCATCTTCAGCCAAGATTAGTAATCAACTCCAAACTTTTTATCTACCAAAAAAGAAAGATTGTTGATAATATTCAGCATCCATGAAACAAACAGATGTCTTTACATTGATCTTAATTAAAAATATATTCAGATATCTTACAAGCTCCATTTTTGACCAGCTCTACTTCAAAGAGCAATTTGAGGTTTTGTAACTGTAGATAAAGAAGTGTGGAGAACATTAAGAAAAAAATATTACAGTGAGCTGGAGAGTCATTTATGTACATTTGCTGTTACTTACACATGAAAAATGGCAAACTAGCTGTGAGGTAATGAAAGAAAGCATTCTAAGTTTACCTTTTTACACTAATAAGTATGCATCATAATAACAGTTTCATACATTCAAATAAAATAAATAATTTATTAATTCTACTCTCTCTCTCTCTTTCTCTCTCTCTCTCTTTCTCCCTCTCTCTGCAGAAAAAGACAGCACAGAAGCTAGGGCTTTTCATTGCTGCTGACGGACTTCGGTAATCCCAAGATGGGAAATTGAGGTATTACAGCAGCTCATTTCAGAGAAAGTAATAACATATACACTAAAAAAGAAAAGGATCTTAACAAAATGTAATATACTATATTTACTAAATACCATGAATAAAACAAAAGTATAAAACTTTGGTGCCACCAACCAATTAACCGCAATTAAAAGAAATTTGGGTGAAAACAAGCCACAAATACAATGTAGAGTGATTACACTCTTTAAAGTGTTTTTTTTTTATTATTTATAATGACAAAGCTGCTTTTTTAAGGCAATGTTTGCATCACAGCACAGCCTGCATGTCTTTCCACTGGAAGTGCTGACGAGCTTGCTTACACAAGTGGAAAAATGACTTCAGATCTACATAAATGCTTAGTTACTGCACTTGATCAGTAGGATAATCTTTACACATCAGTTCATTTTGCTAATCTTTATTTGGGATAGTGATATTAATGTACTTCAAAGACAAGTCAATATTTCAAAAGTATGCTAGCAAGTGGAAGAACACACAAACTGTGCTGTGTACCGAAGATCTACCCAACCAAAGTGACTCGGTGGAGAAAAAGTATGTTGTTAAAAAATCGTTCATGGCCTGTAATAACTAGGAATGGGATGAAATATCGTTTGGCAATATATTGCGATACAGTATGTGGTGAAACGCACCGAGTTTGAAAAAAATGGATCTCGAAATAAAGACATCACGTCCAGTAATAGCGCATGTGACCAGAAGTGACGACAACAAACATTAGCACCAGCTACCTTGCCTCCAAAAAGCCGAATGATGGAGTCGAATGAGGACGAAATTGAGGACGCGCCGCCTGGATACAAGTCATCTGTCTGGCAGTATTTTGGCTTTCTCATTAAAAAAGCAAAGGCGGCAATAGAGTAACTGACAAGACAAAGACTTTGTGTAAACTTTGCTATGCTGTCATTCCGTACACCACCTCCAACACAACAAACATGAACCACTACCTTCGGCGTCACCATAAAAATGTGAAGACGACCAAGGCAAAAACGAGCCTACCGCTCATTAGCACACACTCTCTCTAGCCTCTCTAGGGTTAGAGAGAGTGTTATTGTTTGTGTTTAGCCTGTTAGGCCTTCTGTTTTCCTGTGTGCAACTCAAACAAAAATAAATAAGTTGTAATTAAACAGTAATATTTTTCCTTTTTTCCTTTTTTGATTGTGACGTATCGTATCGTGACTCGGGCATATCAAGGTGCAGAGTATCGTGAGTTTAAGTGTATCATCCCATCCCTAGTAATAACCCTACGCTATTTCTGCACAGAGAGAGAGTTGAACTTCATGACTGTGGATAATGTTTTGACCAATGTCATGTGAGGAGATACAGTTTGCTTTTCAAGTTTCACTGGACTAGATGTCCTTTCAAAATGGAATTAATGCAACAGAAACAAGCACAGTATTGACTCTTATCATCAGCAGGTATGATGGAGTGTAAGAATGCTAAAATCATATAAAAAATAATGTAAAATAAGCTCAAACTCTCATAAGAATCATTGATTTAGATCAGTCTGAAAACATAATCCCTCTTAATGATGTACTATTTTGTAGATGAAAAAGTCCTTGAACAGATCACTGAAAATGGCACTTTTTCCTCAAAGTTGAAGCTTTGTCTTTTGAAAAACATCTAGAATAAAAATCTGACTGATTAAACAGCTATTAGGAGAAAAGGGGTTCGTATTAAGGTGGAAAATAGCCTGAAAACCACTCTACAGAAGCACAGTTTATGTTTTTTGATTTGATATGTAGACAAACTCTGACAGGATTGTTCTGACGCATCATGGCGTAGATTATTCTAGATGTTCAGACTCCTTTAACGAGACGGTTATGAGACACTTCCCCTCTGTTTCTCTTAGATAAAAGTCAAATTCAGCAGCGGTCGGAAGCTCCCCCTCCATGATCTGGGTCGGAGATGAGAGCTGTTGTGGCCCGGCTCCTGAGCCCTGGCTGCGCTCCTTGTGCCCATGAAAAAGGGCCTTTACAGAGCGCCTTCTTTTAAAACACAGAGGGGGATTTGGGGGGGAAGGGGGTGGAGGTGGGGCTTGAACATACATAAGAGCCTTAGAGGGCCCGCCAGTCCAATTTGGCACACCATTGCCAGACAATTTGCTGTTGCCTAACCTATGAGAGGCTGCTGATTGGATCTCCCCATTCATCGTCTCCTTGTTAGGGAATAATCCTCTTTTTTGGAGGCAGCATCATGATGAGCACAGGCAGGTTGCTCACGACTTTGTTCTGGATGTCGGATGGGAATAACGTAACCGGCGGGGATTGGACCCAGGCCTTGGTGCTGCAGCCGGCCTGGGACTACCTCCGCAAGAACCACCACGACCTCTTAAGGAGTCCTCTCTTCCCCGTCGTCCTCTCCGTTTCCACCTACTTCGTTCTGGTTGGTCTTTACACCATCCTGGACTTGCTCGCACCCACTTGTCCCTCCATCAACCGCTACAGGCTCCACCAGGACCGCCCTGTGACCTGGCCGAACATCTGGACGACCCTCGGTGTCACCATCTACAACCATCTTTTCTACATCATCCCCTCCGCAGTTGCTCAGTGGATGTGGAGGTCGCCCACGCCGCTGCCCTCTGAGGCTCCTACTCTCTGGAGCTTCTTCCTGGGGATCATCGGCTGCATGGTGGTCTTCGATTTCCAGTATTACCTCTGGCACCTGCTCCACCATCGGATACCGTGGCTGTACCGCACCTTCCACGCCGTGCACCACCAGTACAACCAACCCTTCAGCCTGGTCACGCAGTACCTCTCCGGCTGGGAGCTGTTCAGCGTCGGCTTCTGGACCACGGTGGACCCCATCCTGCTTCAGTGCCATTGCCTCACCACGTGGAGCTTCATGGTCTTCAACATCTACGTCTCCACCGAGGACCACTGCGGCTACAACTTCCCCTGGGCCCTCCACAACCTGGTGCCCTTTGGCCTCTGGGGTGGCGCCCCAAAGCACGACACGCACCACCAGCGGCCCGGCACTAACTTTGCGCCTTTCTTCTCGCACTGGGACTGGCTGGGGGGCACCAACGTCGTGCCAACAGCCTGGAGCCACACTGCCTGTGCGACAGGAGAGGAGGAGATGAAAGGGAAGGAGGACTAAAGAGCTCGAGTTAATCGCTCATTGACTCTTTCCCTCGGACTGCTTCCTTTGTGCTCGCCCTCATTCCAGCACGCTTGTTTTTTCTCTCTTCTTTCTCTGCATAGGGCTGGGTGATACGGACCTAAAAGATAGATATGTTTTAGCATGATGAATAGGGACGCACAGATATCTGTACCGGTAGAATGCTTCTATTCAGAATACAAAAACACAGCTTATTTGTTCTCATAACTATTTTACAGCATGCAAGCTTGTCAATATTGTTGTAGGTTTGCGCAAAATTGGATTTATGTTTGCAGTTTGGTGAATTTTTTTAACATAAAAGGGCTTGATAAAGGTAGAGCACATGGCAAATTATGCATTAAGTTGTCAAGAGTAGGGATGCACAACATTTGATCTTTTCAAATCACTGATATGCTGGTATTTCCAAAGTCATTACGCCAATACTGATGTTTTTAGGGACACAAGACCTCAACTTCAAATTCACTTATTCTTCATAGTGACAGTCTATTGTTCTCAGAGGGCGTGAAGCAAGAAAACAGCATTCTATTCTTTAAAAAATTACCCTTTTATTTCTTTTAAATTCTCTTTTTATTGAAGTGTGTCATTTTATCACGTTTCAGTGTATCTTAAAAACACATTTTTTCATTTTTTTTCAACAAAAACAACAACAACAAAACTTATGTTGAATAAGTTAATCCGAAATAGGTTATTTAACATTAAAGTGACTGTACCGGGAAAAAAATGTCCTTATAACTTACAATGAGTTTACTTTTATGAAATTATTATTCCAAATGTCACTTTAGGAATCAATCAGTCATATAAATCCACTTGCCGTTTATCAACAAATCTTTTTAACAAGCATCAATATAAACCAAAAGATAGGGCAGAAAATAAAATAAATAAATGAATAAAAGAATTTAAAAAAATGAAAACAGAAATAACAATAAAAAAACCCAATGAATAAATGAATTTGTAGTTATACCAGGAAGTTTTTTTTTTTTTAAAGATATGTGTATATACATATACATACATGCATAAACATATACACATACATACATGCATATAAATTTAAGATTAAAAAATACGATACATTTCTATCCCAAACAATGATAATAATGACACTTATCTCAAAAATATTTACAATATAGCATGAACTATGAATCCTTCATATTTATCCAGATCCAGTTTTATCAGATATGTAAGTTTGTCCATGGTGTAGATTCTTTGCATTACTTCAGTCCAGTCCTTGACCTAAATTACCCTTTTTAAATGAAGTGTTGATGAGGTAATCCATTTAAATACATTTGTATGTTCTGACAATATGACCTCAAATGTATGAAATATAAATGGTCAATATGTATGGCTAAAATATTGACTAAAATTCATATCTGCCAAAATGATAAACAACTTTTTAGTCAACTTCCTATACAGATATTATTCAAACAATATCTCTCATTGATAGTCAAAGGACCAGGAATGACACATCTACGGGAAATAAATCAAACTTGTAAAGTTGTCTTAAGGACTGCAATGGTGTTATTTAGTATTGATGCTTCTTCTCTGCATCTGCGACAACTTAAACGTTGGTACTCCGACAAAAAAAAAATCCCTAATGCCTGTTTCCTAAAAGAAAACACAAGTGGTTTAACTTAAAGTTTGGACCGCAGCAACAAAAAGGAAGTCGTGGGCACACAGTATAAGATAACTCTTCATTTTCAACCATCTAAAATTGCAAACAAGCTTCTATATGTAGTGCCTTTCTGCCATAAAGTTTTTGTTTCGTTAAGGTTAGGTATGATTGTCTGTTGACTGGTCAGAAGAATTGTCACCTCAGTATAATGGAGCCTTTCAGAATCACAATCACAATCAGCTTAACTGACCAGGCATGTTATAAGGAATTTAACTGTGGTTAATTCAACTCCCTAAGTACTAGGGATGGGCCGATACACTTACACTCACGATACGCTGTACCTTGATATGCCCAGGTCACGATACGATACATCACGATACAATATCAAAAAAGTAGAAAAGAAAAAATATTACTGTTTAATTACAACTTATTTGTTTTTGTTTGAGTTGCACACAGGAAAACACAAGGCCTAACAGGCCAAACACAAACAGTAACTCTCTCTCTAACCCTAGAGAGGTTAGAGAGAATGTATGCTAATGAGCGGTTTTCGCCGTCTTCGTCTTTTTTAATGAGAAAGCCAAAATACTGCCAGACACATGTCTTTTGTCCAGGCGGAGCGTCCTCAATTTCGACCTCATTTGACTCCATCATTCGGCTTTTTTGAGGCAAGGTAGTTGGTGCTAATGTTTGTTGTCGTCACTTCTGGTCACATGCGCTATTACTGGATGTGCCGTCTTTATTTCAGGATCCATTGTTTTTAAACTCAATGCACTTCGTCACATACTGTATCGCGATATAATGCCAAACGATATTTCAACCCATCCCTACTAAGTACAGACAAGAGGATATTACCATTTACAAGAAAGAAGACAGAAGTAAGAAAATAGGAACAGAGCCTTTAAATAAAAGTAAAATATGTAGAGGCAACATTAAGTGAGAAGTCAGAGTGAACAGATATAAGCCTGCAGAAGTGCAACAGAAAGGAGTGTAGTAAATATCCTCTTAGGTATGATTAGAAGGACAGGAGGTTTACATGAGGCAGGTCAAGTAAAACAGAGTTTACTCAAAACAGTGTCCAAGTATCTGTGAGACAGTAAGGTGATATGTACATGTCTAAGAGTGACGCTTAAGTGAGTATAGATAATCTTATGGACACAGTGACAGAGCACAGTTGTTTTGAGTCTATGGAGTAATAAACTACAGTGCAGAGTTAAACTACCGGTTTGTAGTTTCTCCCCATCAGTGTTAATTTTGACAGCACTTTTTAATTTAGTTTTAGTTATAGTGTTTTGCCTAAAATATCTTTTAGTTTATTTTCATCTAGTTTTACATTTTAGTCAATGAAACATAATGTAAATTTAGTCTCCTAAAATATGAAGTGTAAAGTAACAAACAAATTTTTCTTTTGCATGAAATACAGTCACCTTTATTTATTCTACCTGACAGAGCATCTCAGTTACAATACCAGAACTGACAACAAACAGTGAACCTGCTCTACATGAATATATCACTTCTTAAGAGAGCAGCTCTGATTGGATCGCTCCACAACTTATCCCACCACCACCAAGCTAAGGCAGCTGTGATTGGATGTCCCTCTGAACTCATCCAACCTTTCCACACTACCAAAGTAGCTGTGATTGGATAGATTCCCACCTTGGGCTGATCACCAATCAATAACAGGGCAGACATACATGGACAGACAACAATTCACATACATGGATCTATGCCTAAAAATAATTTTGCATTACCAGTTTTCTTAATGGGCAGGTTTTTAGTTTGTGGGAGGCCGGGTCTATTTTGTTGACTAATTATTTTTGTCATAGTTTTCGTCAACAACCTTTTTTCCCCTGGCAGAAACTGGATAGTAACTAATAAAAACAAGTGCACATGGACAAAAACTAAAACTAAATTAAATTGCATTTGCATCAACAACTAGAAAGTAGACAAAAATGTTTGACAGAAACTTAATCCAATCAGACCTAATTTGGTCATGTAGAAAGTAGAGACAAGTTAGGTCTGCACGCATCTGTAAAAGTCATATTGCAGGAGTAGGAATGGGAATCGAAAACCAATTCCAGTTGCGAATCGTTAACAGTTCAATCAAAGAATCGATATCATTAATCTTTTTGCTAATCAATTCCCTTGTCAATTCCATTCAATTGACAGGGTTCAGAAGCGTCAGAATTGTGGCTTAATTTTAATTACACCTACTGCACAACCTTAAGTGAGTGGAAACACCAGCAACTTGCAGAAGCAGTTATCTATACTGTGATGTATGTTTGGCATTGTTGCCACTGAAAATGAGACCATTTGCCCACAAGCAAAATTTACTGGGATTGATAAGGGAATCGTTCAAGAATTGGATCGATTAGCAGGATCGTTAACAGCATTGGTATTGACAAAATCTTATCAATTCCCATCCCTATGCAGGAGGTGCTATGCCAGTCATGTGACTTGATGCACGCTATTCTATTTGTGTATTTTTTACAAACCAAATCTGGAACTTTTCTCATTTGCTTGATGATGTTCAGGAAAATTCTGTCAGAAATCATCAACACGAGCTTTAGTCAGAGACTAAAGAGGAAAAAGAGACACTATCGACAAATGATCTGGTTTTACAAAACATCAGGAAAAAGCAGAAGAGCTGAAGGAAAGTTTATCTACAAATTCAATATTTTGCCCATTTCTTATTGAGTCTTTATACAATAAAGATGCAATAATTAAAGTATTGTATAGCCACTATTGCCGATGAAAACAAATAGTTTTTTCATTGTTGAGGAGGTAAACTGAGCCAAAATAACACATTCTATTTAGACTGTGCTTAGTCAGATGGATAATTTTGAACTTTTGTAGATTTAGCTCATCTTTATTCAGAATGCAGTAATAGTTATGTACTCTTATGTACAAAATGAAAGTGACACTGTATCCATTTTTTTTAAAATAACAGCTTCAAAAATACTATGAATAAGGGTTTGCAGTGAATGTTGTAACAAAAAATTATTTGTTTGAACACCACTGAGAAAGGACACATCATTTATCTGGAAATTGCCATTAAAACATATAAAGATATTTCCCAGGAAGAAAACAAATCAATATTTTTCAGTATTTTTCAGCCCCAGTCACTTGCGTACCTCGCCCTTCAACCAATTTCATCAAGAAAAGGCTCCACTCCTATGATCCCAAATGAAAAAGTGGATGGATGGATGTCTTTCTTCATTTATATAACCTTTCAGCTAAAGTGCATCTGTTTTAATCAACTCCTAAAATTATTAATTTACTTTTATGTCTTTTAATTCGTGTTCTAATGTTAATTTATTTGACGTGTAAATTTTCTCTGCTTTAAAATCAAGTTCTAATTCTGATTCTGGTGGAAGGGAACAAATCTCTTTGCCAATACATTTTTCAAAATTGACAGTATGCAGGAGATTATCTGACATTTTTAACAACAAAAACTCAATAAAATACTGAATATTTTATTCAAGGAATTCTCCTTTTTTGCTGTGGTATCAAACAGGCATCAATATAATGTAATTTTAATGTAACAAATGTTCTTATACAGCATAAAGTGATTAAATCAGATGATAACTTTACATTTAAGCCAGACATTTCAAACATAACTACACCATACTCAACAGGTATCTTACTCTTCATGGTTTTTACTTTAAACATTATTTGTTTCATAAGTTCGGTCATTCTTAAAAATAATTTCAGTACAGATATAAATGAGATTTTTCAAATGTAAAGCTCAACTGAAAATGAGTTTATATCTCTTAAAAAACATATATATTTTGCAGCCCTGCACCAACAAACCTGCAGATTATCTTTGTTTTTGATATTATTCCACAGACTGCCAATGCGTTTTCAGGAAGCATGAATATTCTTTGCACTGTCTAATCTTACCTTTAAATATTTCAAATCTGGTGTGTTATAAATAAAACTGATCTTTTATGCTCTTAATGCATTTTTCTGTTTTCTCAGACCACTTTCTACACACTCTGACATGTTCTGAGCTTTAAAATAACTCAAAAGGCTGATTTATGTCTTCATATATCTCAAAACAGGGTTGATGGTTTGATCCGTCAGAGTGATTGGACACAGCATGTTCTCTCTCCCTCTGTCCCTCCTCAGCTCCGACCCTCTCACACACACATGAATGGAGGCCTTTTAGCTGCATCCCAGGATGAGGCGTGGGCGCAATACTAATCCAGCTCCATCAACGAGATGAGGCCTAATGAAGCTCCAAGGAGACAATAGATGAAGGTGGAATTAAAAAGTGACATTTATAAAGATTTGGAGTAGGGGCTTTTCTCCAGTCCTTCTCTGTTGAACCTGGAGGGAGCAGATGAAGGTTTTTCTAATATTTTTGGTCTAAATATTTCTGCATGAGATGCGCTTGTTGTTGTGTTTGGCAAATTTCCTCAAACCTTATTTAAATACCATACTACCTTAACCCTTTCATGCAGGAATATTAACATTACAAAAGAATATTTTTGTTTTTTTGTTTTGTTATTTTACTTTTAAACAAGTTAAAAATAATGGGCTTGGTTTTTTATATTTTGATGGAGTTAAGCTTCTGTTTACTACAGCATGAATATTAAATGCAAAGGAATATTTTGTGTTTTGTTTTGTTATTTTTCTTTCAAACAGGTTAAAAATAATGGGCTTGGTTTTTTATATCATGAGGGAGTTATGCTTCTGTTTACTACAACATGAATATTAAAATTACAAAAGAATATTTTGCGCTTTTGTTTTGTGATTTTACTTTTAAACAAGTTAAAAATAATGGGCATGGTTTCTTTATACTTTGAGGGAGTTATAATACAGCATGGATATTAAAGTCTCAAAAGAATATTTTGTGTTTTGTTTTGTTATTTTAGTTTTAAACAAGTGACAAATAATGAGCATTTTTTCATATTTTGAGGGGGTTATGCTCCTGTTAACTACAGCATGATTAATGACATCACAAAAGAATGTTTTTGTTTTGTTATTTTACTTTTAAACAAGTTAAAAATAATGGGCTTGGTTTTTTATATCTTGAGGGAGTTATGCTTCTGTTTACTACAGCATAAATAATAATTTTGCAAAAGAATATTTTGTGTTTTGTTTTACTATTTTACTTTTAAACAAGTGAAAAACAATGAGCATTTTTTCATATTTTGGGGGAGTTATGCTTCTGTTTACTATAGCATGAACAATAAAATTGCAAAAGAATATTTTTTGTTTTTGTTTTGTTATTTTACTTTTAAACAAGTTAAAAATAATGGGATTGGTTTTTTTATCTTCAGCGAGTTAAGCTTCTGTTTACTACAGTGGACACCATGCATTAACGGAAAAAAAATATATCATGTGGAACTTAGATCCACAAACAGATATTTGTTACAAACATTTATTGAGAGATGATAAAATAAAATGCAAAATCTGAAATATTTTTAATGTTGCTGTAAAACTATCAACATGAGACTTTCAATAAATTTCAAATAAAAAAAACTGTAAAATATAAATACACAGACTATACTATTTACTGCATAACATCCTCTGGAGATATTAATTTTTGGTCACAGACACAAATATAGAGGAAAAATATTTTAAAATCTGCATAAAAGTGTTTCCTTACATCTCAATACTTAGAATATACTTTTTTAACTGACTGATTCTTCAAGGAAAACAGGACTTTTTCCTGAGGGGTGTGGTGCAATTCCCTCTTCGTCTGAATTATTTAATTTATGATGCAACATCTAAAAATGACAAAATGACACAAAGATCATATTTTTATGAAACTTGACATGATGGTTTTGGTGTTCACCACTTGGTAGTTGGGACATGGTGCTGCAGCCTAAATGGTATCAGATGCATTTAAATATCTTCCCTCTTTAGTTGTAGGAAATGTTTTAACTGATGACCCTTAAAGAGGACATATCATGCTTGTTTCTCCTTTTCACTATGCCAGACTAGGATGCCTGTAAAGCATTTCTGCCCTCAGTACAAGTCATTTAGTTCCTTCATTGCCCCACAATAGCGTTCTCAAAATCCTCATTTTAGGCCATTATGAAGCACTTGTTGAAACGCTTCGTCTCAAGGATGACCTAAAGTCACCTCGCAATGTCACAGCCCTTTGTGCTCTGATTGGTCAGTTCTATCGGGGGTAGAGCCAGCTTGTCCTTCTTCTTCTACTGTATTTTCCAGCAGGCTCAAAGCAGCGACCGCATATTGAGTTCCCCTACAGGCCAGAGCTGGTAATGAGTGAGAGTGAGCGAGGGAGTTTTATACCCCTGCTGCTGGTGGATGTGTTCCTCAGTGACGGTTTTGTGGCTAACGGACATCACAGAGGAGGAAGTGTTTTATCAGATTACTCCAATAAAAAGAAAGGTACCTCGTGTCGTCATGACGTTTGAAATCTCGCGAACATCTCGCATTGACCTATTTTCAGAGGCATCAAATCTCGTTCTAGGATATCAGAAAAAATACAATATCCCTTTTTTTTTTAAATTAAGACGGTGTAAGGTCTTGTTTTCAAATTTATTACATTATATGTAAGTATTAAATCATGCATCAGCATGATATGTCTCCTTTAACTACTTCTGCAACCTGTTTTGTAGCTCGCAATTCAAAAACTCACCACCAGAGGTCACCCCACCTTAAGGACTCAATCAGAGCAGTGGGCTGTAATGATCCTATGAGTGAAAGAGCAGCTCTGAAGCTCTTGTTTTGGCAGGTTAATTCGAGTTAAACCAGCAGAGCTCATTATATCTGAGCTTGTTGTTTTGAGGGATATCAGATGTACCACAAAGTTCATGTGGTGTCCCTGAATGCTGCTGCAGAGACCTCACAGACTGCTGTGTGTTTCCTCCTCCTCCTCTTTGTTGTCACACTCTGTGACCATAGTGGTATCAGAACAGGTTTGGCATGTTCCTGCTTCGCTCTGAAAAGTGGTGGTTGCAACAGATCCTGCATGTTTGGAAACCTTAGACCATTGAAGCGCTTCTCTTTTTCCCTTGTGATATTTTAAGTATGATTTTCAAAAAAATTATTAAATCATGTGCAAAAATACAAAATCTCTCTTAAAAAGCAACAACAGCTTCACAGGCTTCACCTAAAATCAAATACAGCATTAAAAAGGATTTGAAATATAAAGAAAACAAGATTCAAAACTTAACTGAAGGAGAGCTGTGTTAAAGGGACTGTGAGGAGTTTTTAAGTAATTACAAAAAAGTCTCACTTTTAGATATATGCCTGATCGAAATACACACTTTAAGGTGAGTTTTATAGCATCTAAATAGGTTATCTATAAATGCTATTTTTTAGCCTTCTGGTCGGGTCGGACAGAGCTGGACTGGCCTGGATACTCAACTTTGGGAACAAGACAATTAAAACTAGAGCAAATTTATATTATTCAGACACGTCTTAGAGCACCGGGCTGTAAGTAGCAAAATATAGCCGGCTACAAAACTACCATACTAAGTTTTCCAAAAATTGCTTGTTGTCACACATCAGAAACTACCGCTATGTAACTAGAAAGAGATACATTACCTCGAAGCTTTGCATCCTGTAAGTTGTTGAAAAAAGAAGTTGTAAAGCAACGCAGAGTTCTGAGGAAGGTCAGAGCTGCATTTATTAGCATCACAACAAACACACACTTTGGCTTGGGTCACATCTTTTGGAGCGTTCCAGTTGTAGTCAGAAGTAGGAATTTCCGAGTTCCGAGTAGGAAACTGCAACTGGAACGTTTCCCAAAGTCGGAATTTCCTACTGGGAACTACGTGAAACCTCGCCACCCCCGAGTTGACAATCGAAGATGGATGCCCCCAGTGTGAACAGTTATTTAGCTCCTGTAATAATCAATTTATTTGCACTTCTGACTGGGGTGTGTCGCTCTAGATCAGCTGTATACGTAGTATTGCTAGACTTATATTTTCAAAAATGCTGCCATAGTGATAATCACATTCTTCATGTGATATTTGTGAACAACAACGCAGGGCGTGCTAACAACAGCTAACAATAGCCTGGTAGATCGGCATGTTTTTTTCCGACTTTAACTGGAACGCTGATAAGTCGGAGATGATGTCACTCCCAGTTCTGAGGTTACCAGAAAGCAGCATTACGACAGTCGTCGCGCGTGCTCATGGGTAGCAGAGTCTTAATGTCGCCGGTAATAGATTCTCCTCATAGCACCTTTAAAGTGAGAGGAATCAGTTTTTGGAACAATCTGAACAAAGAAACCAAAAAAGCTCCATCAAATTTTATTGTCAAAAAAGTATCAGAGTCAGTTTGTTGAGTAAATACAGGGAAATGTGTATATCTCAGTCTTGCTATGTATTTTTATGTGGAAATGTGAATTAGCTTGTTGTCCTGTTTGTTTTGTTGATCATTTTTAATAATCAGAAATAATGAAATGTAAAAAGGCATGTTGACCTGCAGCTCTTGTTTCTTTGTATTGTGTTTAGTTAATTAATAACTGGTGTTTAAGTGGCAGACTCTTTAAGATTTTTCTTCATTCTGCTCCTTGTCATTCACATTTGAGATTTATTATTTGTTTGTACTTTATGTTTTCTATACTAATAGAATGGAAAAAAGTCTTAAACGTAACCCGTCAAGGCCCAAGACCATAGATGAGAGACAGAAAACTCTAATTTTTTGGAGCTGAAATGTTTGTTTCACTTTCTGCTAAAATCCATAAAAATCAAAATGTCCATAAAATTCAACGTATAGATTTTTTTGTATCTCATTTGATACATTAGGTGTTTTTGGCAACTGATAATCCATTTGAGGACATTTTTTATAATTTATCTGATTGTATTCAGATGTTTTTTTAAAATTTGTTGATCATATTGAGTAGAAAGAGGTATTATAAAAGTATGTATCAAATATGGTACAATTGGCTTTATAGGGTTGAACAAATTTACATAACAGCAACATTTAAATGTGCAGAACAAACAAATTCACTCATTTGTCCGTGCAACCACAATAAAACCTTCCAGTTTCTTATTTTTTCCTTTTGAACAACATAATTTTCAATGTGGTTTACAGATTAAATTTCACAAAATAAATTAATCATGTGGAGATACTACACATCTAATTGAAAGATGAACTGCACACTGTCTAACATTTATCTTTATGCTTATAAAATACAGACTTCACATTGTGATTTGATAGAATTTTAATATTACGTGGTGTATGTTTGGTAAGAGGATTTCATCTTCCTGAATTCCATATACTGTGGGTGCATGTCAGATTATCTTCACTCAGACATATGCAACTCTAACTCTTGCAGTCAAAGTCCACTGACCAGATGTAATTTATTTTACCCTCGTCCTGTTATACAACAGTTGTTTAATCACAATAGAAACAAAGTTTAAGCTCCTCGTGGATTTTCCTGGAAACAAGCAATAACTTACAGGCTGGACTTAAACACTGAACTATGTGGTACCAAACTGTTTAGACACAGGAGGAGGAAATATGTCCACACATGTGAAACAGTTATTAATCTTACATGGAGACAACTCTGCGGGCTCGTCTCTCCAGCACTTCCTTTCATGGCTGCTGTGCAGAGACAAACTGGACTGAGTGGTTTGTTTTGGGGAAATGAAGCCTGTTTGCTTTAGTGTGGTTGGCTGTTCATGATGAAACTGGGAACCACATTCAAGGTTTCCAAATGCTAAAGAGGTTTTTTCTTGCCATGATGGATTCATGTTGGGTGTTGGACATGTGCATGCGTACTTTACATGTGTGTACGTGTAGCTATGCATATGTGTGTATCTATAATTGAAGAGTTTGTCTTCAGCCTGCTCTACTGTAAAGTGTCTTGAGATAACACTTGTTATGAATTGGCATGATACAAATAAAGATTGATTGACATTAAAAGCTGTTTTATTTTGAAAGTACGTTCATCAGTGCCAACTTCATTTCATTGAGTTGGGACAAGCTGGTCATGTGAAGGGTCTGAAATTGACTTATTGTCTAACCAGACATGGTGACGTGTAGATAAAATGATAATAATAATCTGCCTTGGGGCAGACATTAGCTCAGTTGGTAGAGCGTCCGCCCATGTACGGGGACTTCCAAACCCCAGCAGTGGCAGTAGGTTCAGCCCTTTGCTGCATGTCTTCCCCCTCTCTTCACCCGCTTTCCTGTCATTCTCCAGCTGTCCTATCAATAAAAGCCACAAAAGCCCCCCAAAAATTACTTAAAAAAATAAAAATAAAAAATAATGATCTGCCTTGGATATTTTTTAGGCCAAAATTATAAATTCTGCTTTATATAAACAGTTGTTCAAATTGATTGATTTATTGTCTTGAACATTTTGTGAGTTCAGGAAACAAGTGTTGAAACAAAATATGTTTTTGCATTTGTTTAATTGCTTGTTTGTTCACATTATTACACAAAAACTACAGAACAGATTTTGCTGAAATTTTCAGGAGTTGTTGACAATGGCCCAAATTAAAAAATATTTTGGTGTTGATCCAGTTGACCACTTTAGTGTATGATCATTTTTGCTTAATAACCGTCAAACTAATTATGATATGAACATGTATGGGTTTTCAGGGTCAAGGAATCATATTATGATGGTACCTTTATTATTATACTATTGTTTAAAGATGCAACAGCAATATGTGAGCTACCTTGGTGGAAGTATGTGCTCCCTGAGTGTTTTAGAGTTATCTCTAACAAGGAGATTTTGTTATGGCCGGCGTCTGTTGTTTTTTTCTCTGTTAGCAACATAACTCTAAATATTGCAGGCAGATTTCAATTAAATTTTCAGGAAATGTCCACATTTGGACAAGGAACAAATTATTCGATTTTGGGAGTGATCCGGATCAGCGTAGAACCACCATGATGAAAAATGCAATTTTCATGAATAACTACTGAACTTAAATAGATATCATTATGATTCCAAATACTAATGGTATGTTTTCATGGTCAAGGAATCTAAATATTTAGATGAAATAAAGGTAGGCCTAATATTTATGGTGAAAATCACAATATGGGTGAGGACTGTGGCGCTGGCGGAGCTATACACTCTCCAAGTGCTTTTCTAGTTACTCATGAATTTATGCAGGATTGTTTGAATACAAGCCATCATGTCAAATGAGGCATAACCATCTGAGATTTGCCTGCCAAACAGAGGATTGTTGCATGTTGCAACAAGCTTTCTTAACTTAGTTTACTTGATTTTTATGCTCTTATCTATTTTATGTTGTTATTTGATATTCCTACTGCTGTACTGTGTACACCAGGCAAAAATTGTTGGTACTTTTTGGTTAAAGAAAGAAAAACCCACATGGCCACTGAAATAACTTGAAACTGACAAAAGTAATAAAATAAAAATTAATTGAAAATCAACTACGTCTCAGGTTTGAAGTTGCAGCAGTTTTCTGACAAGGAGTGGGCCAAAATACCTGTGGACAGGTGCAGAAGTCTAATTGAGAGCTACAGAAATTCTCTGATTACAGTGATTGCCTCAAAAGGTTGTGCAACAAAGCACTGAAATAGGGGAGCCATCATTTTTGTCCAGGCTAGTTTCATTATTTTATATTTTTAAATAATTCTCTTGAGCCACAATTCAAATTAATGTCTGATTTTTTTATTTTGTTTTTTTGTGATTTTTTTTAGTAATTTTTTTATTTTATTACTTTTGGCAGTTTCAAGTTCTTTCAGTGACCATGTGGGTTTTTCTTTCTTTAACCAAAAAGTACCAACATTTTTGTCCAGGGCAGTTTCATTATTTTATATTTTCAAATAATTCTTATAAGCCACAATTCAAAAGCAATGCCGGATTTTTATTTGTTGATTTTTGGTAAATTTTTATTTATTATTTTTTTATGTCAGTTTTAAGTTATTTCAGTGACCATGTAGGTTTTTCTTTCTTTAGCCGAAGGGTACCATCATTTTTGCCCAGGCCAGTTTCAGTATTTTATATTTTAAAATTATTCTGTTGAGCCACAATTCTAAAGCAATGTCTGATTTTTATTTGTTAATTTTTAGTAAATTTTTATTAATTATTACTTTTGTCGGTTTCAAGTTATTTCAGTGACCATGTGGGTTTTTCTTTCTTTAATGGAAGGGAACCAACAATTTTTGCCACGTGTGTATGAAAGCAACTCAATCAAACCAATTTACAGTTGAGGATTAATAAAATACTTTTACATTTCACAACATATACAGTGTTCAGGGATTGTCCACATGTATTTTAAAAATGCTGCAGTAACAGAAACCAGGAATTAGACCTTTCCTTCCTGCATGTAAACACGCTGAATGTCACAGAGGCAGGGAGTGGCCCTGTCCTCAACATGAGACACAAAAGCAGCTGTTCCACACAGGGTGCTGACAAAAGGAAAGACGACACTCGCAACAATCATTTACCTTTATATACACGACCCAGCGCTCTGCCTCACACAGGAAACTTTTACCATTCAGTGTTTACCTGGGGGAGGGGAGACACTTAGGGTGGGGTTATCAGTTTAGAGATAACCAAGCCATCCCACCTTGGCTCACAATACCCTTTTTGTTGAAGGTAAATTGTCTTTTTGTTTCAGTGATGCAGACTTACCAGAGGAATTAAAAGTTTTCTAGGTTTTTGAGCTGCAAGTTTAAATAAATGTCTTGTAAAGATTTCAGTTGTCTTATCTGAAGGTGAAACCAGAGTGGAAGAAAACCTGCATGGGTCACCCTCATCGCAACAAGTCCCATCACGCCCGGAGAATCCTCCACTTTATTCTGACCTATTTTCTTTCCACCTCTTCCCTACGAGAAAGAATGGTAAACACCGTAGTGGTAACTGAATTACGTGTGTTTAAAAACAGGTCCGTCCGCTCCGACACTAAAAACCTGCAAACCCATTCCAGGAATTCCAAATATTTCCATGAGTCAAGGAGAACGATCCGAGACAATGAGTCTCGTCCATATGTCGAAAGCTGGACGGTGACTCACGGCACAGCAGGAGTGAATGATGAGGCAATAAAAAAAAGGAGTATCACAGAAACTTCATCCTGTTGTTTACCTTTTATTACAAAAAGAGCGTAGGTAGCAGGTGTGTCTTTAAAAGCAGAATACATGAGGGTTTATATGACTGTTGACAAAAAGACAATGAATATAAATACACATACACATGGTTTGATTAAATATATATATCACAACATCACACCTCTTAAGATCTCCTCTTTGCTTTACATAATCTGCAGTGCAGGGAAGATGTTACACAAGACGTGAAGAAACTAAAAATTTACAGTAAAACTTCAAACAAAAGTCCACCACAACTTTGGGCTCAATTTTACCAGTTGTAGGTTGATCACTTCTTAAGGTGGCACGGTGATGCAGCAGGAAAGTTGCTGGTTCAATAACTGCCTTTCTGTGTGGGTGTGGGTTCTCTCAGGAAAAAAAAACAACACCATACCATGCTTGTCAGGTTGATTGGTGACTCCAAAATGCCCTTACGTATGACTGAGCAAGGGATAAGTGATACCAATTATAGATGAATAGTCCAAATTTAAAGCAACTTCCTTTACAGACTTGAGCAAAAAAAGCTTATGGATGAAGTTTTACAGGATAAAAGAGAAGCTCAGTCTCCATCTATCGTAATAAAAAACATTAAAATGTACATAAATATTCACATTTAACACCTAACATCAGTCCATAATAAAGCACACACATCTGGAAATGTGCTCCGCTCTCATCACAGCACATTTAATTTCACATTTGAAGGGCCACACTGGTACTGATAAGCACAGGCCTCATGGCACTTTGGGGACCGATATCATCACAATGATCATCCCTGAGTGAAAAGCTTGTTTAAATTGAAGCAAACCCCCTTTTTCCAAATCAGAAACAGATGTTTCATGACAAATCTAGTGATTTCAAAATGGGCCCCAGGGGATTTCTTCCCCCTTCAGCAGCATTTAGGTATAGAGAGTATGCACATGGCGTCACGGTCAGCCCGTGTAACATCATACATGAGTCAAATACTTCAATTCCACTGAAAAGTTTCATGTTTTTGTGATTTTTTTAAAGGCTTATAAATTTGAAAAGGCGTATGCATTTAAATGGAAACTGTATGGCTCTTAAAATCAACATTAAATATAAATCATATTGCACTCTACATGCTTTGTAATGAACATTATCAAAAATAATCAGGCCTACAGAGAATGACTTTTAACAGCACTTTTCAGATGAATTACTAACTCTTTCTTAACGCTTATGTAAATTATTACTTCACGTTGTTCTTGTGAGTGATTGAAACTGCCAGTCCATCAGTGCATACTCTCTTTAGGCAGGATTTGTGAATATTGAAGCATTCCTAAGTTTATAAAAACATTTATAGCATTCCAATACATTGTAATATATTGTGTAGTCACACCTGTTTGGCTTTGCATATTGCAACACCAGATTATTGCCGACACACACCCCTAGTTGTTACTAGTAGATTTGTAATGCATTACTTATTGATTTAAAGTAATTCTAAATGCAGATAGTTTCATAGTATTCCACTGATGCATTTATAAAACATTACTAAAGCCTTCATGGTTGAGGTTCAACTGTAAACTAACTTTTTGGTGCTTTATGGAAAATGAATAAGTCGATTCTGACGCAAACCCATAAACAATAAATTATTAATGTATTGATTAAACATTTATGGCTGTTAATAAATAACACAGGATAAATTAATAATGCTTTGCGTATGATAAGCTAATGAGAAATACTTACTCGATGCCTTTATTAAACCTTTTTTCTGATTTCATTTGACTGACACATAATTAATAAATGACTAATAATGTTAGTAAATAGGGGTATGCATTGGCAAGAATGTAGAAATATAATCAGTATTATTTTACAAAACTAAGATTATGATTTGTTACTGTGAACAGGGCAGAACATTTTGTTTTTTTTCAGTTAAAAGTATTTAAAAATCATAGTATTAAAAAACAATCTGTCTGCGTTAAAATCAAGTTTCTAATAAGTTATTTATAAAGCATGGTGTGACATTAAAAAGAGCAATTAATATAACAAAGAGATGTCAAGGGTTGTCCTGAATTACAACATGCTGTAATTTAAGACAAAAAAAATATTAATACTGCCTTGTGCCACAAATATAAAAACATATTGATGGGCCAGTATTTTCTCACACCCCTACTGGCTCATCTAATGCTTAATAGCACATACAAGGGATGAAAAATATGTGGAGAAAATACAATTTTTTATGACAGTATCTCAATTTTATCATGTTTGCTTGCACTGATAGTCACTAAATATCGTTTTAACCATCAAAAAATTAAGTAAAACATGAAAAATAATTTCAAATTCCCACATATAATTCGATTTTTGGTGTCAATCTTAAGGGTTATAGTATTTAAAAAATGATCAAGTAAATGTTGATTACCTGAAATCACCCAGGACAAAGAAACTTCAGCTGCAGCAATTGTTTCTGCTCCTTTAAATTTTGACTGGTGCATTTAACAACAGAAAAAGTTCCTTAAGGGGGGGTTTTTCTTGTTATATATACGAGATAGTCTAGATAAAATCCCAACACTGGTTATTATCAATGTGTTTCAGTCAAAATATCACACCAAAACTTGATTATTTGATTTGATTAAATTCCCATTTGATTAAATTCCCAGTCAAATAAATACAACCATGTGCCAAAATTTTTGGGCATTGTCCATTTTTTATAATAAATCTTATCTTAAACTGGTGCTGTGCTAAATTAAGTGGAGAGTTTTCTATGCTGCCCACTGCCTTGTTTCTTTAACTGAGGCACAAAAGCCTAAGATAAGCTCAAAATACAACAACTGAGGCCTGGTAATGAAAGATTTATCTTCTCTGGGCAAATTTGTCTACGAGACCGAGAAGATATCGTCCCCAAAATGTGCATAAATACGGCCTGAGTGAAAACACCAGAACAGCCCTTTAATGCTCACTGAGGTTACCTGGTTGAGCCTGACTGGCTTCTTGTCTATCACAGTAGACCCTCCTCCTGGGGCATTCGGTCTGTGTGCTGCTGTGCCGTCGTAAACCGAACAAGCACAGACAGGTTTGGCGAAGTCTCTGCTCGTCTTGTATCGTCCTAACAGCTGCTGCTCTGCGTGTCCCTGCTGGTCGACACGTACGACTTGCTCTTCCTGGAGTACTTCATGGAGCTGAAGGAGACCCTCATCTGCTCCACAGTCCTGCTGCTTCGGCACAGCAGCGTGTTCTTCACGTGGTCCCTGAAGTCCTCGGAGACAAAGTAGTAAATGAACGGGTCCAGGCAGCTGTTCAGGCTCGCCAGGCACAACGTGGAGATGTAGAATCCGTAGCCGTTGTTGTCCACTCCATCTTTGAGCAGGGAGTAATGGATCACCAGCATGATGTTACTGGGGATGAAGCACACCACGAAGGTCACCAACACGGTCACGATTAGCACCACGGCCTTTTGGCGGTTCTTCCCTGCAGCGCTGTCGTCCATGCTGCTCCCGAGCGCTCGCAGTAGCAGGAAATACGCCACCACGATGACCACGCACGGGACGAGGAACACGACCAGCCCCATGAAGATGAAGTAGAAGTACGGGAGCTGCACGGAGGGGAACGGATTCAAAGGGTCCTTGATGACGTTGACATCATGGCAGGTGGTCACTTTGGGGTCATGGAGCTGAGCCGTGTGGTCGTACAGGTACAGCGGCGTCGTCGTGAGCCAAATAAAAGCCCAAATAGCGACACAGATGCCGACAGCCAATCTGGTGTTCTTCCTCTGCTGGGACAGCGGGTGAGCCACCACCCAGTACCTCTGCACGCTGAGGCAGGCGATGAAGAGGATGGAGCAGTACATGTTCCCGTAGAAGAAGGCCACGAGGACTTTGCACAGCGGCTCGCCGTACGTCCAGTCGTTGCCCTTGAAGTGGTAATCAATTTTCAGTGGAATCCAAATGACGAAAAGGAGGTCGGCCAGGGCGAGGTTGGCCATGTAGATGGATGAGGGGTGCTTCTTCTTCGTCCTGAAGAGGAACACCCAGATGGCCATGCCGTTGGCGGGGAGTCCCACCACGAAGACGATGATGTACAAGACGGGGATGAAGACGGTGGTGAGGTTGCTCTTCAGGATGTCTGCTGTTCTCGTACTCACGTTGACGAGACCTGAGCCATCAGGGTTAATAAACCCGAAGAAACCTCGTCCTCTGCCTAAAACAGAGCAAATACAGAAAAGTTACAGCTCTGATGAGAGGACTTAGCTGGTAATCCAATGGGACACAATTTACTTTATACTGGATTCAAATCTGTGTTAATTTTGTTGACTAATTTTTTCATCATAGTTTTCGTGAACAACCTTTTTTCCCCCGACGAAAACAAGACAGTAACTAAAAACACAGGTGCACATGGACAACAACTAAAAGGAAATAAACTGATATTTTTAACAACAGTAAAAACTAGACAAAATGTTTGACCTAATTTGATCATGTAGAAAGTAGGGACAAGTTAAAAATATATATAATCACAGCTTCTTTGGTTGTGTGGATGACTTAAGAGGGACATCCAATCACAGCTGTCTGAGCAGGTTCACTGTTTGTTGTCAAATCTCGTGGCCTAAATAAAGATGACTGCATTTTACACAGAAGTTTAATTTGTTGCAGTTCATTTATACGTTGAATCTTTCCTATAATTCAAGAAATGGTTATTAGATTAGATTTTACCCAAGTGTAAAACATGACTTTAGAAAGCCAAGGAAACATAAAACATGCCTTACACTTAACACTTCATGTTTTAGTCGACTAAATTTAAAGATTTCATTGACTAAAACTAGACTAAATTTAAAACAACCTGGCAAAAGCTAATAGCCATTTTAGGTAAAAGACTATAACTACAACCACATTTAAAAGTTCTGTAAACTCAGTTTCTTCCACTCCACTAAACCAGCACCACCTTTGCCTACATATGTTAAAGCAATGATTTTTAGGGGTGCATGATGTTTTAGGAAAAATGTGAATATCAGCAGGTTAGGGATGTAACGGTTACCGGTATAATGGTAAACCGCGGTAAAATTTCCCACGGTAATCATTACCGTGTCCTTTTAAAATTACCGTTATACCGTGTTTGATCACCACACTGTGTCAATAACTCACGGTGATGTTGCTCTTTGCCTGAAAAAGGTGAAACTATGTGCGTCTGCCCCTCGATGAAGCAGCCGTGTGTCGCCAACAGAGGCGCACATACGTAGCTTGTTGTACAAATGAAGTACAAATTGGTTATTTTCTATTCTTGCAATTACACACAGTTTAAGCATTGATCATGAAATAATGACAAAAACTTGCTAGAATGGTTTACTTTTATTTCTAATGATTTTTTTTTTAACCAATTTACTTATAGGACATTTCCTGACACAATTGTTGACAAAAAAGACAAAAGGACTGTTAAAATTATAATATTAAGGGGGTAAAATGATTTTAAGACTGTGTAAAAGTACTTTTTTCAACATTTTGAGTACACTGCAACAATACCACGATAATAATGATAATCGTGATAATTTCGGTCACAATAACCGTGATATGAAATTTTCATACCGTTACATCCCTACAGCAGGTATTTACCTGAAAGTTGAGTATCGTATCGGCTAGTGTTGTGTTACTCAAGACTGGTCTTGGTCTCGAGACCGGTCTCAAGAACACATTTTGAAGGTCTTGGTCTTGGCTCAGACTCAAGAGCATTTTTACTCAGTCTTGTCTCGGTCTCAGACTGGCTGAACTCTGGATTTTCCATCAAGATCGATCAAGACCAGCACTGATCTGCTGTTCTTCAAATCCATTAATGTGGACTAAGAAGAGCACTGGGTAAAACAACAAAAAGCTTCAATTCAAATGTTATTCCCCCTGTCATGACTGAAACCTTTTCGGTGTTTTGACTGAGGGACACCCCCCTTAACTGTTCAACCATGTCATGGTTTTAAAATGGATTTTAATAGTCTTGCTCTTGACTCGGTCGCCACTCCCAAAAGTCTTGGTCTGGTCTTGGTCTTGGATAGTGTGGTCTTGAGCACAACACTAGCATCGGCAGACAAGATCATTTCTGCCAATATTTAATATTTTAACCATGAAAACTGGCAATAAATATTCCCCGTATTGGCTCAAATATTAACAAAAGTACAGCAACACATGACAGTTTACCTCATCAACACAAACATCTACTTTTAAAAATCCTCTACTCAAGGATAAAACATTTTTCTTGCTTCACATCTATTTGGACTTTCACCATGACAGGAGCAAACCAACCTTAATATCAGTTAAGGTCCGGTATATTTTTTGAATCCCCACCAGTTTCAAACAGCCAGAGGAGCAGAGATGAAGACAGGTGATTTCAGATTTATCTGATGTGTTCCAGCAGTGTGGTGTGCCAAAAAGAAATGCACACCAAAACAGCTGATTGGTTTACCGATAAGGCAGCACCAGTCTCGCAGCTTGTCCGTTAATTCTAGCTCCTCTTCTATCAATGTGTTACATATAATGTATGTATTTATCATCTATTTTTACTTTTTTAATTAGGATAAAAAGCCTCTTAGCACACCTCACACCACAGGATAATCAGGTGACATCATCCTTAGGAAGAGATAATCAGACTTTTGCTGAGTTTGACTTGAAGCGGGGATTGGAGCTTAAAATTTGCCCGATTGTTGTGTTGTGTGAACCCCACTTAAAAGGAGAGACTTAAAGCTCTTACACAAATATTGATTGGCAATAATGAGTTTGGAAATGTCAAAATATCATCAAAAGCCCTGACTCTCTTTATTTCTTTGTATTTCTTGAGTAAGTTTTGATTTAGTAGCACAAATTCAAACAGAACCAAGATACTTTTGCCTCACTATTTCTTGACAAAAGATTATTTAATGTCTGTTTTGTCAATATTTAAACAGTGATTGTATATTGGCTAAATCTCTGGACATAGGTATTTCTACTTTTAAGAGTAAAGTTCAACTTAACTTTAACATTTGGAGAAAAACTACAGGCAATCTCAAATTTAAAAGTATTCAAAAAAATGAAATAAAATAAAAAACGAAATGTTGATCCTCTGATTTCAACCAGGACGGAAATGTTTGAGCTGCAGTCTTTCATGAATAAGGAAATTCAGTAGTTTCTGTTCCTTTAAATTTTTTTTATTGGTGCTTTTAACTAGAGAAAGTTCCATGTTTTTCTTTGTTTTCCTTGTTTTCCTTGATATTTATAAGATAGTTTAGATAAAATCCCAACACTGCCTTTTATTAATGTATTTCAGTGAAAACATCACACTTAAAAGTTATGTCTTTTGGTATAAATTCCTATAGCCGTATTACAGTCAAATAAATACAACAATGTACAAGGATATTGGGGCATTTTCCATTTTTTATCATAAACCTTAATTGAAATTGGTGCTGTGTTCAAATAATTTGATTTTGGCTAAGTGCAGTGCTGCTTTTTGATAATGAAATATGGCTCTGATATCGTGGAATTTCAGCATTTTTAAGACTGAAATCTGCTAGAATATGCTAGAAACTAAGAATTTACTGTTATCCTTTACAAAACAATACAACATAAAACAAAATTACTGCAAAAAAAAAAAAGACATCTTGGCTTCTAAGGCTTTTTGTGAGTTTTTTTTTTATCATTTTGCAAGGGAATGATATGATGACCTTCTGTTTTTGTTTGTTTGTTCAACATCAGTCTGAAAGTGATGTATAGGCTAGACATCAAACAATTATTTGAATTCTAGAGAAGCGTATCTGTGTTAACACAAAGAATTTTAGACTGTCAGCAGATTTTGTGCATATTTAAACTGTCCAAACCGGCCTTTTCTGCCCTTGTTGTGTATTCAATCAAATATTATTGAAGTAGAATGTGGTTTACAAATGGAGGGTCATCATCTCAGTACTTTCTCTCTTTTTTTTTTTGATAACAAAGTTCCCTGTTTGTAATACCCAAATACAGAAGACATTAAAAGGAGAACTTACCAGCTTCTGTTTCTCTAATTTGAGCAGTTCTTTACTGTCTTACATTATTATAAAAACTGAATGACTTTCAAACACCACTATGCCACATGATATGAATATTTTTTGTTCCATTATTATCATTATTATAAGCATTACTTTCAGGTATTTGTATTTCTGCCACATATATTTCATGTATTGCCTGTTCCTTCATGTTAGAAATCATAGTGTCAAAAGCATGAATAAAAGTATGTGGGTCATGTTTAAAAATCAACAATACTTATTAAATCATTTTAAAAGAGTACTGTTTTTTTTGCCAAAACAGAGCAGCCATAATGTCCACAAAATAAACTTTATTACAGGAACTATCATAATCTTCCAAATGTATGCATGGTCATGGTTTAATGCATTTTTAATAAGGATTCATGGTATTATCAGTATCAATATAAGCTGATATTGGAATTATTCCGAAGATTTACTTCCAGTTTATTGGCCATATTTATCATTTATCAGCTGTTACATCAGAAAATGCACAAATGTACCATAAGGAGCCACCTTTTCATCGCTGCATGGGTACTTTTAAAAATAAAATTCTATTTTACAAAAGTTGAATGATGTTTTCCCTGGTAAAACATTTCTGTACACATACAGACCTTCACATTGAATTCCATTTTTGTTAAAACTTTATGCTCTTAGCAAAAAAAATATCTGTATTGGTGATAATGACTTCAGAAATCTCAGCATATTGGATAACTGCAAAAATCATATACTGTACATCCCTATTTTTTCACATTTCACATGTGTAGAGCTCTGCTTTGTAATTTTTTATGCTGTATTTTTGAAACTGTGCATTTAAAAGTCAAACTAGGGACAGGAGTTGGAAATATGTAAAAGGAAGTTTAATATTTAAGTTAAATTCACGCACATGTTTCCCAACTTTCTCTGCCAGCCACGGGTTGACCTCTTCTGAAGGTTAAATAGTTAAAAATAAATACACAAAAACGTCAAATTAAGATGTTGACTGTTGGTATTATCTTTTTAAACATTCAGTGTCCTTAATAATAATAAATAAAATAAGTTTAGCGTCTATCTTCACACTCTCCATGACGATGAGACTTTAGACCACCCTCCCTGATCCGGTAAGAAATCGACCTCCGCTCCCTGAAACATTAAACCCAGAGGAAGTTACGACCTTACCTGCAGCGTTTACGGCAAAAACGAAGCAAAACATTAACAGAAGCGACAATAATCGAGTAAAATCCATGTTTGCGACGTTCCCACGCTCTCTCCTCTTTTCCTTGCAGGTCCAACTTCGACAAAACTCCTTAAATGTCGACTGAGCGCTCACACCGTGACGGCACACCCCGAGACTACCTGCGCTGCGTACGTCACGTAAGCCACGCCCACCACGCACACTCATTTGTCCCATCACGTTTATGGTCAGTTTCTATGACAGGAAGCAGGGAAGTCCAAACAGACTGTAATTTATCTTCACAAAAATAACGATTTCAACAAATACATGCAGTCATTAGCATGGGCTTGAGGCAAAGGTTTTTAATATATACATATGAATAAATAAATATATAAATTCACCTTCTCAGCAGTTTATTAGCAGTGTGACAGGCAGTTTATGAGGCAAATTAAACACAGATAAATCTGAGCACACTAACCTGCAATAAAAGCTTCACCTGCAGCTCCTCCCATTAGGAGAGGTGTGAGTATATAAGTGGTTTAAGACTATTTTTACAGCTATGAATCATCCAACAATTTCATCTTCACTTCCCTCTGAAAATAATAATGCTCCAGGAGAATTTTTTAATGTGATGAAATAAGTTTGATCATGTTTGTTTTTATGCCAGAGTGTCTGGTGAGCCCCCGAAAAGTCAAATTCTGAAATCACCCCTGATTGGGAGACTGTCTTAGTCATATGGTTTGAGTTAATAAATAAAAGCCCAGCTTGTGCTAAGGAGAAAAGTTTGGTCCAATTTAGGTCTTAAAGGCGTTTGAACAGTGTGGACATAACGATAACAAGTTCAAATACTAGATACAGTCAACCACATCCTAGTTATATCAAATCAAATATCGAGTATCAACAGAGATACTGCCAAAAAGGAGATATTTCTGCTCCATATTTATGTAAGTCTTTAAATAATGTCACACAAATGTGGAAGTTATATTCAGTAATGAAGCTAAACAAAGACTGAAACCAAAGTACTGGGAAAAATAAATATACATTTCATGGATGTGTTTGTAAGAGAATATGAATCCCCTGTAAACCTTAAATTGGAAAAGAAAAGAATCATGAAAAGAGTGCTCCATGATTCTACTGTTTCATATAATGTGATTAATAAATGCCCTTGTATCGGGGGATAATTGCTTGATGTTCTCAAAGTGTGTTAAGCAAAGTTTGAAGGGAAATATAAAGGGAGAGTCTGGTATATTTATATTTAGACCCTTTTTGTGTCTTACTTGGATACATAAATGAGAATAAAGGGGTTAAAAGTTTTAGTTTTGCCAAAAAGATCATGAGCTGTTAAGTAAACTAACAGCTCATACTATATTTTCAGTACCTGATCACTTAAGAGAGAAAGGAAGACCTTTTTTAATGAAATAAAAAGTCGACATTTTTAACCAAGAGCAGCTGTTTCAGCAGCCATTTCATGCCACCAGACCCCATAAAGCATGTGAATGTAACAGTATTGCACACACAGCTGCCTGTTTACCTCATAGGGGTGGGAAAAAAATTGATTCACATAAATATATGTTTTTTTTTTTTTTTTTTTTGACTATTTATGATTTTTTTTTTTTTGTTCAAAAATCTTTTTTTCCAAATTTAAGTGCTTCATTTAGTGATAATAAGCCACTTTTAAATGCAATCCATTTTTCTGCAGAGAGAGTATAAACAGCTGGTTTAAACATATTGCTGAATAAACCCTAAAACGGACTCACGTGTGATGTGTATCTTTCCTGGTGTTAAAATAGCTAACTTAAAGCTGTGGTCTATGATTTGAAACCGCAGCCTGCCCCCCTTCCCTCACCTCTCCCCTCCGTGTTCCAAGATCCCGCCCCCAGCTCGTGTCGCCTCATATAGCCCCCTCGGACAGAGCTACAAACGACTAGCACAATATATCAGCAGCAAACTCAATCAAAAACAGCTCAGCTCAACTGAAAGTATCAAACACGACAGACATCCCCCTTGTAACACACAGCAGTAGCCATTTCAATTGGGCCGGCGGCAATGCGGGTCTGGCGCTGAGTGTGGGGGAGGATTTATCTTTCTCAGCCTGTCCTCCACAGCTCAGCTTACAGTGCAAACGATTAGCGGCTAACAGGCTAACCCGCTCCCCTACAAGTTATTAGCCCGTGCAGGCACAAACTAACCAGAGTAATTCAGCAGACATCTCCCACTGTAGTAAACAAAACCATTACCTGATCAACCAGGGGCGAAACGGTTGATGCTGAAGGTCTGACGGCCAGCTGAGGCCATTCGTTAGCCGTTAGCCGTTAGCCGTTAGCCCGCTAACAGGCCTCAACCCGCGGGCAGAGCTCCGTTGGGCCCAGGAGAGGGAGGCAGCTTCGGTCTCGGCGCTAGGCTTTTCCGGCTCCATGATAGTTCAGTAGCTAACGCTGCTAGCTGCTCACCGGAGGTAGAGGGGAGGAGGCGGGACCATGACGCACTACGCATGACGCTGCGTAGCGAGGGAGACGAGGATTGGATGGACTCACAGACCAACTCACGGACCAATTAATAGTAGCAGGTTCTTAGGTTTGATTGGTCAGCTAGTATGCAGCTTTTCAGCAGATATACTGAATGGATTTTTTTCGTTCTTTTTGGTCTTTATACTGTGTAGATAGGACCATAGGACCATAACAGCCTTATAAACGGTGTTATTAATATGTACAAAGCTTCCAAATCGTAGACCATAGCTTTAAGATTGCAAAAATTGGCAATATCGTAGGATCACGATTCAAATCAAATTGCCACCTAAAAACTCATTTAAAAAAAACGAATTGGGAGAAAAGCGTATTGTCCCAGCCCTACTACCTTAGACTATCCATCCAATAATCCATTATCTATTCCACCTATCCTTTTGTTTTTATTTATCTTTGGAAATATTACAATTAAACTTGGATAGTTTCTCTGGGCACAAACCTTCACTGAGGCATTTCAGACATCCTTAGCGGAGTTGTTCTTAAATATTAGAAAAACCAACATTATTCATTGTTCACAAATCCTTTGAAACTTGTCTTGATCTGCATCACCCCCAAAATCTGACTATTTTGCCATGACCAACATTTCCTTCAGATGCTGTGAAACATAATGAGACATTTTTGAGATATCTTGCTCTCAGACAGGCAAAATAACAAACAGACAAACGCATAAAACATGATCTTCGGAGGTTGACACTTATGGTGTCTATTATTATGTCTTCTGGCAAAGAGTTTTGTTAAGCGGGTCTGAACATATTGGCTCATTCAGCAGGTTTATTATGGAGGGCAGCTGAGAACAAAAGCCTCACATGCTGCTCCTCCCTCCACGGGAAGTGTTGGAGTGTTTTAGTCATTCATCGGTGTTCATGTCGGTGGTTTGGAAGAGGAAATAAACCGATACTTCAGTAAAATCAAATGCATGGTCGTGTTTTCATGTGGCATTTTAAAGTTTTACAAAAGCAGCTCAAAGGTCAAGTTTCACCCAATATTCCCTCCAAATAAAACATTAAAAACTAAAGATTTCCAAACGTTAAACTCATCTTGTGATGATGGTGAAACATCAAAACATTGCCACCTATCAGACTTTTCAGACTTTGAGGTTTTGCAAACCAAATCAAACCAGATCCAATTCTATCTATATCTCGAGTGAAAGTAGGACAACTATCATTAACCAGACAGGTAAGTTTTGCTTTGGGACATTGTTAGCGAGGAGAATAATCCTGCTGAAGTGGAAGAAAAACAAAACCACCAGCTCACTATACTCTATAAAATATTTATACCAACACTTTAATGCAAAAAATAATACGAAATAAAGGGAAGGAACATCAGTCTTTAAGATATGGCAAATGTATCAACAATTTTAATAAGGCAACTATGAAAGATACATGTGCAGCATTTGACATCTGCAAACTTATGTAAATTAAAATACATGTACAGCCATGTATTTATGTCAGTATACCTAAAATATAATAATGATGTTTATCAGGGGAGTCAGAAATACATTTTTAATGGATGTAACAAGATGCAAACATACAGTAGATGAAGATGCATCGATGCAGAAACAGTAAATAATGATTTCATCATGCAGAGGCTACAGTATCAGCTTTGTTTTAGAGGAAGAAAAAACAAGTTTATGAACATGTGAACTAAACCAAAAGCCATTCTAAACAACAGAATTAGTTCATATCAATCTGTCTGATTATTTCTTTTATCTAAATAGTAGCCTGGTACAATGATATGGAAAATCAAGGATACTGCTCACTGCTTTGCATAACACATCAGCTATTTAAGTGTTGCTGTCGATGTGAATAAGTTCAAATGGGTGCAAAAGTTAATTTGACTGCAGTAGATTATTCTGGGAGTGCATAAGCTAGTAAAGGTTTATCTGGAGAACATTATGATGACAAATGACAAATGATAATGAAAAAGAGTTTAATAAAACATTGAGAAAAGTTTTCTGTATCTGCCACTTCTTCAAGAGCTGTTTTTTTTTTTATTTTTAATGTTTTCTTTTATGATTTTTTTTGACAAAAAATACCTCCATCAAGAAGGTTGTGTTTACTGGTTCATTCCTCTGTGAGCAAGTTAACTCAAAACCTTCGCAATGGACTTTGGTAAAAAGCATATTTTGCAATTGTTTGTACAATCCTGTCTTGTCTTTCAAAATAAACCATAACCTTTTTGTTTTCTCTTGAATGCTTTCCATCATTTTGCCCCTGTTTTCTCTTTATCATTTAGAAGCAAACAAGGAAACAAAAGAGGTCAGCCTCTGAAATAACACTTTAAACAATAAACCAATATTTTGGTTTTTATTATTTTGTAATCAAATTTCCAACATAGCCTGCAGCTCTTCACTTACAGCCTGTGGCTTTAAAATCTTTCAAAACCAATTCACGAAACCCCAAAATTGAAAAAGCAGGTTGCTGACCCACTTCTTCTTTTCTCATGAAACTACTGCCTCAAAAATAAACACAGTGCTCTCCAGAAATACAATTCGTCTGAGAACTTATTTTGCTGGTTTGCTTTCTCATGCTATGCCTCCTCCATATCACACATATTCTATTAAGCACGTAGACGACGTGCTGATTCTGGCACTCCCTGTTGACGCAGCAGCTTTTTAATCCCTTTGCTAACTTGTTTTAATAAAAAACAACCTCCCTCCTCATTGAAGTCTTTCTTCTCCAGAAATAAGGAGTTTTGATCACATGCAGTGACTCACTCTCTGACTGCTCTCCTCTGCAGTGGTCCCACAACATTAAAAGTAAAACTATTTAAATGATCTGTCTTTTTTTCCCATTATCTTCAAATTTTAGGCCATACAGGGGCATGAGCATCAGTTTAATCCTGCTCTGTGACTCTCTCTTGGATTTTAAAACTTTGAGAAACTTGTCCTGACAAGAAAAAACCCACAGAAAAAAAGTTGGAAAGAGACGTGCATATGCCCAACCACACTGACTGGTGGTCCAATAAATCAGTCACAAAAAAGACATGAATCAATAAAAAATAACCAAATTTGGTTTAATTTGTTTGTTTGTTTGTTTTTTTTAACAAAATGAAGATTTTGAAAAATATAATGCAGCTACTAAACATGATTAAAATTCAGAAAATCCGTTTTGGTTATATTGCGTATTCAAAATTAATTGTTTCTGCTTCTGAAGTGAGCTGGATTAACTATTAAAGTGTTTCTGTGGATGTGAAAAAGTTTAAATGGGTGCAAAAGATATTTTTACTGAAGATCATTGTGGGAGTGGATACATGAATCAATAAAACAAAAAAAAATTGATTTAATTTTTTTATAACAAAATGAAGATTTAAAAAATATGGTGTAGCTACTAAAAGTGATAAAATTCAGAAAATCAGTTCTTAAGTAAAAAAAGGTTATTGGTCATATTGCATTTTTTTTTTAAAAAGTATTTCTGCTGCTGATGTGGCCTGGTTTAACTGTTAATGCATTTCTATGTGAAAAAGGTGTTTAAATAGGTGCAAAAGTTATTTTTACTGCAGAAGATCATTGTGGAAGTTGATACACGAATAAAAAAAAATAAACAAAATTTGATTTAAGTTTGTTTTTGATTAACAAAATGAAGATTTTGAAAAATATAGTGTAGCTACTAAAAGTGATAAAAATACAGAAAATCCTTTTTTAAGTAAAAAAAGATTTTTGGTTATATTGCATATATATTTTATTAAAGTATTTCTGCTTCTGAAGTGACCTGGTATAACTGTTATGCATTTCTATGTGAACAAGTTTAAATGGGTGCAAAAGTTAGTTTTACTGCAGAAGATCATTGTGGAAGTGGATACATGAATCAATAAAAAAAAAAAAAAAGATTTAATTTTTTATATAACAAAATGAAGATTTTTGCAAAATATAGTGTAGCTACTAATAGTGATTAAAATTCAAAAAATCCTTTCCTAAGTAAAAAAAATATTTTTGGTCATATTGCATATTTAAAAAAAAAAAAGTAATTCTGCTTCTGATGTTGCCTGGTTTAACTGGTAATGCATTTCTATGTGAAAAAGTTAAAATGGGTGCAAAAGATTTTTCTTACTGCAGAGGATCAATGTGTGAGTTGATAAACCTTGAAAAACACTTTCATAAAAGGCTGAAAAAAAAAGATGTAGACCCACTGCCAAGAGAGGCGAATTATTTTATTTTTAATGTTTCCCATAGAAATCAGTTGGGAAAGGCAGAAACTCACGAGAAAAACTGTGAGGTGATATAATCAATATTTTGTCACATCAATCATAGGCCGGCCTGCAGACACTTCTGCTTTCAGAAGAAACTCACAAAGATTTTTTCTTTTTGTTCCTCAAAGCAAGACCAAAAAGCTGAGTCTTTTTCCGATTGAGAACCATTGTTCTATCTTCAAGCTTTGTAAGATTGATCTGCCTGAAGACAGAAATGGAATAAAGTAGGTTTGCAAGTTTAGTATCAAGTAGCACAAATATATATTTTTATTATTAAGAAACCAAACCAAATACAGGGACAAATGGAACTGTGTTTTACAGTGTCTTTTTATTGATCAGACTCCACAGGTTAAAATGATTTCTAAAACAAACACAGTCCATGTATTTATAAATGAAACAGTAACTTAGACAGCATACCGCTCGTACATGCTTTTCTAAAAGCATGAAAAAAAGGTTAAAAGAGTAAATGAAGGAGAAATCTGGTGCATTCATTTCCAGGCTCTTTCTTTGGAAGCAGGTGACACAAATGAGACAAAAACAGGTTAAATGTTTTGGATCATTCACCAAAGTATGGCAAGGACAGTGCTCATATTTCACTAACAGGCTCATATCATACACTGAGTACCTGACCATGTTGGATAAATTATCCACCAAAAGGTTGATCTTTTCTGTGAAACAGGAACATACTGTTTTTGACAGGAGGCAGTTGTTTCAGTGGTCATTTTCTACCATAATTCTCCATTTAGAGTTATGGTAATTTAACATTATCGAATACAATACCATCCAGTCTTTTACGGCTCCAGTTTCTTTGTTTTTTGTGTGACTTTGGGTTTAATTTTGGTGCAACTTCTTACAACAGTACCATAAAAATAAGGAGTGATAGTTGCAGCTGTGCAGCAGAATCTCCCAAGCCCTGAGGTAAAATGTCCACCATGGTTTACAGAGTCTGGGGGCTCAAAGAGAAACACCACTGCCGCTTATGTTTACCCGAAAGCCTGTCTCTTTAAACAAGGTCTGTAAAGTTTCTGTCCAGGATGTTTACACAAACTTGGAATGACAAGCTGAACCCGTCCGATTCAAAAACAAGCACTTTTAAAGGGTGAACTTTGGACAGGCACGTCTGCTCGCACATATCAAACCGCAGACGTCACATCTGCTGACTGAGGAAGTCGACTGGAGGGAAATCAAGAACCTGTCGGATGGTGGGCATGCACCTACATGCACAAGTCACGAGAGTCAGAGACCTCAAATAGGCAAACTGAGCAGATTATTGTCTGTGTCTAGGTTGCTAAATTCTGTGAATTTTCAAAGTTGGAAACTTTCCATGGGAATTTACTGGAATAAACCTGGATTTAACACAACTGAAAGATTGTCCCTTAACAGACATTTTAACATAGTTGTGGAAAACTATTTTTTTAGCACAATCTTGACTAGAACAGCCAGACTTGATGCAAGTATACATGAGAATATCTTTGCTACTCCTCAATCACATGAACACAGCGCACTGTTTACTATCAGGGTGTTTAGACCATGCCCCTTACATGCACGGTTCACTCCTTCATCACATGCACAGATGGTTTCTACAACCCTGGATTATCATGACACTTTTTTTAAGCCTACTGACATAAAGTGAAGTTTTGAATAGATTTTTCAATAAAGTAATGGAAACTTGATAAAGTTCTGCTTACAGACCAATCTATTTAAATGTTGTTGCTGTTTAGTTGCATGGATCTCTGTCTGAGAAAAACAAATTTTGTACATTTTTGATACCTTCGCCAAGGAGGTTATGTTTTCGGGAGAGTTTGTCCGTCTGTGAACAAAATAACTCAAAAAGTAATGGATGGATTTGGATGAAATTTTCAGGTAATGTTCAGCATGGGAAAAGGAAGAACTGATTCAATTTTGGTGTTGATCCGGATCACCATCTAGATCCGCCATGACGAAAAATGCGATTTTCATGAATAACTCCTGAACTAAAATAGATATCATTATGTTTTGTAACATTTAACATTTTTAATTTTTTATGGTATTGGCCTCAGAGTGCTTTCTAGTTTGCTTATGTTACAGTTAATTAACTAGAAAAGCACTCAGAGAGCGCAGACCTCCGCCAGCACCACAGTCCTCAGCCATATTGTCATTTTGACCATAAACATTAGTCCTACCTTTATTTCATCTAAATATTCAGATTCCTTGACCATGAAAACATACCATTAGCAACTGGATTCATAATGATATCTATTTTAGTTCAGGAGTTATTCACAGAAATCCCATTTTTCACCATGGTGGCCAGACGGTGATCCGGATCAACACCAAAATTGAAACAGTTCTTCCTTTTCCCATGCTGAAATTTCATCTAAATCCATCCATTACTTTTTGAGTTATTTTGTTCACATGGACAGACAGACAAACTCTCCCGAAAACATAACCTCCTTGGCGGAGGTAAAAATGCTCCCATTTTCCAGTTGATTCCCATAATTCCTATGGAAAGTCTCAAAACACAATATCAAGGCTGCTCAGTTGCTTTGTCTCAATTCAGTAGAAAAAAAAACCCTACAAATTTGTATTTTCTTGAGATCATTTCATGCTCACACTCCAGTGAATTAAAGCAGGCAAGCTCAGACAAGAAGCCCTGGCTGGCCTACTTTATAACATCCCTGCTCGAGCTAATATAACTACAAGTCGCACCCAGCATTGTGGGAAAAAAAGTTAGCAGGCTAAGCTAACAACAAGGCTATTTAATATCAGAGATTAAGTGCCTCAAGAACAACTCCACCGATTAAAATAACCATCAATGTGTGGCACACTTTATGATAAAAATGCAAACAAGTCAGTGCATAATAAAGAGGGGCTTCTAATGTCTCCAAAGGACACAGGCTTACACAGTAACATATTACATCAAAACACCTATCGAGGTATCTGCTGAGTGACTGTCAGCGATGTGGAAAATTAGGAAGCAGCTTTGAAGAGGAGAAATTCTCCTGCTTGAATGAGCTGCACTAAATTCTAAAGACTGAACAAGTTGTAGCTTATACGACAACAGCATTGTGATGAGTTATTACCCAGTTTGTGGTGGTCGATTGGTAGAGAGCCAGAACAAGCCTCTTTCAAGTGAGCTTGGCACCAATGTTTTTTGAGGATTGATTGCTATGTTTATCAACATTCAAACAAATTAAGCCAAAGAGGAAATGTCCACTTGTCTCAGAACAACAATCTAGGTACGAAAACCGCCTCAGAATTTTAATTATGTGTAGCTGCGGACACATTTTAATAGCACAGATTAAGCAGCACTAACATAGCAGTTTGACGATTGAATCAATCCATGACTTGAAATACAGGTTTATATTGTACAACCACCGTATTGTCTCCTTCTACTCGCATGCAGAGGCTTTGTTTTGTTGACCTTTGTTCCATTTGCACTAGAGATGTGACATTCGCAAACGAGTTGAGTCATTTAAACAGATTCACAGTTGTGAGTGAGCCGTTTGTTAGGCACTCTTAAACTTACAGAGAAATTGCACGTAAGACTGGCAAACCAACAGCTGACCCACAACTGCAAGTTGGTTCCCATCATTCACTTAAAAGAGCTATTAAAAGACTCAACTCGTTCACAAATGTCACATCTCTTGCTCAACCACCGCAGAAGTAGGTCAACAAAACAAAGCCTCTGTTAAAAGTAGAAGATAATACAATGATAGCAGAAGACAACTTTAACATAACATGGTAAAATCATAAGTTAAAAGAGTTGCTAAAGAGTTTATCTGACAACAGACAGAGGCAGGCTAACGCTACCCATTGACTCCAGTGTTTTAAGCTAAGCTAACTAGCCGTGGACGAGCTTTCTCTTCCCTGTTACTGCACACACAGCCAAAAGAATGGTGTCTGTCTGCTCATCATGGACTCAGAAGTGAAGCATGTACAAAAGAAGAAAATTAATTTGTATAAAAATGGTGCCTAAGGGTGTACGAGTCTGATGGTTATGTCGCCAAACTTCATAGTCCTCAAAGGGTGTGGCAGGAGACTGGATGTGGCCTGTGGCTTGCTTCGTATTTGAGCTTCCCCACACTCCCTCTCCCCGATTTCTGCCTCCATCCACTTCGATAAAAGCCTTAAAGCCATAAAATAGCATTTATAAATGGGAAATGGCGCCAGGGTTAAAAACTGGACAGCCCTTTAAACCAGCACTAGCAGTCAGTGCTCTGAGTGTTCCCTGATGATGATGAATACGTGTTGCTCTTCTTGGAGTACTTCAGAGCGCTGAAGGAGACCCTCATCCTCTCCACGGTCCTCTCGCTGCGGCACAGGAAGGTGTTCTTGACATGGTCCCTGAAGTCCTCGGAGATGAAGTAGTAAATAAAAGGGTCGAAGCAGCTGTTGAGACTGGCCAGGCACAGCGTGGTGATGTAGAAGCCGTACATGTTGTTTGTAGCATCGCGCAGGAGCAGGCTGTAGTGCACCAGCAGCATGATGTTGGATGGAGTGAAGCAAACCAAGAATATTTTAATAGATAATGATCAGATTATTGGCAAAACTAATTTTAAACTCATCTTTCTCCTGTTTTAACAGGAACCTTATCCATCACCAGACCAGACGATCAAAACCCACCGCCTGTTTGGCGGCGGTGGTCCGCCACAGTGCCTGAGCGCCTGCATCACAGATAGCACGTAGGGTCCGGCCATAGTGCACACACAACAGTGGGGATGATAAATCCAACAGTGCCCATCGTGAGGAAGTACCCTGCTGCTGTCTTCTTCTGACTGGGCCTGGTGACGTCATGGCAGGTGTGAATCTTCATATTTGTGGCGAGGACTTCCTGCTCGTAGAGGTAAAGGGGGATTGTGAGGAGCCAGACCACCACCCAGATCGTCACGCAGATGGCTATAGCTGTACAGTTGTTCCTTTGTCTCTGAGACAGTGGCCTGATCACAGCCCAGTACCGCTGCACGCTGATACAGGCGATGAAAGCGATGGAGCAGTACATGTTCCCGTAGAAGAACGCCACCATCACCTTGCACAGCCCCTCGCCATAAATCCAGTCATTGTTGTTGAAGTGGTATGCAATTTTCATAGGGACCCAGATGACAAAAAGCAGGTCAGCCAGAGCTAAATTAGCCATGTAAATCGAAGCAGGGTGCTTCTTCTTAGTCCTAAACAGAAACACCCAGATGGCCATGGCGTTGGTGGGGAGTCCCACCACGAAGACAATGATGTATACGATGGGGAGGAAGACCGTGGTTAAGCGGCCGGACAGGACCTGTTTGGCCTGGGAGTAGACCTTGACCCCTTCTTTGGTCTCTATACCGCCGAAACCTCTCAACAAATCATCGTCTGCATGGAAGTTAAAAAACAGAAGAAGTAAGGCATATGCAGGAACAAACTTAAATTATAACAGAAACTCAAACAAAACAACAGAGTCACCTACAACAGCTTTCACCTGGTTATGCTTCATAAATAGGACAGGAAAATATGGACCAAAAATGACACCTGAATATATTTTTGTCTGAATAATGATATGATATACAGTATATACAGGCTGCTTTGTTATGGCAAATGTAATCTTGATTATTTTAATAGATAATGAGATCAGGATTATTGGCAAAAACTAATTTTAAACTCATCTTTTCTCCTGTTTTTAACAGGAACCTTATCCGTTTATGGGACTTCAGCCGGGGACCTGTAACACAAACCTAGGTTCATTAGTAGTCGGGTGATTTTTTTGCCCTCACAAATACCAAATGAGTTTTATTGTTTGTGATGTTAGTGTCTTCATTAAAGTCATGATGGTAATTTTGATTTTAATTACAGCCAAACATTTCTCATGTTCTCTGTAGAACTATTAAACTTCACTAACTGAACACTGATTTTGTTTTCATATGATGCCTCAACACAGTTTGTAGGTCAATGTAATTGGACTTTGCTTTACTGTTTAATGGTAGGTGTGGAGGAAGAATGCAAACAAGCTCTTGTTGTTTTCCTTTGTACAATAAGTCATTTCGTGATTTAGTAGGCGACAAAAATCAAATGCTGAGATAACATACTTGAGTGATAAGGCGCTCCGCTCACGTGTGTGTGCAGTATGCTTCCTCTGCGGTCAGATCAACCATATCGTACCTGGATATGGCAGTGTAATTTTCTGATTGGCTGATATGTAACTGTATGTTATTTTTTGATTGGCTGATGGGTAGTCTTATTGACTCGGTTTTGTCAAGCTCCAGCTGAGCTCTATGGTACTCTGAGCATCTTACTGCATGTTCAAATGCATATGTAACTTGGTGGATGCATAATAAATATTCTTGCATGAGAAATACCAGATTTGACATGTGAGTATGAAAGGGTTCAAATGTGTTTCACACAGTGAGTGCACGAGACTTTAGAGCCCTAATTTAGCATCATACTATGATTCTTTGACCCTGAAAACCCTCACTTAGCACTCAATATCACTTATGTCACTTGTTATCATTATGAATTTGAAGTTATCGAGCAAAAACAATTGTTTACTTATGGTGGATATCTGGATCAACAACAAAATCAAATCATTTTTAAGTTGGGCCAGCAGGTTTTGCGTAATCTTACTAACAAACAAACAAAAAAATAACTCAACAAACAAACATATGCCAGGAAAAATATATCCTCCTTAGCAGAGGTAGGGTGATACAAGTGGTTATGTCTCAGCTTTTGTTCATTTCTTAAAGAGACAGTGTTCCCTTAGCAAAAAGTAGAACACTTCATTCTATTAACTATTCTTGAGTTTAAGTATAGTAAGTATATTGTGGACCATGTGCTTACTTCTTTGGACTAAATTGGAACATTTTTAAGTTTATCAAAATATACTTTAAGTTTACTTGTAAGAAAATGTTAAGTTTGCAACAAGTATGTGTATCTTTTTAACCACAAGTGTTCTAGGTATATACTTATAGTCCACATTTTAGTTTATAAATAAATTCACTTATGGAACTTAAATTATACCCCAAATCTTATGAAAGGGACTAAAACGTTCTCCGTGAAGTCAAGTCAAATGTTTCTCTGTTTATGTTTTTTAAGTACATAAAGATAATTCAATTGAGCAAACAAACTATTTGCTGTAAACTTTTAAGTCCAGCACTATATGATCTTGAACATTAAAGTTATAACAGTGGTGATAGCTCAAAGCAAATGTGTGTAGTGAAAAACATTTTTATTCTTCTAAATTAACTGTAAGCACAATGACTTGTTCTGTACTTTGATCAAAATATACAAAGTATTAGTACTTTGTGGTAGGGTTGAACAGTTAATTGCAAATTAGATTAAATCACAATATGGCTTGCTGCAATTTTCAAATCGCAGAAGGTTCAATATTTTTAGCCCAAAATGTGTTGAACATTTTGGCATTGTGATGTAGTGTTTGCAATTTCATGCCTATTTTTTTTTTTTTTTTACCTCTATTCATACACTTTTTCCCACTTTTGGACCATGTTTACCTTTTTTTTTTACTCTGTTTTTACAACTTTATGCTTATTTTGCCCCCATTCATCTTTTTTTGGCCACTGCCAGAACCATTTTTGGATGTTTTACATGGTTTTTGAAATTTAATTTCAAATTTAATTCCCAATTTTGTTGCTATAATCAATTTTCCTAAGTCACTTTTTTATTTATTGCTAATTTTTACCAACTTTTTTGCAATTTTATACCTATTTTGCACCTATTTATTAACCTTTTTCTGCTTTCATACCATTAATACCCAATTTTTACAATTTCATCCCTATTTTGCTTCTGTTCTTCACTTCTCCACTTTTTCTCAAATCTTTTATCCTTAGATTAATTTAATGTCATATTGGTTTTACTATAAAAAGATCTACTGCTGATGTTTGTTTAAGAATACATGAGATGAGGAACATTAAAGCATTTGCAGAGTAAATCGCAATATTGGGAAAAAATCACAATAAGATTATTTCCTCAAATCGTTCAGCCCTACTTTGTGGCAGCAAGGAGTAAAGAAAATTTTTAAGTACAATAGTATTGAAGTTTAAGTGTAGGTTTTAGTATTAGTGCCCTTAGTCTTAGACTTTTCTAAATAATTTTCAGAATAAGCCAAGTATGTTTAACAATACTATTCTAAAATAGCCTATAATATAGTTTATTAAAAGAAAACTTCAAGTAGGCCTATACTGCCTCAGTTTTAGTTTTACGCTTGAAATAAGTAGTTTTTTTGTTAAAGTTTGTGTTTCAACATTTAACAGAAAAAGTCTGAAAGACGATTTTTGGTCTGAATTTCCCAGCCCAAGCAGAAAAATCTTTACCCTCATCTACTTTGACCTTGTTTCTGTTTGAAGGCAGGACTTACCTGAAATACTAGAATTAGCCTACATACTTTGCATTAACATTAAACAGCCATCAGAGTTCAAATCAAACAATATTTAAAAGTAAATCCAGCCTGCTGAGACAATCAGGAGGAGATATCGACTGGGAAAATGAAAGCAGAGTCATTAGTCGACTGAAGAGTATAGAGGTGTTTGCATATTCACACCACCTGACGCGACATGTAGGAACAACAACCACCCACAGGTAGAAACAAAGCTCACCTGACTGAGAGAAGCTCGTGTGTGCGCAGCAGATAATGAAGAACAGGAGAGACACTCTTATCCTGACAGTCATGGCTTCAAATGAGGAGCTAAGAAAACAAACAGCCAGAAATATGCACGGGTGTGGCTGTGTTCAGTTTCTCCTTCGTCGTCCTCCTCACCACCTCCTCCGCCTCTTCAAACCGCCGGTTTTGACACCGGGGTGACGTCATCCTGTCAGGTGACCGCGCGCATCCGACGAGGGACACACCTAAGCAGGTACAGGTAGGGTGACTGTTTGTGGCACAGTTGGCTGACATAGATATGGATCCGTCTTTCTGCTGTGTAATCAGATGTCTGTGTCTAGACTGAAAGGCACTGGCTAAAAAATAAGATACCGTAAAATACCAAATAAAAGCCGGGCGTTTATTTGCTTCAATTACTGAGCAGACCAGGCGTTTATTTGGGACCAGGCGACTACTTGGGACAGGCATTTGATTTCTTTTGCACAAAAATTTTACTTAGCAAAAAAATTAAAAAATGGTAAATATAATCAAATTATTTATTTACACTAGTATGAATAACACCTGTACATTATCAAGGCAAGATTACAGTACTGTAGTTACACTCTTGTCTTCTACTTTCAACTCAGCTCTCTCTTAACACTCATAATACTGGTCATGAACGACGGGTAGTTAAGTTACGGTCTGACTTCTTTTTTTTTTTTTTGCTGCACCAGGGACATGGAGATAAGCAGCAACGTACCGCTAACTGACGTTAGTTAAGGGCAAAAAACAAACAGCGGCATTGGCAACGTCTTCTTTGTTGAATTTTCAAAGCCTTACTCTGTAAGAGAGCGCCCTCTGTGGACATAGAGTGTAGCTGCACTGTCATGAAACAGAGCGCCTCAGACCAACATGCATTTGTTGACATACAGAGGGAGGAGAAGTGAGCTGACAGGACGTCCAGAGAGACAGATAACTGTAAAGGTGCAGTCTGATCATGTTTCTTTTCAAGTGTCAGCTATCAGTTGTGAACTCGGCGTTTGCATGTGTGTTCTGTAAACTTCGAATGTAGGCTGTGCCAAATAAATTACACCGGGTGTTTATTTGGAACGCGCATTTATTTGTCAAAATGTACTGCAACACCCAGCGTTTATTTGAGACCGGGTGTTTATTTGGTATTTTACGGTAAATACAAACCCGGGACGCTGTTTAAAACATAAATAAAACAGAAAACAATGATTTGCGCATGCATGTAACTTATAGTCGATGGTATACAATGCAAAGATGAGATATTTAACCCTTTCATGCACGGTGTCCACTACAGTAGACAGATATTTAGAATACATTTTTATACCCTTTGGGTTGTCGTATCATGTCCAACTCCAAAAAAATTGGAAAATTCCCAAACCCTTGTCTCAAGTGTCAAAGAATATTATCTATTCACATTTTTACCATATCAAGATACTGCATCATAAATCCAGTACAGAGGGCATAATTATATATATATATATATATTTTGTAAATTTTATTTATGTATAGGTTTTTAAAAGTATACTTGGACACAAACAATTCACAGTAAATAATAAAAAGAAGACAAAACAAAACAAAAAAACAAAAAAACATCAACAGACAATACAGCCAGCGATTATCCATTAAGAAATGAAAATATGAACAGATATACAATACATGTCAATTAAACAAAAGGTTCAAGAGTGTCCAAGCATAGTGAAAAGGCCAGAGATTGAGTCCATGAGGCCTGGGCAAAAGGGAGATGGCAAAGACTCATCATGAGGGCATAATACTTTTTTATTTTAAAATTTTGCTGAAATTCTCAGGTGAATAGTTTGATTAAAAAGCATCAATACATATACGTCATGTGTTGCTTTTTCTTTCATCCACTCTTAGTAAATTTTTGTCAAAAACATGTGTATCTGGATCTTTATTAAGTTCCACTAAATTACTATTTATGTTGTTTATGTATAATGAAGTGGACCGATGCATAACTCCCCCAGAAAATTAGACTGCAAAAACTGACCATGATTTTAACTTGTTTGAAAGTAAAACCAAACATTTCTTTAAAAAAAAACTATTCCTCTGTGATGAAATAATTCGTGCATGAAAGGGTTAATATTCAAACTGCAAAACTTTATTGATTTTCTGCAGGTATCCACTCCACACGTTCCACTAAAGCTGGGACAGGGGCAGGAAAAGACTGGAAAAAATGTGAGAAATGGCCCAAAACACCTGTTTGGAATTCCACTGGCAAACAGGTTTATTGGAAAATGGCGTCACTTTGTTGCTCGATCTACACAAGGGCGTAGGTTTCATTTTGACATTGGTGGGGACATAAAAGTACACCATGATGGCACCTCTGAAAGTTGATGTGTTTTGCATTTACAAAAATATACTGATGCATATATGAACAGTGGGACAATTTGGAATCAATCAGAAATTTTGATGGTATGGTAATAGTCTGATAAATATTTAACCAAAACCAAAAGGACTAAGTCTATTCCCCAACAAAATAAATGTATAAAGTCATGTTTTCAATTCAAGGTTTTATTTAATTTTTGTCCCCACAAACTTTTATTGTTGGTCTTAAACAGTTGCTGCCTTTCAATTCGCAATTGAACCACACCATCAACAGGATGAATTTGACAATTATTTTTTGCGTACAGTGGATAACAAACAACACAGTAGGTGGGTGAAGCGGATAACGGTTTTGGGAAACTTCATGGGGAATTCGCCGTAGCTCCCCGGCACGACAAACCCCCTCTTTAAGGCCCTGAGGAAGGAAGGAAGGAAGGAAGGAAGGAAGAAAGAAGTTTTAAATAAGGGGAGGGAGGGAGGGGTGCGTCGAGTGTACGAAACAAGAGGGAAATGGTCGGTTAGAATTTATAGGAACACGGGAAGAGGCGTGGTTGAGGTGTGGTCCACTCCTGAAATTCTGCTTAAAGCTCTGCTTAAATAAACTAATCAAAATGTGTATCTCTGGCATTAAATATAAGCATTTTTTTTGTTTTAACATTATGTATTGCATATTATATATGCTTGTGTTTTGTGTCAGGGACCATGTGGTAGTGGCATAATATTGATATGGACATGTCCCGAGCGTTCCTACCCAATTCTACGCCCCTGGATCTACAAGTACAAGTTAAAACTCTATTATCCAAAGCCACATATCAACAACACCCAGCAACACAGATGGCTTCTTTAGGCCCAAGCCCACTTGAGATGGACTGAGGCAAGGTGAGGAAGTCTGCTGTGGTCTGAGTCCACATTTCAGACGTTTTTTTTGGGCATCACACACTGTAAAAATGTCGCCGTAAATTTTGCAGTATTTGTACAGTCCAACTGAACCCTGATTAGACCTCTTACCCTTTATTGCTGTAACTCCTAGCCCCCAAAATCCTCAAACACACCCTTCCAGTTAGATTTTCTTTCAGATTGATTGACAGTTTATCATTTTTTTAACACAGAAATACGGCTGCTATTTTGGCCAGGTTTCTCTTGTAAAGGAGAGTTTTAATCTCAATGGGACTTCCTGGTTAAACAAAGGTTAAATAAATTCATTCATTCATTAATTCATTCATTTTCTATACCCGGCTATCCCTTTCGAGGTTGCGGGGGGCTGGAGCCTATCCCAGCTATCATCGGGCGAGAGGCGGGGTACACCCTGAATCGGTCGCCAGTCAATCGCAGGGCCACAGAGAGAGACAGACAACCATTCACGCTCACACTCATACCTAAGGACAATTTAGAGTTACCAATTAACCTAATGAGCATGTTTTTGGTCTGTGGGAGGAAGCCGGGGTACCCGGAGAGAACCCACGCATGCACGGGAAGAACATGCAAACTTCACACAGAAAGGCCCTCCAGACCCGGAATCGAACCGGGAACCTTCTTGCTGTGAGGCACGCGCTCTCCAAGCTGCGCCACCGTGCCGCCCAGGTTAAATAAAAATCAAATAAAATAAAAAATGTCAGTTTATAATGAATTCTGTTTACTCAAACACTTTTTCTGAACATCTTTTAGGACAGTTGGATACTAAACTGAAATTCTGTATAATAAAAGCTATAAGAACACATTATAATGATAATCATATTTCTTCATTTGGAAAAAAAAAAAAACAGATGGATCAGGCAATATATCGCTTTTAAAAGTGACAAACAGTAAATATTATTAATTGGTTACTTTCTTAAAGAGTCTTCAAACTTACTGCAGTGCAAAAAAAATGTCATATCAGAACACTGGCAGAACTGCACATGCCTCCAGTTTGGACAAAGAAAGTAAATCCTTAATATTCCAACAATTTAAATAGAATATTATATAATAGAACAGAACAGAATAGAATAAACCTTTATTCACCTAGGGAAATCTACAGTGTTACAGTAGCAAAGTGGACAGCATGAATAGAATAAAAAATAGACTTAAGTATAAAAAATAGTAGCATGTACATTACTCTACCTGTATAAAATATAAAAATATACAAATGGCTTGGAAACAAAACTGAAAGCAAATCCTATAAAGATTATATACACATTTACTGAGTAATTGCATGTGGGATGAATGATTGTAAATAGGTGTACTAAATACAATCTCAAATGTTTTTTTTTTTTTTTTTTATAGATGTGTCCTTCTGTTTCTTTTCTCTTGTTTAGTCTTAACCCAACACCAAGAAAGAGTACATAAGATAATATATGTTTGGTGCAATATTTTTTGGATGAAACAAAATTGCTGTCCTATTTATTTTGACCCAACATAAAAATAATCTACAGCAGTTACTGCCAGATTAATTTTTACAAAAATATTAATTATAGGGAGTTAATAAGGGACAAAAGAGACATAAAATACCTGAAATAAAACGAAATTAAACAAAAATGATTTATTTAAAAGTTCTTTTACATCCTCATGAATGTCATCAAGACTGAGTTAGAAATGATTATGTAGCGCCACCTGCTGGAGAAATACAATAATTGAAATCCTTTTTCTGACATGCATGAAGTAATTCACATTCCCAACCAGCAGAGAGCAGCGTGAGACCTATAATACCACAATTTATATTATTACTTCACATCTAATCTTCACAACAGTGTCAAATAAAACAGAATTATAAAATACAACTCAAATCAACACGTGCTTCTATATGTTTACTTTTCAAGTGCAAAATAATACAACACATGTGAAACATAAGTGCTTGAAAAGAAGCTTACGCTGACAGCTTACTAAGAAAATACAAAAAAACCTTACATGTCAAAAAGTTTCATATCATGTAATATAATACTTATAGATTCATGTTCAGCTTATAACAGAAACAGAGAAAATGAAAGCATATCAAAGCGGCTCAGCAGAGTTTTTATGAAGTCTTATCAACTTCCTTCAACCATGTTTGTGTAACTTGACTGATAAGACGCTTCACTTTTTGGCTTTAGCCTGTTTCTACAGATATTATCTCCAGTTTTATAAACAAGGGTGAGTAACTTTGTGCTGTTTAGACTTTGAAAATGGAAGATTAGGCTTTGGTCCTATTCTCGTGGGCTTATGCGATTTATAAGTAAAAATGTTGCATAATTTGACAGCAGCTGCAAATTTCATGTTCCAACTTAAATGAACGACTGCAGTGTATCCACTAAAATCTGCTCATTTTTGCTACGTACAGGCTCAGATTCAAGTTCAAACAAAAAGTGACATTATGGAAATGTTCACCACAGAGACAGCTCTTTATATTCCAGTTAATCTTTCTTTCTGTTCCTAACATATTGGCCCTCTTATGGCTCTCTGGTTGATCAACTGTTCCACTAATCACAGCATCTGTTATGGGGCAAATCGGACTTTTCTAAAGTCTTTTTCAGTGGTTACTTTTTTAAGTAAGCATTTCTTTTGATACAACATATAAGTTTAATAGAAAATAACAGGATGGGGTTTTTCTGAGAATGCCAAAACAGGTGGCAAAAGAGTCAGAGCATGGTGAATCTTCTGCACTTTTTGTAACACAAATGACTAAATAAATGTGAAATGGTGATTTGAAGCCCTCAATCTCAAACCCTAACATTGACACAAACCTAGCTTTGAGCCTCATTATTATTATTTTTGAACTATTTACCTGGTAAAATATTGAGTTGTATGTCAAACATGTCTTCAAAATATCAAGATACAAGTTTTTGTCCATATCTCCCAGCTCTATTGCAGTTTCAGCATCATCTTTATATCTTTAATTCATTTTATTCTGGTTTCC